>JABTTQ020002040.1:0-518665 GCA_016081115.2 Rehmannia glutinosa
GATAGTGTACTTCGTTCAGTTACACATGTACTGATAGAATCAGGAAGCTCAATTAACAAGGTCCGCTACACCGTATATCTACGTGATTTTAAAGAGACCACGCCTCATTTGATCATGAAACCATAAAGCGTGCCCAAATTCCGTCCTCTTTCAAACTCTATCTTCATGGCGACTACGGCCAGGCCCTGTAGGCCTGCCGCTTTGATACCTATCGTACAGCCGTGGAGTCGGATAAATGAAACTCGATTTCCATCCGTCCGTTCATAGTAGGGTATCAGAGTTCTCGGTCTTGCTTTAAATCAACTATCCCGAACTTTCATTCCATTATCTGGCTTCGTTATTTTGACTAAGTATTTAGACGCAGAACCGATTTAGATCATTTCTTCCTTACTATTCCAAATAAAAGAGCTCAAACACGAGGGCCTTTTTTACATCACCTCCAGGGGTGATCTTCGATTCGAGGCAAGTATCCTTCACTCCCAGCAAGTGCGGAAGGACAAATATTTTTCATTTCCTCCACCGAGCAGGGATTCCCTATTGCTTGGACTGGACCGCTTCCACTTCAAGCGCAAACACAGCCACTAGAGAGATCGATCTCCCAGACCTCCGGGGCTCGGATAAATAAGCTTCTTTGATTTAAGTATGACCTCTCTGCAGCATATAACCCCTTCCTACATTTGTGCTACTTTTGGTGAGCCCATCGTGGCTCCACACCTGCGACATTGGTAATTGTCTTTTTTGCAATTGATCTATTTTACTCTTTACTCATTAACTAATAATCTTTCTCTTTTGTGAGATATATTTCATAGCTGCTTGAGATAGTGTTGGTGGATGGATGATGAGGAAGCAAGTCGCGCTCTGGCTGCAACCTCGCTTCATCCCGGTGTTGCGGCTCACGCCCTGGAAATTCGGACCTCCTCCCAGCGACAGACCACGAGTACGCGTGATGATGGCGTCTTCTTGCCGGCGGGAGCTCAACGCCACATCCGACCTCCCCCCTCCCGAGGGCCGGTTCGGCACTTGGTGAGGCGCGAGAAGAGGCGAAGAACACCCCACCTCTCTCTCTCTCTCTCAGCACTCCCGTCCATACACGCGATCAAACCTTCCAGCTGGCAATTCCATCACTGAAGAACAACGATGGAACCTTTGCCATCAATCGTTGAATATTTGCCAGAACCAAGCCCGAACGCCATGGAGCTTCAGCGATCTTTATTTGGTGACTTCGTTGCGCCGACGCTCCAGGGGCAAACCTGTTGCCCATTGTAATCTCCCGAGCTCGGGTTGGCTGCCGATCCTTCCCCAGTGGAGCTCGACAATTCGAAGGAGGTCATCCCAGAATTTGAAAGCTCGGGAGACTAAACTCTAGAGGAGAGCGTAGGTATGGGACGGGAAGAGGTCAACAAAGCTGCGGTGGCCCATAGAGGTTAAAATAAAGACTTTTGGAGGCCGATAATAATGCGACTTCAGGGAGCAAAACTGGCGATCTCCAACTCGGATGTCTTGTCGATATCGACGAGCCCAGTGAGGGTATAAGAAGTCGGTCCGGCAAGTTTCCTCACCTCCCCGAGGGGCTCTTCCACGTAGTTCGGGCCATTCGGGAGAGGGTGAAACAGCTTTCTAAGCTACAAGGAATTTATCGGGGTTCTCTGCTGTGTCGCCGTAGATCTTATGGCTTTGCTTTTGACAGCCGAGCTTCAACTCGGGAGGCGGTATCACTCAGGAGCCCTTGATCGCCGAGGTCCGGAGGTCCCAAACCCCAAAAGAGACCCCGTGTTTTTACGGCGAGGCGGGCGTCTCCACTTTGCTCTGTGGAGGAGTTCATAGAGTCTTATCTGCTCCTTTTATCACTCCACCTGCTCTCGGCTCGGCGGTCCTTCTGAAGCTCGGAACTCGGTCATCCTCTCGGCTTCCTGGAGTCAAGTTCGAGGATATCCCGGATGGCCGATCTGAACTCGCTCTGCGTAGGCGATGTGACCATCTCCATGGATGACTTTGAACACGAAAATGTTCCTCTCTTGGGAGTTTAGTTTTGCTTTTGTCTTTTCTCATTATCTTTGTATTTATTTTGAATGATCAATAAAGTTCTTAGCACTTTCATTTCTCGATCTCTTGTCTATTATTCTTGTAATTAATTTTTTTTGCAAAAAAGATTATCATATCGTGCTCACTCGTGGCCCCAAGTATTTGGAGATTAGCTCGGTGAGCTCGAATATGTCAGAGTTCATCAAGGGAAGGCTAGTTAGCCGGAGCTCCTCGCATGGCCTCGTGGCCCAGTATTTGGAGTAGCTCGGTGAGCTCCCAATGCTGTCGATTTCATCAAGGAAGCTAGTTGGCCAGGGCTCTCGCATGGCCTCGTGGCCCCAAGTATTTGGAGAGGCTCAGTGAGCTCCAAAGTACTTGTCGTCTTCAAGGAAGGCGCTCGAGCAAAGCTCTCTGTATAGCCTCGTATTTGGTATTTGGAGACTAGCTCGGTGAGCTCAAAATACTTGTCGATCAAGGCGCTCGGGCAGCTCTCGCATGTGGCCTCGTGGCCCCAGTATTTGGAAGACTAGCTCGGTGGGCTCAAATACTTGTCGGTCTTCAAGGAAGGTGGCTCGAGCGAGCTCCTAGCATATGGCCTCATGGCCCCAGTATTTGGAGACTAGTTGGTGAGCTCCAAATCTTATCGATCTTCAAAGGAAGGCGCTCGGCCAAGGCTCTCATGGCCCTCGTGGCCCCAAGTATTTGGAGACTAGCTCGGTGAGCTCCAATACTTGTCGGTCTTCAAGGCGCTCGAGCCAAGCTCTCCGCGTGGCTTTCGTGCCCCAGTATTGGAGGTAGCTCGGTGAGCTCAAATCTTGTCGGTTTTATCTTTTCCTTTCCGGGCTCATAATGTAAGCGGCGTATCATTTCATTCAAAAGCGAGTAGATTGATTACGCCGAATATTTCTCTATTCTAGGAATGATATTTCTTCAAATTACAAGCTGTTCCGAGCCTCGGGGTTTTGACCTCCGATCTCTTCCGGCTAAATGCCACTCCTGCTGAGTACCTTGACCACCGAAGTGGCCTTTGATTGCATCCAATTTCCCTTTGTTTTTGCTGCATCGACCTTCTCAAAACTAGATCTCCGGCACTGGAAGGCCACTTTTTCTTTACTTTCTTGTCATAAGCGCTTTAATCTTCCTCGTGTCTTTTCCGTCTGTGAAAAATGCCATTTTCCCTTTCTCATTTATCGTATCAATGCCTCCCGAATCAATGACCATTAATATTTTCATCAAAATTCTGAACTCGATGTGTTTCCATCCCGATCTCCGCCGGTATGACAAAGATCATACCATACACGGTGACGAACTCGCCCGATGGCCTCTTCGGATTAGTTGATAAGCCCAACATCAGGCGAGCTCTCGAACCCGCTCCTCCCGCCTGCTCGGGCTTTCAATCATGGATAAGAATTCTATTAGTCACTTCCACTGTCGTTGCTGCGGGTGAGCCAGTGAAGTTTTGCGATCTTCATTTCCTCACCAAGCTCGGATTTCTGCCCCGTGAACTGCGTCCCATTATCTGATATCAAGGCACGAGGCACTCCATACCGACACTATTTTGCCAAATAAATTTCATTCTGCATCTTCATTTATCTTAGCAAGAGGTTCTGCCTCACCCACTTGCTAAAATAGTCGATTGCCACAATCAAGAATTTCCTCGACCTGAAGCTTAGGAGGAAAAGGACCACAATGTCAATTCCCCCGTTTTGCAAACGGACATGCGAGCTCATCGTCATGAGTTCTTCCGTCGGTCGATGTACCAAAGGCGCATGGATACGGCATTTTCACATGCTCTCACCAAGCTTCTCTCTTCTCCTCTCGGTAAGGCCAAAAATACCTTAAGGACTTTTTTCATCAAAATTCTTGCTTCATGTGATTTCCACAGCAACCTTCATGTATCTCTACGAGCACATATGCCCTTTTCTCCACTCAAACACCTCAATGGCGTAGAAGCCTCTCTTATATAACTTATCCCCGATAATGCAAAAAAAACGTGTCGCTCGAACTTTCGGTCGAGAAGCTTCACGCCTATCATTGGTAAGACCCCCTTCTTTAGGTAGCTATGATGGCCGGCCTCCAATCCTCTTTTTCCTCAATCTCTCCGACTTCCAACCAGGTCCGTTTCCTTTGCTACCAAAAGTGTGATCTGTTTAGCTTGATTCTCGAGTCGGCGGCGATTTTTCAGGAAAATCCGCTCGACCATTTTTTCCGGGACTGACATATCTTGATTTCCTTCACTCTCTCCTTCTAAAGCTCGGTATGCTTCAACATACCTCTTCATCCTTTCTTCCCTCACCTCGAACTCTCCCATAACTTGTTTATGGAGCCAGCTGAGAGTCGTGTAAATTACCATCCTCCATTGACCCCGTCTCGATAGCCATTTGCATTCATCCGATGAATGCCTCATCTCTGCCTCATTGTTCGATAAGCTTGAATTCCAACCTCACGGCAAAGTCATTTCGATTCCTTAAATTTGATCAAAACAATACCACCACATCCCGAACTCCCTCTTGAACCCATCCACATAAATCACCCAAGCTCCTTGTTGCTATCATCTACAGTTGATTCTTGAACAAAAATCGCGAAGCACTGGGCTTTGATGGCGATCGTTCTCAAATCAATATCATACTCACTCAACTCGATAGCCCACTTCTGACCTCCCGAGCTACCTCGGGTTTACTCATCACATTTCTCAGCGGAAGATTAGTTCGAACGATTACCTTATGCGAAAGGAAATACGGTAGAAGTCTCCCATGCAGTCACGAGTGCCAAACTCGTCTTCTTATCTCCCCATATCGCGGCTCAGCGTTCTCAAAACTTTCTTGACGTAGTACACCGGCCTCGAACCGATCTCTCTCTCCGATCAAGACCGTGCTAACCCTTTGCTCCCCCTAGAAAGATAGAGATATAGGGGCTCTGCGCAACGGCAGTTAGCAATGATAGATGCGCGAGTAATTTTCAAGTCCTCAAAGCCTTTTGGCACTCTTCATCCCAAACAAACTTTTGGCTTTCCTCAAGACCTTAAAGAGAAGGGCAAACTTCTCTCTGCAAGTCGTGAAATAAAGCGATTCAACGCGCTAGCCGACTGTTAAACATTTGCACATCTTTGGCATCCCAGAGGTGGTGCCATCTCTCTAATATACGACCTTTTAGGGTTGGCCTCTATTCCTTTCTCCGTTACCATGTACCTTTGAAACTTTCCCGACGACCCCGAAAGGCACACTTCTTGGGGTTCACTTCTTCATCTATACTTTCCGGGGTGTCAAACATTTCGACCAGGTCATGCACATGATCCAGCTTTTATACTCTTAACCAACATATATCTACGTACACTTCCATGTTCTGCTCCGTTTGCTCCCCAAACATCTTATCCACCAACCTTTGGTATGTGGCTCCGCATTCTTTAATCCAAACGGCATTACTACATGGAAGGTACCAAAAGAGGTGGTGAAGCATACCCTCTTTTGGTCTTACGCTAGCATGATCGTGATATCCACGTGATGCATCCATCATGCTAAGCGTTCACATCCGACGTCGAATCCACGGTGATCAATTCGAGGCAATGGGTAATAATCTTTAGGGCAAAGCCACGATTCAAATCCCTAAAGTCCACACACGCGCCCGATTGTCCTCCGTTTTCGGAACGTCTTTGCATTAGATAGCCGTTCACGGAAATTGGATTTCTTTAATGTGCCTGCTTTCAACAACTTTTGCACCTCCGTCTAATTATAGCATCCTTCTTAGGACCGAAGTTCTCTTCTTTTTGCTTAACCGGCTTATATGATGGATTAACATTAAGCATGTTGGCCGATCTTGGATCTATTCGCCAGGTCTTCTTTGTCAGCAAATACATCCACATTATTCTTAAAAACTCCACCGGCTCATCCTTAATTCATCAGTCAACTCTTTTCCGACCTTAGTGACCTTATCGGGGGTCACCGGAACTAGCTCGACCATCATCATTTCATCATTGGGCTGGACATGCTCCATTTGGTTATTCGTCAACCTAACCAACTTGTCTTTGTTTCTATCATCATCAAAAGCACTCCCCCTACTCCGCTTACGAATACTTTCTACGTACAATTTTCTAGCCATATACGATCACCATCGACTTCCCCTACTTTCTCTCCCACAGGAAATTTCATTTTTAGATGGTATCACACACCCATTTGCTTGGAAGGCATTTTAGTGCGGTCTACCCAACATGGCGTTATAAGAGGGCGATTGCTTTCGACTATAAAAACGAATCATTCTAGTTTTACGATTAGGCTCCTTACCCGAAAGAGACGGGCAAAGTAATCATACCTATTGGTTGGATCATCCCTCAGCGAATCCGACCAACGCCAGGTGTCCACCGTCTCCAAGCCGAGCACGGAGATCCATCTTCCTATAGCAATCATAGAATAGAATATCCCATTTGAACTCCCGGTATCCACAAATACCGCTGCACATCATAATTAGAGATCGTTCTTTGTGATCAAGGGCATCACTTTGTGAGGTGTCACGATACCCTCGCAATCCTCTGGTCAGGTGGATATTCGCCTTGCCCACTGTTCCTTCTAATTTTGCTCTTGCACCCGATCACAGTCTTTGCCGCTCTCACATAATTTTCCGAGCTCGCCTCGAATCTCCTTCAGGCCCTCCGACAATCATGCGGATGACCTCACGCCGAGGTGGGGCGGAGGTGGAGAGTAAGCTCTCCTCTCCCCCTGACGCTCAGGCTCATCGAGAGGTTGATGATATCCTAGGTTATCCCTCTTATACTCCCCTTTTTTCTCCTTTTTGTCAATATACACAAATTCACTGAGGTGACTGCTTGAATGAGCCGTTCGATCTCATCCTCGGTGTGTGCACCGATCTGTTGTGTGCCCATACTCGTTGTGAAATCTACAAAACTCCTTACATTTTCTTTCTTTGGTGCCTCTGCGTGCGCCTTTGGCCATCTCGGTCGGGATGCCTCTCAATAGCTATAAGCATTTCGCTTCGAGGAACGATAAAGCGATACTTCTCAAACCTCGACGCGCCCCCCGTTGCCTCGGACACCAAGCCCGAGTACGAGGTACTTTGTCTTCCGATCTTCCTCCTGTCTCTTCTCTTCTCTCTCTCTCTCTTTTCATTTTTTCGCCTCTTCCAGGTTTATATATTTCTCCGCCCGAGCTATGACTCGTCAAATATCTTAGCGGGCTCTATCACTAATGATTGAAGAACTCCCATCCATAGGCCCTGGTAGGGCATTGGCCAAAATTTCGGACTAGGTGACGCACCTCCAACTTTGCCATTGTAAACCCACGGATATAACTCGAAGTCCTTCCTCTCGTTTGATACTAAACAGGTCGGGCGCCTTTTTTTAGTACTTACTATGAACTTGTAAGTTGGTTAAGGAAAGCCAGGGCTAAAGTCGTCAAAATTAGAATGACCGAGGGCGGTGGCTAAACCATTGTTAGCCGATTTCGTCAAAGTGGTAGGAAAAACTCTACACATCACGCCCGCCCGTGAATGCGTAGTAGAGCCAGCGTTCAAAAAGCGGCAAAGATGGTCCAGCGGATGCGTGGTACCATCGTATTGAAGCTTCGAGCTTGGTATGAGGCGGAAGCTGGAAATGCCGCCATCACCTCTTTAGAAGGGTGTCTCCAGCCTCCACCCAGTGCGGCCGCTCCGGTACTCGACCCACCCTCAAGCGAATATCTCGCCTCACGGTGAAGGTCATCCATCCGGTTCGACCAATCTTGGTCGTCGATGAACACATGTGCTCCGCCTTGATGAATGTCTTCCTCGCCATAGTCGGTACCGCCGACCTCTTTCTCCTACCTCCTGAGGGGACCACGGGAGGGGGGACCAGGGAGGGAGGACCACGAGGAGGAGGGGACCCCGGGGGGGACCACTTAGGTGGAGTAGTGGTGGAAAGCATCTCCTCAGCGTCTCTCCACCAAATCGCTCCACTTTTCTACAGTGATGAAGTACCCGATTGTTCAAGAACATTGGACTCAAAATCTATACCCCCGGATATGGCGTCATCCGTGGCTCCCATCCTGCACCGTGCCCTCGCCGTTCAGGGGTGGTGGGGGGGTGGAACATCTCCTGCGTGATTACGCCGGAGTATCTCCCGGCGTGCGGTTCAAATCATCTTCCAAACTTTAACCTCTCCATAGCCAAAGCTCGAATCTCACGTCTCTACTCAATGATTCCCACGACGGGCGCCAACGATTACTCCCAAAATCACTTCTTCCCTCCGATCACCTTTCAGGATGAAACCACCCACGAAACACTCGCACAAAGGAGGGGCTCAGCGTGCCTCTCCGATCTTAAGTCGGTATTGTGAGAAGGAAGCAAAAGACCAGAGAGAGAAAAAAGCGATGTAACGGTAAAAATGGGATTAGGTTAGAATAAACCTGGGCTTGGGCCTTTTATACCTTAGCTCGGATTAGGGTTTCGTAAAATCAGGGATTAAGATTCTGATTTGGTGTCGAGTCATCATTAGATTAGGATCGGATTTCATTAAAAACCACAATTTTACGCTGTAATACGGACCTCCGATCTCTCGAACACGTCGGCTCTTTGTGTTGATACAAAACCTTTTAAATCTTACAAGGCATCTCGGTCTTATACATCTCATAAGTAGAGGCACCGATTTTTATTCTTCTAAGGTCATGCTCAACTTTAACACGTCCACAAATAGTCGGCTCCACCTCGCTAACTCTATACTGGTCGGCTCATCACAACAACTTGAACTCGGGCTTGACGGGCCGGCCAAGTAGATAAACCCTATGCAATCCTATTTATAAGCCTCCACGGATCGGCCCGTTATTTAACACAACAAACCATCCTAAAGTTTATGGGCTCATCACTTCGGTCAATGCCAGGTATCAGAGGTCGGTCGATGTCGCGGGTCAGGTCGCGTAGAACAATCATTTCTTATCAAATAATAATAATAATAATAATAATGATAACAATAATAATTTCTTTTTTGAAAAAAAAAAAAAAAGAAAACTCTTGATCTACATCACATGCAAGAGACATAGTCAAAGGTGTTGATAAAGAGAGCTGCACCCTTATTTTCATAATTTTTTTCAAAAATAAATATTATATTTATCAGTAATATAATTAAATTTTAAAAATTTGTCATCCATAAATATAAATTATCTCTGCCTGTCAAAAAAATATAAATCATCTCGCTTTTTTTCTTTTAATTAATTTAAGAACACCTCATAATTTGAATTTTTGATTCCATCTGGTGGACCACTGAAATTTTTGGTCGTCATATTTGAGTTGGGACAGGGATATTGATTAATGATTATTGGTGTGGTACAAATCAGCTTTCTTAAATTACTTGAGATTACATTATTTTTACTTTCTTCCTAGGAACATTTATATTGACAATGACTTATGAAATTGACTGTGATACCACGTACAAGAAGATTGATCACGGTCTTTTATCAATGTGCATACTGTATGTTTTCTCTCCATACAAATTCAAATTTGATAAACCATATAAATAATGTAAGAAAATTAATTAGAATTTCATAGACCACATAAATCACGTAAGATAAACACTGGATCCACAAGTGGTTCTTAATTCACAAAAAGATCACATGCAAAAATTCTTGATAATTGAAAATTGGCATAAAAACCAATCACTAGGGAAGACCTTTTTTGTTAACAATTTAAAAGCTTTTAAATGGTGATGAGATTATCCTCTATTTTTCTATGTTGTTTTTCTCATTAGGTAGATGTCTTTGTTTTTTTAATATTATATGTGGAAGTTAAAAGAGATAACATATTAACTTTTAACATTGTACGGTGGTTATCAGAAAATGATTATGATTTTTCAAGTAATTGGACCGGGTTAAGTCTCATGGGCAACCAACCCCTTAACCTATGAAGCGGTGATACGTATACGAACCGCGGTTATAGTGCGATATGAATACAACTTGGTACATCGTGTTACGTAATTTTAAAAATACAAGTACGGTAAATATATAAATTATATACTTTTATATTATTGAAAATAATATGATTAAAAACCAATGTTTCAAGTATAAAAAACTAAAATTTTACAAATATTCGGATCTAAAATGTAATAACTCACATAGACCCTCAAAAAAATATGTTGGAAACACCAGCAATAGAATAAATTTTACTTAACTTTTCATATGTGGATTTTAAGAATTCATATGGATGTGATTGACTTTGTTCTTTCAAATTGAGATGTTAGGTAGTGATTGGATATGTTTTCATTTTAATTTTTTTGGCTACAAAATAGTGGTAAAAAATTTTGGAAGAAAAAAGAAGAATTTTTAGATTGTAATTGGTTTTTTTCCCAAAGCGATAGATTTTCATTAATATAAAAACTCAAGAAATGCAAATTACAATCGAAATCGTAGCCATTTGGCTAACTGAAACATGACTAACAACTATAGCCCAAGCGGGGGTGCTTACCCAATCAAATCTAACCCATTATCCTTAACAAGAAGTGCTAATCTATTACAAGTAGATTGACTCTTGAGTCTTGAATAGCAAACACACAAAGATCAAAAAAGGTACCAAAGTAAATAGATGTCCTCGGCTATTGTCGCTTCCCCAAGATCGAATCGAGCTCTTGAAGTGAGTTTAGCCACAATATCTTATCATCTAAATATATAGTAACATTTTTGAAACAATGTTTGTATCTGAAAACACATAGCTTATCGACACCAAGCAGACGTAGCTACCCTTTGTATGTGTACAACATCCTGCTTGATCGCCCGTGCTTGAATAATCTTCCACTTCCTCACTTCTCGATCCACCCCCCACGTCGTCTCGCCAGAACCACTCCTTAACATCGACCCGTAGAGAAAACATGTCCTATTGGTAATGTTTTGCATGACTCACCTTGAGATATTTTCCTCTTTGACCCTTCCACGGCCCGATTTACGGCTCTCCACCACAATGGCATGAAATTCTTGCCATTGTAATACAACTCTCTCCACAACCTCCTTTGACCCAATGGATTTTTGAAAAATCCACAAATTTCGGGTCTTCCAAAGCCACCAAAGTATATACACTAATAATTGAATTACGTCTTTAGAGATATCGAGTTATCAAGTCCACATATGAAACTCCACCACCTGCAAATGTACACGACCCTCCTGCATATTGTTCCCTTGTGAGCAAGTTTCCAAACCGGTTTGGCTCTCTCACGAGAAGAAGAAGAAGCGAGATGTTCCGGAGTTTTCCTTTTGAGCACCACAAAATTGTGGACTACATCCACCTTAATCTTTCTTTTTCTTTGAAGTGAGACCCCTGTAAGCAATGAGTTATGGATGCATCTCCAAATGAAGTGTTTGATTTTGCTTTTAATGTTCATCTTCCAACATCTTTTCCACATTTTTGCTGCATCTTTCTCGCCCCTCACTTGACTCGGGAAAATTCAGGTTGCACTTCTTCAAGTGAATCACTGTTGGTATCTTTGATCTAATCAGAATTTACCCCTTTTCTCCCCAATGCCAAATTATTTTATCCCCGCCCCCATCTTGTGAGATAGGAACTGCACAATAATGTTAGCATCTTCCAAACGAGAAAAAAAGGCTAAAAATAAGCTCCTATTCCAGCTTTTTCCATCAACGGTCATAAGATCTCTCACCCAAAACCCTTCAAGATCAAAATTATTAAGAATAATGAGGTTTGAAGAAGGGAGTTTTAGGTATCCAAGGTGTTTCACTCACTCTAATAGACTTCCCATCCCCTACCCGGTATCTGTTCACCTCAAGACTAAAGTAGCTTTTGATTTTATCCAACTTTTCCAAAGCCATGAGTCCCCATTTTTAGGTGTACAAGAAAGCGAGGCCTCTCCTGTAGGGTAGTATTTGGTTTTAAGGACTTTACAAAGAAGGAGATTTGGTTGTGTGATAAGTCTCCAAAGTTGTTTCGTAAGAAGGGCATCATTAAATATAGAAAAATCCTGGAAACCCAAACCCCCACATTGTTTTGGCAAAGTTAGCTTATCCCAAGAAGTCAAGCCATTTTCCTATTTCCAAAAGCAAACACTCCCCACCAGAACTTGATCACTAAGCTGCACAGCTCTTTCTGATTTGGATGGGAAGCTTAAAACATGACATAACAAAGTTGGGCATAGCATTAATTCTGACTTCCACTAATACCTCTTTCCCATAAAAGATAAGAACATGTTCTTCCAACCGCAAATTTTATTTTGAACACGATCAAGCACAAATTGGAAAACCTCTCTTTTGATCTTCCAATCACCAAAGGTAGTCCAAGATATTTAGAAGATTTTTGTTCCACAATACCATTCAAAATCCCACAAATTTCTGGTTTTAACTCATCACAAGTGTTTTTACTAAAAAAAGTGAAGATTTTTCTAGATTGACTAATTGGCGGTTTTGAACAATATTTTTCAAGAATATTTTCACAATGACGACTTGATGCGGATGATGCTTCACGAGAAGAGGATAGCATCGTCCGCAAAGAACAAATGTGTTATCATAGGCCCCCTCTCTGATTTTTAACCCTTTAAAAACTAAATCGATGATCTTTTTTTGATCAAGCATGACAGAGTTTGAAAGAATGATGAAAAGATAAGGGGAAAGGGGATCGCCTGCCTTACGCCTCAGATGGAACCACAAATCCGGAAACACCTTGCCCATTTAAATTAAAAGAAAAAGATGGAGTACTCATGCAAACCCACAACCAATTAATGAATTTCGGTCAAATCCCATTTTACACAACATAGTAACAAGAAAATTCCATTCAACTCCATCGTAAGCTTTTGACATATCGAGTTTGAGAGCCATAAATGCGAGTTTTTCCTTTACGAAGACCATTTAGAAAATGAATGCACTCATGAGAAATCACAATATTATCAATGATTTGTCTACCCGGTACAAAAGCTGATTGATTTGCACTTATACAAAAGCTGAAGCACTTTTTGGAGCCTATTAGCTATGATTTTGGATATCACCTTGTAAATAACATTACATAAACTAATAGGACGGTAATAGGCCATAGAGGAGGGGTTCTTAATTTTGGGAATCAATGTTATCAAAGTGTGGTTCACACTTTTCAACATCTTAGCGAGAATGAAAAAGTTCTTAACATCCAAGTAAATAGAATCCGAAATGAAAGGCCAGGAAATTGGAAAAAGAAAATTAATGATGAAAGTTGATTTGATATGAGAAGAGAAAATTAATGATTGAATATGATCGATAGTAAGAAATGTGTGAGTGGGTGATAGTGTAATTTGTGAGAGGATGTGTAATAATGATTAGTGATCGATAGATTTTTTGAAAAATGGGTAGAATAAAACAATGACATGGAATGAATAGTGTATTTTAAAAATTTCCATAAACATTTTGTTTGGTTAAAAAAATTTTAAATGGAAGAAAATGAAATCCGCTCATATCCAATCACAACCTCACATTTTGGGATAAAAAAATTCTAGCGGAATGAAAATGAGAAATTTTGGTAAGCAGTCGCTACTTTAGGCCCTTTTTTCTCTTTTCAATTGGATACTATATAGATGTCTACCATGGAATATATGATTAAAGTATTATATTGGATATGTATCACATAAGGCCACATCATCCTCATAGAAGTGTGTTTCTTCACCCTTAACCGGCCAATTTTAATTCCAATATGTATATATTTTCATTTAAACTTACAAAAGATTTTTTTTTTTTTTTTTTTTTGAGAAGGAAGAAGAAGAGAACATCCGCATTTCAACAAAGGTACGTGGCACCCCATCCTCCATCACTGATTAGGTGCATATATGCAAGTCTTTGTCTGAAATGATATATTTATCATTAAATATAGAACATTTGGCATTTGAGGATAATCTATGCGTTTCTCATTTGAGTATGATCCCACCCCAAGGGCGGAGCAGGAAATATTTCGGGATAGGATACGCGAAAATGGGGTAAGCAAGAATAAAAAAATTATATAAAATATACTTAAAATAATTTATTTTTAAATTTTATAGTATAATTTTTTTTAAAAAAAAAGGAGGTGGGGGCCGGGGCCCAAGTTGGCCCCCTCCCTCCGCCATTGCGGCACCCAAATTTAACTAAATTTGTACACCCAACTCTATATATATACGTTCCCATAAGAACGTTTAAGGACACAATAAATAGAATATAATTAATTATGAAAAGGTTAATTAAAGCTGGTGGCCATAGGGATAAAGATCGCAGAATTGAATTATTTGTCTGCATATTTGAAATCGAGTGTGGTACTAGTACTAATAGTACTAGCAGATGCGATATCAATCAGAACTTTTTGTTGTATCTCTATAACTACTATGTTGGAGGTAAAAAGTGAAAATTCAGTTAGTCATTGGATACCAAAACAATCAAATTTTCGTTCTGTTATAGATTTTTTTTTTTTTAAATTCCAAATGCTATTTCCTGTAAAATTTTCAGAAAATATAACATGATAACTTTTCCCCCTACCAAATACTTCTCTTCATTTTCAAAATAAATAAATAAATAAATCAAATCAAATCACCAATCAGTATTATATATTTCTCACAAATCTTACTAATGATGCTAAAAATTGGGCGATTCACTCAGGAGTTAGGATAACTGAGCTAAGGTATTTGTCTGGTTTAATGTGCAATCAATATGCAAACGAGGTTAGAAAGGCTCATATGTTGTCTGTGGAAGCCCTTCCGATGCTTAAATCATCAATGTTTATGAGAAAAATCCGGAGCGTAAAAAAATTCACTTGATTAAATTGTGCTTAATGAAAAATAATTAGGGATCAGAGTTATTTATGTCTAGGATTATAGGGCGCATGTGTCTGGTGTAATGAGTTGGGCCTCAAAAGCCTATTAAAATGAATTGAGTCTCTATGGCCTGGTATTATGAGTTGAGCCTCATGGGTTTGATGCGATGAGCTGGTCCTCGTGGGCCTTTTTTTGTTGACTTAACCCAATTGATAAATTTATAGGTTAATAATTAATTAAAGAGAACTAAATATATAATCAAATATTTAAAAGGGAAAATACAATTTCACCCCCCATTAACTATTCACCACTCACATATTTCTAATTACCATTAGAGCATCTCCAATGCAAGGTTTATGTTGAAGTTTTAAAGGTAAAAACTAGTTTGTTTAAACCACATCCCATTGTGAATAAATGGTTTATGATGACATGGAAAAAACTAGTTCATGTTTATGAATTTGATATAAACCAAATTATATCACATCACCCCACACATGGTTTTTTTATTTTCGTTTTTTCTTTGATTGTTGTATTATTATTCAATATTATATTCAATATTCGTATTCAATTTTTTCTATTCGTATATATGTTACATATTACTGAATTATCGCAATGTCAAAATCTATAGAATTTTAATAATATTTTATCAATTTATATGAAAACATAAATTTCATGCAAATTTTATTTTGATATTTATTAATAAAAATTTAATAAATTTATTAATTAAATAATTATAAGAATATATATTTTTTATAAGGATATTAAATGAATATATATAAAAATAAGTAAAATATAATTATTAATTGTAAATTGATGGTGGGGTACATAAAAAGTGGTTGAAAATGTTTATGGATTGTGAAGAAAGATTTATAAAATGCATGGGATTTTTACTTTTGATGTGATTCGATGTGACACATAAAAAGCAATGCATAAGATTTTTATGTGGTTTAGCACTGTGGATACTCTTATATTTAATAATTAACTTTTCTATTTCTTTATCAAATGTCAACTCAACTTTCATCATTACATTTCCATTTCATATTCAATCACTCTACCAATATTTATTATAATTCTTTCAATAGTTTTTCATCATCATTCTCTAACAAAACTGTTTTTCCAAAATAAAAGGATATCCAATCACATACTCGAGCTCGTATGTTCCTATTTTCAACCACTATTTTTAGTTTTATACCATCCATAAATTTAAAACGATATTTGTTTACCGATAAAAAAAGAAGATATTTGTTTGATATATATCTTACTGAAAATAAGTCATTTTTACGGCTCAATTCTCTCTGAAAAATTCATTATTTACATACTCAGACACTTTTCAAACCTATTTTAAACATAGTCCCATATATCGTCATTCAATCACATCGCACACCATAGTAACACCATCTCCACATTTTCTCAATTAATACAACTCAACAAAACATTGGAAAAAAAAATACTTTTCAAAACACCTCCAAACATATTTTTACTTCTATCACGTCTTTCGTGCATAAAATTCATTATTAAAAGTACTCAACCATACCTCATTTCATTTATAAACCTACCACGAAAATCAATACAATCCAAAAATCTCAATGAAATTATACTGAAAACGGAAAATCTCAATGAAAACACGACCACACGAACCCTATAGTGTCCTGGCTTCATTAATTATTAGATGGTTGTACCTTAGAATTTGATGAATTAATAAAGCTCCAAAGGAGTGTGAGTTCAGGTGGTTTCAGAAGTTTTAGGGCAAGAGCACAATGAGCGACACCCGGAAATGGTCCCCTTTGTACATTAGTTTTCACATGGAAAAAAGGATCTGAAATGACACCTACAAGGGCCACTCATACATATATATTCATCCCACTCCACAAATGTAAAGGGGAAAATAGGAAAAAAGCAAAAGAAATATGATTGTACTTTGAATAACACATCGATGGATATATATGCAAGGGAGATGTAATTTTTATTTGGATGGACAAAAATGAACTGTAAAAACACCATTGTCTCTTTGTGATTAAACATATGAGGAGTGCATGGAGCATATATAACATGTTACACCATGATTTAAGGCAAAATTGCAAATGAGTCATGTAATTAAGGTTTTGTTCAAATCCAAAAATTTCACATACACTATTGTAATTGCTCGAATTGCGTCCTATTTTGGCCGGAATTTGAGAAATTGGCCATAAATAGGGAAACAAATGGGAATTCCGGCCAAATTTGATTTTGTGTACTTTGTTTGGTTGGTTTTCTTAGTTTTTTTGTTAGTGTGTTTTGTTTTCGTGGTTGATTTGCAAAACCTCGTAGACGGATCGATTTTGTGCGTTCAAAGTATGTTGTGGTTGTTTGTCCCGATTTTTTGTTGGTGCGTTGCGATTGTTCGGCCAAGTCTCCCGTAAGGAATGACTTAGTCTCTTTGGGGTGGAGTATTTGAGTTTTTATTGTGTGTGTAGTTCCTCCTTGACAATTGTTTGTGCAAGGTGGCTTTTCACGGTCGTGAGGATGCAAGTTTTTTTGTTTAGTTGTTAATGAAAAGTCTATCGTTCGAGAAAAAAATGTTGACAAAAATGATCAGGAATCCTAATTTTATCCGAAATCCCATTTTTGCCCTTTTTTGGGTCAATTTTTTAATTTTCGGCCAAAATATAACGCAAATCGAGTGATTTTTATACTTATGGGATCAAATCAAATTTTTGGATTTGAATATGACCAATTTTGTTACCCTTTTGTTAATAGACTAATTTTGTAATTTTGTATTTTTAATGTTTTTTTAACGCTAAAGATACCATTTGCATTTGACCCATCTTTTTGTCTTTTTTGAGATCTTGCAGATTTTTCTTTAAGTTTTCAATATGTTAAAAGGGTCAAATATTATAATGATTTTCGATCTGCTTTTCCTTAGATCTGGTCCAAAAGTTGCCCCTAGTTCATAAATCAGATTCTTCAATCATTTCAAAGATTATTTACATTAAGCATGTAAAATAAACTCGTTATCTTATGTTGACTACTTTGTCACGTCCTCTTTTTTTAGTCTGAACCCTATAATCAATTCCGTGTTTGGATTCGGATTTTGTCCGAAGAACCCGATCTCAGATATTCGGATCTGCTGACTATCCTCAATTCATTGAAGTTGCTCCATGCGTGGTAAAAATTTGATGGAAAATTATACTAAATAGTAATATTAGTGTGAGTTCGATTCGGGAGAGATCAACTATTATTAGATTTGGGGTCAAACATAATTGTTCTATTTACCTTAGATGATCCGGTTGACGTCAATGAGATCTTACCATAACATTGGTCGAGCTTTATACATCCTTCCTCGATTTACCTTGATGAAAGCGGCAATAATGGGTCAAAATTGTTGTCACCAAGTATAATCAAATGTAAGCCTAATTTGAGTTAAGAGAAATGACTAAAAGTTAATGGAGACATAGGGATTAAAGAGAATATATAAATGGCAATAAAATATAATAAATACGCATTCAATACTACAACTTAACCACCACGAGTTTGTAGCACAAATAAGATCGTTCATCCTATGTAAGGGTGTTGGTTGAGGGGTTCAACCCATAACTTTCAATTTCTTTGAAATTTCTCTCCTCCTGTCAACCAAAGACTCCCAACTTATTAAAAAAAAATGCTACATCTCTTAACCCCATTGATGATATTTTAATCTTACACGTGGCATAATTAAAGCCAAGTTTAGACCTGCATATCACAGTAATCCAAATTTTAAATGTGATGGAACTTGGATCGATTTGACTCATGGTAATATGCGATATATAATCCCAACATGTATTATAACTTTCCTTATATTACAAGGGCAAATTGGCCTTTTTAGCCGCATTTTGTTACCCAAATCAGATAGAATTTTATTCCTGGAAAAACTCCATGGAATTTGATTTAGGTATAAATAAACCGGATGTACTTCGAGGTCGCGTCCTGGACTCGAGCCCTGGTACTTCGTTCGGATGACTGTAATAGAACACACGTTAGGCTAGCCGGGAGGGTTCAGCCTAAGACCCTCCGATGCTTAAGTCGAGTCTGAGATCTTAGGTCAAAGTGAAGCGAGGAGCGAGGTGAATAGTAAAATAGTGAATACGAAAATGGTTGCAATCGTAGTATTTATAGTTTTGGTTGGGCTAGAAAGCATGCAAGCTAGCTCACGCGTGTCTTGATCTCCTGACCCGTATGTCACTATCAAGGGATATACGGTCATGATCATGGTCAACCCGGATTATTACTTTGGGTCGGGTTTGGGTCTTTTAGAGGATACGGATCCTTCCCCGGAAATAGGGTCCGACCAGGCTTACCTCGCGCGCAGGTCGCGATCCTTTCGTAGTGATGTCAATTCAAGATTGATCTTAGCATGGGTCCACTTTCGGGGGGCGTGCTACTAAAGGTGCTGTCATGTCCGCTAGGTGATCTTTTCGAGCCGTGAGCTTGACACCTCGGTTCGCTCGAGAGCTATGGTTGGGCCCTCGAACCATAATGATGGCTCTGGAATTTAAGTAATACTCGAGGGTAAGGTGGTCTTTTAACAATACTCATCATTACTCCTCGAGTTATTTTTATTATTTTAAATTAAAATAACTATTAATCGGACCATCGAATCGAAAAGTCTCTATATTTTTAAGTTAGATCTTCCGCCATTTCTATATATATAAAGCAAGAGTTTCACCTCATTTGTTACCATTTCCTTGCAAAGATAAATAATTTCCGGGCGCCGTGGCTCGCAAATTGCTTCGTCCGACGGCTTTGTACTCCTTTCGCTCGTCGAGGTAGCCTTCAGTTCCTACTCGTCTTATATCTTTATTTATTTTTATTAAAAGATTTTTCTTTCTCCACCCGCCTCTCTTTTATAGAAATATGAACTCCTCGGACCGAACCCTTGGCTCTTCCGGCTCGGCTCGAGAGCACTTCGAGTTCGAGTTCGAGTTCGAATGACTCTAGCTCGGACCCAGGTTTAGTGTAAATCAAATAATGTAAGCGGGTCTCACGAAATTTTAGGCGTTGATCTGTTAGGGCTATTAAAGTAGGTTCCCATATAGATGAGAATGATGAATCGATTCGGGTAATGGTTCGAAGGGGATGACCCTCTTGTAGATCCCGACCTCGAGTTCACCGCCCCGGGCTTTGCTTGATCAATTGTTCGGTCTCAGGGTAGTCGAGATTAGGCAAATTTTTTCATCCCCGACACTTACCGAGATAATTATCCAGGCAAGGGTGGTAGAATAAGCAAACCCCCTCTTCATTGCTTAGCCTTTCATTTAGCTAGCCTCGGCGGGCACGAGGTTTCTCTACCTCAACTGTTGTGGATATCACGAATGGTTTTGTGTGTCCCGCCCGAGTTAGTTCCCAATGCCTACAGGCACATCGTGGGTTTTGTTATTCTAATGCAATACTTTAGAAAGGACCCATCCTTCCCTCATTTTTGGGCTTTGAACTCCTTGAATTCGCCCCCTACCACCAGTGAGAAAGGGTTCTTTTATATTTCACCTAGGCCTAGTCGTAAGTTACTTCATCTCCTTCCCTCCTCTGTGTGGCCTTGGAAGCATAAGTTTATTTACATTCGAGCACCTAGAGAAGATCCATGGGCCGTTCCTTTAGAGTGGAAGGTCACTCGACCTCGCCCGCAACCCGGTCTGTGACACGGGATGAGGATTTTGTGAAAACGAACTTACCCAAAATTGGTTCGTGGTAGGAAGCTTTTAACTGAGGATGCTCTTTCTCTTGCTGACCTTAGCCCCGCTCCAAAGCCAGCGAATTTGACTTTAGGTAATATCTTTAATTATGCACTTATTCTTCCCATTTGCTTTGCTTAATTAATCTCTAGTTCGTTTTTCTATCTTGCAGATATGGCGGTTCTTAATGCTTTAGTAAAGAAACAAATGAAAGATCGAGAAGGAGGCTTTACTATCTCGACGCAAGGATCGCCCTCCTCCGGTTCAAGTCTCGAGGCTCGAGGTCTTCGGCTCCCAACCTTATACAACATTGGAAGGGATTCTTTCGAGCCGCAAGGGGATCCATCGTGCGGGCGAGCCATGAGCCAAGAGCCACATTCTTCCCCATCTCATAGTACTCTTCGCCACGTGACCTCCCATGATTTGTTGAGTCCTCCAAGCCTAGAGATAAGTCAGCAAGAGCCACAAGGACAAATCTCGAAAGATAAAACTCACAAGGGCAAGAGCTCGAGTTCGCGGGATCGCGACCCTCGCGAACCCTCTTCGGTCAAGAAGCTTCGCATCGACCGAGGTCGAAGTTTCTAGCGGGTCCGAATTAGATGAACAGCTCGCTTGGTTGGAGAGGTGTGAGACTCGGTTAGCCAACTTACGTGCGGCGGAAAGAAATAGTACTCCCAAGCCCTTTCGAGGCCCCTTCGGGCCTCTTTACCTCGCAAGGTTCCTAATTGGTTCATTAATGCCGTAGCTCGTCCTTGAGACACATGCCAGGGAAGATTCCTTTGAGTTATACAAGCATACCCTTCTTGCCAGCGATCGGTTCGCCCTCACTTGACGGAGACTTCACACGATTAGAAGGCGATAGCTCACAATAATTTCATGGTTAGTAGTTCGTTTTTATTATTATTTTACCAAACCTATCCCCTTGTTTTCTCGATGCCTTGTTTTCCCTTTAGAACAATGCCATGATACATCACATGTCTTTACGTGCTGTTAGCTGGAAGACTTTTTATGACGAGCAGCGAAAGGACTTGGATCGTTTGACCGTCGAAGCGAAGCGTGCCAAAACCGAGAAAGAAAAAGCTATTAACGACGCCTGTAGCAAGCTCGCCCAAGAAAACTCCACTTTAAAAACTGAAGTTCAAGATATAACTTTGACTCACCAAGGCTCGAGAAGATCTTGAACGTTTGAAAAAAAATGCATGAGCTAGAACGTCGGCAATCCTTCGACCTTGGTCGTACTCGGAGCGCCAAGGAATTTCTTGATTGAAGATTTTAAATCTGCTTTACTCATAGAGCTCGTCTCAACGGTGTTGAAGCCTTCCTTGGTTGTCCTTCGAGACCTTAGTTGCTCGCCGTGCGTGTCTACCTTTTCGATGGCTTCGAGAAATGTCGAGATCAAGGCCTCAAGAAAGGAGCTTATAAGGAGGAGTTCGACCTTAACCTGTTGGACCCTTTTGGGGAAGACGAAGGTGATGCGGGATCGATGTGGATCTTCTGCGGGTTCCGAGGAGACCGAGGAAACGGACGAATTTTACGAATTGATACGCCCTCATCATTTGCCTTGGATCGCGCTCGGTGATGATGAAGATGGTGCCGAAGCTTAAAAAGTGCTTCTTTATTTTTGTTAACTGACAAGCCTCGTTTTGTAATTTTAAAACTTTCTAGGTTGTCATCTTTTGTAATTTTGTAAACATTGTGACGTCTTGGGTACATATGACCGGACTTCGCTATTGGGTGCTTGTGCTTTCATCCTTGGATCTAATGTAACCCGCTTAACATATTTTGGAATTATGTCATCTCGCATTTTTATCATTATCTTTTGGATCGCTTTAGAGCTTTTCATTTTGAGCGAACTTTCGAGGTCGCTTTCTTTGCCGCGATCTTTTCCGGATCGCCCATGGGTCGCTTTTTCGCCACGATCTTTTTGGATCGTTTTTGGCTTTTATTTTTGAGCGATCTTTCGCGGTAAACTTTCTTGCCGCGATCTTTTCGGATCGTTTTTGGATTTTAATTTTTTAAGCGAACTTTCTCGTGTCGCTTTCTTGCCATGATCTTTTCGGATCGTTTTTGGCTTTTAATTTTTGAGCGAACTTTCTCGTCGTCGCTTTCTTACCACGATCTTTTTCAGATCGTTTTATGGCTTTTATTTTTTGAGCGATCTTTCGCAGGTCGCTTTCTTGCCACTATCTTTTCCAGATCGTTTTATGGCTTTTATTTTTTGAGCGATCTTTCTCAGGTCGCTTTCTTGCCACGATCTTTTTCAGATCGTTTTTGGCTTTTAATTTTTGGCGAACTTTCTCGTGTCGCTTTCTTGCCGCGATCTTTTCGGATCGTTTTTGCTTTTAATTTTTGAGCGAACTTTCTCGTGTCGCTTTCTTGCCACGATCTTTTTTGATTGTTTTGGCTTTTAATTTTTGGCGAACTTTCTCGGTCGCTTTCTTGCCGTGATCTTTTCGGATCATTTTTGGCTTTTAATTTTTGAGTGAACTTTCTCAGTCGCTTTCTTGCCGATCTTTTTTGATTGTTTTATGGCTTTTATTTTTGAGCGATCTTTCGAAGTCGCTTCTCGCCACGATCTTTTGGATCGTTTTTGGCTTTTAATGTTTGAGCGAACTTATGCGGGTCGCTTTAATAACCTCGTTGGGGTCGTTTTTCCTTATTGCTCATTATTTTATCGCAAAATAAAGGGGAGAAGATTCCTCCCCAGTACTAATTTTAATATTCATCGCAAAAGAGGGTTACAACTTACAAGTTTATTACCTAAGTATAGAACTTGCGCAAATTGTGGATATTCCATGGCCTAGGAGCTCTTTTCTTACGAATTTTCCAAGCGGTATGTGCCCACCGAGTAACCCTTATCACCTTGAAAGGACCTTCCCGATTCGCTTCCAATTTTCAGCGTGCGCTTGACACTTGACCTTCTTCAACACTAGATCTCCCCTTGGAAACTCCTTTCGTGTACTCGCTTATCATAATGACTTTCATCCTACCCTTTTCTTTGCTGTATACGAACTAGGGCCCTATCTCTTTTTTCTTCAATTGTTTCCAAATCTAGTATCCAAGCCTCCTCATTTAGAATAGGGTCGAGATGGGCGACCCTGTGAGAAGATTCCCCAATTTCTCTAGGAATGACGGCTTGAGAACCATAAACCAACCCAGAAAGGTGTCTCTCCGTCGAGGTCTGGCGTGGTTCGGTAGGCCCAAAGAACCCCGAGAGCTCTTCCACCCAATACGTCTTCATGACTCCCAACCGGTTTTCAAATGTTGTAAAATAATTCTATTTGCCACCTCGGTTTGGCCGTTGCTTTGTGGATTCCCCACCGTCGTGAATCTGTTGCGAATTTTCACCTCGTCACACCACGCTCGAATTTTCTTCCCTTGGAATTGCGTTCCATTATCCGAGATTAGGGTTCTAGGTAATCCAAATCCCATCGACAATATTCTTCCAAATAAAGTCCATGACCTCTTGCTCTCCAATTTTTGCCAAGGCCCTGCCTCGACCACGGCCGTGAAGTATTCCACACTACTATGACGAACTTCTTTTGTGCCTTTGCCACGGAAAATGTCCTAGAATGTCATTACCCCAGCGATCAAATGGGCGGCGATAGGTATTGTTTCTAGAGGCACCGCTGGTTGATGTGTTAGGTTAGAGTGGGCGGCACTTCTCACATTTTTAGCGAACTCACGCGTCCTTCATGATAGTAGGCCAAAAGTACCCTTGCGCCTTAAAATTTTTCGAGCAAGAAGCGACCTCCAGCGTGGTTTCCGCAATTTCCCTCATGGATCTCCCTCATTACGTATTGCGCGTTCTCCGGAAGCAAGCACTTCAACATTAGCCCCCCATATGATTTTTTATACATATCCTCTCAGATTATCAAATGGGCGCTCTCGTCACGTATCCTCATCGCCTCACTTTTATCCTCTGGAAGGGTTCCATTTTTCAAAAATTCCCTGATTCCCTCAAACCAAAGTACCTCTGACCCGATGCTGAGAGCCAAGGTTTTTTCTGAATACTGATCCACAGGTCCGTTTTCCGATGTCACTTCGGATTGCTTCGCTACCAGAATAATTACTTTTCTCGAACTCATTCACGACATGCGCTAGCAAAAGCGTGCCAAGGCATCTCGCTCTCTCATTTTCTTCTCTAGGAATCGATGTAATCGAAAACTCTCAAAATTATCCACCAACTTCTTAGCCCGAGCGGATATTCGGACATAGATTTATCCTTTGCTTCAAACGACCCTTCCATCTGCATTGCAACTAGCTGGGAATCCGTATACGCGACAAGCTTTTTAACATTACATTTATGTGCCATCTTCATCCCCGTTATTAATGCTTCGTATTCAGCCTCATTATTTGTCACTGCGAAGTCAAGTTTTAAAGCTACTTCCACCGAATGAGTTTGGTCCTTGCAATAAAATTCGACTCCTCCACCCACACTACAGACGAACCATCGACGTGCAGGAGCCACGACACCTCGACCTGGGTCGCCGGTTCTAGGATCACAGCTTCATTGACAAAATCTGCTAATACTTGAGCTTTGATCGCCGTCTTGCATTGATATTTAATGTCAAACTCTCCCAGTTCCACTGACCATTTTACTAGGCGACCTGATAGCTCTGGCCGTCCTAAGATTTGCTTCAAAGGCTGATTGGTAAGTACAATGATCTGATGAGATTGAAAATATGGACGTAGCTTCCTTGCCGCAACCACTAGGGCTAAGGCCAATTTTTCTGTTTCCAAATACCTCTCCTCTGCTCCTTGCAATAATTTGCTCACATAGTAGACCGGCTTGTGCACCCCTTCCTCCTCTTTCACTAAGACCGAGC
The DNA here is from genome assembly GCA_016081115.2 of Rehmannia glutinosa. NCBI lineage: Eukaryota > Viridiplantae > Streptophyta > Magnoliopsida > Lamiales > Orobanchaceae > Rehmannia > Rehmannia glutinosa. The sequence continues at coordinate 25,251 of JABTTQ020002040.1, forward strand.
TGACTGCTCGTTTAGAAACTGCTAAGTACAGGTATAATGGCTTGCCTTTTTCAGGCTTGGACAATAAAGGTGGCGAACTTAGGTATGATTTAAGTTCCTCAAAAGCTTTTTCGCATTCATCTGTCCATTTGAAATTTTTCATGTTGCGTAGAGTATTAAAGAAGGCTAGGTTTCGGTCAGCGGACCTCGAAATGAACTTGTTAAGCGAGGCTAGCTTCCCTGTCAGCTGTTGGACCTCATTCACTGTTCTTGGCGAAGTCATCTCCAAGATTGCTTTTATTTTTTCTGGGTTCGCCTCGATGCCCCTTTCATTAACCATGAATCAGAAATTTTCCACCTCGCACTCGAAGGTGCACTTCGTCGGATTTAATTTCATCCCATAAGTTCGCATGATACTGAAGGCTCGCTTCAGGTGTAATAGGTGATCCTCTTGCCTTTCACTTTTCACTAGCATATCATCCACGTACACCTCCATCGTCTTTCCAATCTCCGTCTTGAACATGAGGTTGACTAATCATTGATACGTCGCTCGGCGTTTTCAACCCAAATGGCATCACCATATAACAATACACCCCTTTGTCGGTGATAAATGAGGTTTTATCCCGATTCTCCCGGGCATGAAGATTTGGTGATAGCGCTTGGTATGCGTCCATCATGCTCAACAAAGCACATCCAGTGTTGAGTCTGCAAGAGGTCGATTCGAGGTAGCGGATAGGGATCTTTTGGACATGCTTTATTTAAGTCGGTGAAGTCCGTGCACATCCTCCATTTATCCGTTGTTTTTGGAACAATCACAACATTCGAAAGCCACTCAGTAAACTGAACCTCAACAACGTGCCCTGCCTCGAGGAGTTTATTCACCTCGCTTTCTATAATGCGGTTCCTCTCACCTCCAAAGCTTCGTTTTTTCTGCTTAATAGGTTTTGCTTCAGGGTCGACATTCAAGCGATGTACGACTACCTCTGGGCTAATACCTTGGAAATCGGATGGCTTCCATGCAAAAATGTCTGCATTCTCTTTCAGGAATTGGATAGTCAAAAGCTCCAAGCTCGGATCCATTTGTGACCTATGCGTGAACTTCTCGGGATCGGCTAAATCTAGCTCCACCCTTTTATATTGCTCTATTGGCTCAATTCTATATTCCATAGTCCGTGCCTTTTTGTACACCTCTTTCTCTTTTTACTCATGCCCGCTTCCTCTTCTCGGGTGATACGTTTGATGGTTCGAACCTCTCGCGCCCCTTTCTTCTTCTTTAGTGATAAATTATAGCATTTCGCGCACTCTTCGATCTCCCCTCACCTCTCCAATTCCACCCGAGGTTGGGAATTTTAGCTTCAAATGGTGCGTGAGATACGATTGCTTGGAAACGATTTAAGCTTAGGCCTCCCTAGGATGACATTATATGCAAAAGGAGCGTCGACCACCAAGTACTTAATCATCATCGGCTGCACGGCGGGGTCCCGGCGAGGTTGGAAGATCGATGGTTCCCAAAGGGATCACCTCGCTTCCCCCAAATCCGATTAGATGCGTGTCAACATCTTTGCAGCGTTGCCATCTCCAACTCCATTTTCCTAAGAACATGTAGGAAAATCACATCCATTGAGCTACCATTGTCTATCAAGGTTTTTGCACATGAAATTTGCAATATCCATTTTGTAATCACCATGGGATCGTTTTGGTTCGCTTCAATCCCATATAAGTCGCGATTGTCAAAAGTGATAGGAGCTACCTCTTGTATGTTCGGGATACTCAAGGTCGCTTGGGAGCGTGGACTAGGTTCGCATACTTTTTCTTCTAGCACTCTGCGAATCACCTCCTTGGGCCTCCCGCGATCATATGTATCACTCCCCGCGGCAAATTCTCGTCTTGCTTATCTCGCCTCGCCACGGATCGTTCACATGGCCGATCTAGCCTTTCCTTACCGGAAACGGGCTTGACCTCCGCGTGATTTATGTCTTTGTGGGGACCCGGGCCTCGCCTCTTTTTTCATGCCTCCTATCGTCCATCTCATTTCCTTTTACTCTCACGAAATTTTTCAAATATCCTTGTTGGATAAGCCTTTCTATTTCATCTCTTAGCTGAAAGCATTCCTCCGTGTCATGACCATGATCTTTGTGAAAATGACAATACTTCCCATTATCTCCTCACTGGCGTCGCTCTCATCTTTCTTGGCCATTTCAACATGTCTTTTCCTTCTATTGACATTAATGCATGTACTCGGGGACATTCGGTGGGGTATACCTATTGAACCGTCTTTGCTCGTTGGCGATCTCGATCTCGACCTCGCTCTTGGTCTTCTCGGACCTAAAGCGAGGTCTCTCTCTAGGATCTTTTAAGCTCGAATCTCCGGGTTTGCCCTGCGGACCATTCATGATCTTCACTCGTTCATCTCCTCCTCCTGGATATATCGTTGGGTCATGCCCATCAATTCTTTTTATCCATCGGGGTCCGTGCTAAAGCCGAAGCTAGTGCCCCCTTCTTCAGTCCATGGACTAATATATTAGTCATCATGTCGATCCGCATGTCGCACCTCGAGAGCTTCGTCATTAAATCTATTGATGAAGTCTCGAGTGGCTCGCCCTCCGCTTTGTCTTATGGTAAAAAGATGGGTGGTGACCTCCGAGCTCGCTTCTGACTTGCGAACTAATAGATGAATTTTCTTGCCAACTGTTCATAAGACACGACGGTTCCCCTAGGGAGCCCAGTGAACCATTCCTGAGCTTTTCCTTTGAGTGTGGTGATGAATATCCTAGCATTCATGGCGTCTGACTGTCCGTAGAGTTGCGACACGACATGATCAAACGCGGTAAGGTGTTCTTGGGGATCCGCATTTCCATCATACTTAGGGAGATCGGGCAGCTTGAATTGTGTGGTGACTACCTCTGCAAGGATATCCGGAGAGAAAGGGGATCCTCTCTTTTGCAGAGCGGATGTGACTGCCCCCTCCGCTTCAAATTATCCAGCTTTCGAGTAGCATGCTCAATCTGCTCACTAAGCTCATTGATATCTACCGTTTTAGGTGGCTCGCCCAAGTCCACTATCGGTTGTTTCGCTCGTGATGCCGATCGATCTGGCTACTTCTTGACCTCCTCTAATCCCTGCGCCTTCATCACCGAACTCATTTACCCTAGGTAACTCCTTTAGAGGAGTCGAGGTGTTTTTCCTTTCTTTGCCTTTTCTTCCATCCTTCGTTCTATCAACTTTTCTAAGTCGCTTGACCGTATATTCACCATCGGGTCCTGCACTTCCTCCGGCCTTGCCTTTTGAATTTGCAAAGATAGGGAGGTTCCCGAGGTGGGACCTCTTTCTCCCTCACGGGTGTCTCTTCCATGTTCGACCATGCAGGTGAACACCCTTCACTTTCTCGGGAGTCTCGTCCATCCTCGATTCGGCTGTTTCCCACGAGACGGCGCCAAGCGATTTAGGTATAAATAAACCGGATGTACTTGGGTCGCGTCCCACTGACTCGAGCCTGGCATTTCGTTCGGATGACTGTAATAGAACACACGTTAGGCTAGCGGGAGGGTTCCCAGCTAAGACCCCTCGATGCTTAAGTCGACAAATCTTGGTCAAAGTGAAGCGAGGAGCGAGTTGAATAGTAAAATAGTGAATACCGAAAATGGTTGCAATCTGTAGTATTTATAGTTTTGGTTGGGCTAGCCGCATACAAGCTAGCTCCACGTGTCTTGATCTCTGACCCGTATGTCACTATCGAGGATATACGGTCATGATCATGGAGTCGGTCAACCCGGATTATTACTTCGGTCGGGTTTGGGTCTTTTAGAGGATCTGAGATCCTTCCGGAAATAGGGTCCGACCAGGCTTACTCGCGCAGGGTCGCGATCCTTTCGTAGTGATGTCAATTCAAGATTGATCTTAGCTGGGTCCACCTCTTTCGGGGTCGCGTGCTCTACTAAAGGTGTCATGTCCGCTAGGTGATCTTTTCGAGCCGTGAGCTTGACACCTCGGTTCGCTCGAGAGCTATGGTTGGGCCCTCGAACCATAATGATGGCTCTCGGAATTTAAGTAATACCGAGGTAAGGTGGTCTTTTAACAATACTCATCGAATTGATCTCCCAAATTAATTTAGGTATGTATCCCAAATAGATTAAATAGCAATTAATAGCCATAAAATTAATTGTGATATACATAAAACCGGAATTACCATATTACCTCGCTCGGATGTGTAAACACGTGGAGCTACTTTGAACTAGTGAATTTGTGCGTCAAAGCGATCTTAGCGACCTCGGCGAGGCGGGGTCGTTCGCGACGACACGTGGAACTAGTTGGTGATGTGATGACCATGGAATGAAGATATGTCCAACACGTGGAAGTAGCTTGCATGCGGATTATACGACTATAAATACCATAATATATAAATACATCACAGTGGAATGAAAACCAGGTATCACATTTATTGTTATTCACCTCGTTCTTGATTTATTAGCGACTTTCCACCTATATCTGATTTTATTATTGGAGGGCCTTAGTTGGGGTCCACCCGGAAACTTAAGCCGCTAACGTTCACTCTTTCACAGACCCAAACGAAAGTACCCGGCTCAGTGAACCGATCCAAGCTGTACATATGATTTATTTACCCAAATCCTATTGAATCTTTATTCGTCTTCTGAACTACAAGACATCTGATTTCTCGTTGGACTTAAGTTTTTTGTGCTTATTCGAATTATAGCCAACACACTTATAGTTGTAATGACAAATTGCTTTTCAATGCTAACATTTCTTTAAAAAAATTCATGAGCGAAATCTAATATCCAAACCCGGCAAAAATATCCTCTCATCGTAAAAAGATATTGTGTTCACTTTACTATAAGCGGCCATCTAACGAAAATTTATTAGTGAAAGTAGAGTTAACAAATGGGCTGGGCCCGTGCTAGTCCGTTGAGCCAAAAAAAAAATTGGTTGAGCTAGACAGGGCTGAAATTTTATTAGACACCACTGACCCATGAAATTACACGTGAAAAGTTAGGCCGATTGGACCGGGCCAACATCTCAAGCCTAATGGAACAAACCAAACAGGTCTGGTTCTTTTTGGAGCTCCAATATCACAACCCCGGCCAACTCTATTGCATGATCAGTGGGCCGGCCCACTGGACTGAGTTAGTTTTGACACCTTTAAAATGGAAGGTCTACGCAAAAACAAAAATAATTCCAACTATACCTACCAAGTTTTTGACGCTTTGTTACTGGACTAAAAATCCAGAAGTCCATTTGGGATGGGCTCCAATAACTTGTCCATATGTTTGTTTGTAACTACCACAATATTTGCACTCCAGTTATAGAGAACACTAACTTAACCAAGCCAATTAAATGAGTATTGAAACGTAACTTGATAAAGTGGTTATACTTGTAGGTGGTTATATTTTGAGGCTTTGAGCCTTCTGGTTTTGGCTCCATATTCAGTTTGCTATAAAAAATTATGGATATAAAACAGGTACGTGTATGACATGTTTTAAATTTTTAAGGATACTGATACGGTCTATATACATATAAAATTATATATTTTTTATACTATTAAAAATATAAAAGTACTAAATATAATTAAAAAACTATGTTTCAAATATAAAAAATTAAAATTTCATAAGTATTCAAATATAAAATGTGTAACTCACATAAACATACAAAAAGATGCTGAAGTTAAAAGCAATAGAATAAGAGGGTATTTGGTTGAACTTATAAGTTCTTTAAAACATCTTATAAGATGCTTGAGAGCTTATAAACTGTTTAAATTTGTTTGGTAATTTTTTTAAAAAAATATCTTACACAAAAACTTATATGAGGGACCGTCTCACGGATCTACATCCGTGAGACGGATCCACCGCCCAAACCCGCTGGTAATTTTAAAGGAAAAATTAAAAAATGGCATTTTTGTAAATATAGGTAAGGGGCGGTGTTGGGAATTGCGGGAGGAAGAGGTATTAGAAATCGGTAAAAAATAATTTTGCGTTCCTCTATCTCTGTCTGTATCTCTCAAGCTTCCGAGTTTCAATTACCCAAAAACATCTCTCTCAAGCTTCGGAGTTTCAATTGTCATTTGTTGTAAACTAGTGTCGTAGACTTTGATTGAAGATTTGTGAGAAATTTTGTGGTGAAAGTTTTGCCGAGAGTTCTATGGTGATCCTTTTCTCGAATTTCTCGAAAGGGAATGGGACTCAATTTCGGTGTGAAACTTATGTCGGGTTTTGTTTATTCTTATAATTTCCGAGACTAGGCAAAATTAAGAACGTAAGATATCATTTAGTTTTGTGTTTATGCTATACGTATGGACTTGATGTGTGTGTGCAATGGGTGTTTGATATTTTGTCCCAATGAACTGTCTTGTTGTCGACGTAATTTTGGTGTTTTTCAATGCTTGCATTTTTGGTTGGAGCTTGTTAGACCTTTTTCTAATGGCTGGAGAAGTTTCAAAGCAGTGTTCAAAAGTGTACATTATTGTTATCTCAATTTACAAGCAACAAAAATGACAATAGTTTGTGCTTTACTGAAGCAACAAAAATGAAATCCTTAATTGCTTTTAATTTCAAACACTACAAGAAATCTGCTTTGAATAGTGATGATTTTAGCGACCGATTATATCCGTCGCTAATAGCGACAACTTTCGACGGATTTCTTCCCAAAATAATTTAAAAAATATTCCCACAATCCGTCGCTATTTTTCTAAATGTAAGACAGATTTAGCGACGGATTAGTCCGCTATCTTTAGCGACGGATAAATCGCCGCTTTTAATCAAATTTGCGATGGAAGTTTCCGCCGCTAATGTTAAAAACAAAAGTTAATTGACGCAATTTAGCGACGGACTATGTCGTCGCTATATTTAGCAACGGATTTGTCTGCCGCTAAAGTCGCCGCTAATTAAATGCGTCCATTACGCCGCTCCAATTCATGATTGGCGACGATTTTTATCATTTTAACCGCAGATTTTTCCGCCGCTATTTAGCGACGGATAATCTAATTCGCCGCTAAGGAATTAACAACGAGTAAAATAAAGGCGGAAAAAATCCGCCGCTAATCCATCGTTGATATCTAGCGGCGAATTTTATGGGTTTAGCGATGGAAATTTCCGCCGCTATTTTGCGATTTTCTTATAGTGAAATGAATATCACAAAGTTTGTGCATTACTGAAATTGGTCTACATGGACCAACATCTTGTATTTATAATTTTGAAGTAAAAAATGATAATTTTAAAGAAAAAATTGATACTTTCACAAAGTTGTCTATTTTCTATGTTTTGCATTGAAAATCCTTGTTGATTTTAATATCAAATGATGATCACAAAATTTGTGCTTTGAGAAGTTGGTCTATACGGCCAACCTCTTGTATTTTTATTTATTGGAATACAATAGTTTCTCAATTTTTAAAGTGATACTTTTAAAGTAAAAATTGATACTTGTAAAGAAAACATTGATACTTTTTACGAGCTTCATGTTTTCTATGTTCGCACTTGAAATACCAATTAACTTTAATATCAAATAAAGATCATAAAGTTTGTTGTTTTTAGAACCTAATCTACACAGGTCAACATCTTGTATTTTTGTTTCTTGGAACATAATTAATTTTTGAAATGATACTTTGAAGAAAAATTAATACTTTTAAAAAAAAAAATGATACTTTCACAAGGTTGCATATTTTCTATGTTTCACGTGGGAATCCTTGTTGATTTTAATATCAAATGATGATCACAATGTTTGTGTTTTAAGAAGTTGATTCTATTAAGCCAATCTCTTGTATTTTTGTTTCTTGGAAACAATATATAGTTTCTTAGTTTTGAAGTGATACTTTTAAAGTAAAAATTGAGTTGCTTGTTTTCTATGATTTGCATTTGAAATCCTTGTTAATTTTAATATTAAATGAAGATCATAAAGTTTGTGCTTTAAGAAGTTGATCTACACGGGTGAATCTCTTATATTTTTGTTTATTTGAATACTATAATATCATAGTTTTTAAAGGGGATACTTTTAATTTCAATATTGATACTTTTAAAGAAAAATCTTATACTTTTAAAGAGAATGGATTGTTTTTAATGTTTCGCAAGTGATATCTATGTTGATTTTAATTTCAAATGAAGATCATAAATATTGTGTTTTAAGTTGATCTATAGGGCAACACTTTTTTTTTTTCTTGACTATAACAACATTTTAGATTTTAAAGTGATACTTTTAAGTAAAAGTTAATACTTTTTAAGGAAATTCTGATACTTTTACAAGGCACATTTGAAATCCTTGTTGATTTTACTTTCAAATGAAAATCACAAAATTTGTGCTTTAAGAAGTTGATACACAAGTAAGCCTCTTGTATTTTTGTTAGTGATACTTTTAAAATAAATATTGATACCTCTAAATAAAAAAATGATATTTTTACGAGGCACATTTAAAATCACATTTTAATATCAACCGGTGATCACAAAAGATGTCATTTATGAAGTTGATCTACACGCCGGCCTCTTCTATTTTTGTTCCTTGGAATAAAAAAATTATTAGTTTTTAAGATGATACTAAAGTAAAAATAATACTTTTTAAGAAAAAAATGATACTTTTGAAAGACTACATGTTTTTTTTATGATTGACATTTGAAATCCTTGTTGATTTAATTTCAAATGAAGACCATAAAGATTGTGGCTTAAGAAACTAATCTATTCAGGCCAAACTCTTATATTTTTGTTTATTGGAATACAACAATATCTAAGTTTTAGAGATGATACTTTTAATGTAAAAATTGATACTTTAAAAAAAATAAAATGATACTTTATGTTTTACACTTGAAATCCATACTTTTTTTGTTAGAAGCAATCTTGTGTGTATCTTTACAATTTTACATAATTACTAACTTATTGACATTTTCTTGAATTAAATTTCCAACAACAACAAAAAACACATCTCCCAAGAGTTAATTTCACATTATCCATAATCAAAAACTAAAATATGAACCTGGTTGAAAAGAAAAACATGAACAACAATTTGATTAACTTTCGGAAAGAAAGCACTAATTGATCGAGTGGCAAAAAGAATGGGCTTCTAATTTGGCGAGAGATTTAGTCAGATCTTTCGAATGATTATGTTCGGACGAGTTGAAGCGGCGGAGAGAATCGGCGTAAAATCGAGTAGTCGGAGGAAGTGATGTTTGGCCGCGATTCGAAAGTGTTCGATCCTCACTGCATTCTCTTCTTTTCTCTCTCCCGAGACGTGCACCGATTTTTTTTAACGAGAAATTGAAGGAAGAGCTTGGTGATGAGAAAAGTATTTTGGAGATGATTGATCGAGAGAGCGAGAGAGACAAACAGAGAGAGCGGCGCGTATGTGAGAGAGAGCTGTTGTATTTCTTACGGTTTGGGTTTAGGTTTAGGGTTTTGGGCGAGACAGGTTCATAGGCGGGTTTTTGGCTTTAGTTTGGGTATTTGGGGCTCCATCTCATGGATCTATATCCATGAGACGGTCTCACAAGAGACCTCCCAAAATAAGATATCGGAGGTAATAAGTTGTTTTTAAAAAGTAGGGGGACCCCAACTTATTTTCAAAATAAGATCTTATTTAACAACCTTCTTTATTTTTGACTATTTTATTTATAGAATTGTCATTACTAACGTCTTAAAAGCTACACTATCTTATTTTATCCAAACACTTCAACAACTTATTCTTAAAATAAGATCTAACATCTTATAAGCTCTAAAAACAACTTATAAGATGTAGGAGCTTATAACATCTTTTAAATAAGCTTAGCCAAGCACTCTCTAAATTCTATCTATTTCTATATGTAGATGTATCTATGGAGTATCCGAAAAGTATCGGATAAAGTATCGTATCGGATATGTATCGAAAGACGGATACATCATCCTCATAGAAGTGTATATATTTCCTAGGTCAAATCAACAACATATATAAACAAGAGCTTTTGAATTACAATATACACAATATGTATATATATATAAACTAATTATATGGCTTGGGTCCTACTATACCCGTTATCCGACTCGGACTCGCTCCAGTCTAAAAATCAATACATTTACCCACCCAAAATGAGACATGTTTGGTTCGGGTCCATGTCTTGACTCATCGCCATCCCTAAGTTTGTTGCGATAAATGATAAGGTATACAGTAAGCCAAAATTTTATTTGATTTAATGTATTTTATTTTATGTTTTTTGAACAAATTGCTAATACATTATTTAACTTTTTTTTTAGTACAATGAATTTGAGGAGAAGACACACGCGCTCATATGAGATTGAATCCAGGTCATTCGCCCTTACAATACACGTCTCAACCACTGGATCTTATTTAACACAAGGTTGATCCCTTATTTAACTTTGTAAGCATTATTTAAATGTTTTGATTGCAATAATCCAGTGGTCACATAAATCTACCAAGCAAATAATAATAAGGGATAATTACGAGAACACCCCCAAGGTTGGGGCTAATTATAAAAAAAAATTCCAGATATGTTTCAAAATTACAACAAACCTCATCAAATTTGATTATGTCTTAAATTTAAAGATGTAACTATAATATTTCTACAAATATCAAGGGTATTTTTGAAATATATTTTGCTTGTGAAGGGAAAAATGTAAAAACCATACAAAACGCAGTTTTTCTTTATCTAAACCACACCATATTCTAAAAGCTAGTTTTCTCTCATCTTTCGAGAGTAAGTCGGTTTTTTCTTTCTCTCAATCCTCGAGAGTTTTGTGAGTTCTTTTTTATTTCTTCCTGGTGGTTGTGATCAACATTATGGAGAATAATTTAGCACAACTATCCTTACATGATGAAGAGGATGACAGATTAGTTCGGATGAAGGGGAAGAAGATGAGCACTCTAGTTCGAGCTACATCTGTCTTGTGGGCCGTTTTCTTACGAAAAAAACATTAATGTCCATATTATGAAAAATCGGATGGCAAATGTGTGGCGTCCTACAAAGAGAATTAACATCAAGGAGATTGGTTTTCAAAGATTTCCGATTCGATTCTATCATGAGGTTGATGTTAAAAGGGTATGGGATGGAGGTCCATGGTTTTTTGATAATCACCTTCTAGTGTTACATCGGGTTCAAGCGGGGGATGTTCTATCTTCTGTTCCTTTAGTTCTAGTCCCATTTTGGATTCAAATTCATGAATTACCCGTGGGATATATGCGTGAAAGTGTTGGTAAACAATTGGGTAATTTTGTTGGTAAATTTATGGAATATGACGTTAAGAATAATTCCTCAATTTGGAGATCATACATGAGGATTAAAGTGCTCATCGACGCCCGATTACCTCTTTAGAGATTTAAAAAATTAAAACGCAGACGAGAGATTGGTCGGTGGTAAATTTCAAATATGAAAGGTTGGGGATTTTTTGTTACATATGTGGTTTGATGGGTCACGGCGAACGATTTTGTGCCAAGCGAACAAGTGTGCGAGAGATGAATATTTCTATGGAGTGAGGAGTTTGGTGCGTGCGCCGAATAGAATATATGCAAATATGGAAGGAGGAAAATGGTTGAGGGAAGATGACATGGGTGGTGGTAATTTTTCTTGGTGGGAATGAGTCGATACGCCGGAAAATTCTTCCGGGTGCGATTCGGGGAAAATTCCGGTGGGATGAGTAAGTTTTGATTTCTAAAAATCGGAGGTAGATGGGGTAATCAAGCGATTATAAAAATGGATAAATTAAATCCCTTACAAATGGGAATAATCACACAAAATAACGATTACAAAATTAGAATTTTGGAGGATAAGGATGATGGGGTGTTGGGCTTAGAAGAACGCAAAAAGAAGAAGAGGCCTAGATGGAGGAGTGGCCCAAGATATCGATGTTGGAAGTGATAACTCGAAAGTGGTGAGAAAACGAGAGTGGGCTAGCTCTCCGAGATGTTACTAATTTTTAGCGGCGGGTTCGGGTTCCGGACCGCCGAGCCAATGATCGTCTTAAGTTGGAATTGGGGGCTTGGGTCATCCCACGGCAATTCCTACTATTCGTGAGCTCGTTCGGGCTCATAGACCGAATGTTATTTTTCTATTTGAAACTTTGTCGAATGCTAATAAACTAGAGGAGGTTAGATGTAGTATTAGATTTGATTGTTGTTTTTCTCGTTGATAGGATGGGGGAAGTGGCGGAGTTGGAATACTATGGAGGTCAAAAGATGTGATTAATATTACCAACTATTCTCGTAATCACATAGATACTATTGTACATGAGGAATATGGTTCTAGTTGAGACTGACGGGTTTTTACGGATTTCAAAAAGATCGAAACAGTGGGAGTCGTGGAATTTTTAAGACACCCTAATACATTATCTATGATGCCGTGGTGTTGTATCGGGATTTTAATGATATGTTGCAACCGGAAGACAAGAAAGGCGAATTGAGCATCCTAATGGCTTTTTCAGGGATTTCGAGAGGCGTTTTGGAATTGAGCATCCTACTTGGTCTCGTGGTAAAGGAAGTGAGAATGCGGTTGAAGAACGTATTGATCGGGCGGGTAGTGGTGTCAACGGAATGATTGCATAATTTTCCAAGTGCCGTGTTGAAGAACTCATTGACACCCATTTCGGACCATTCCCCTCTTGTGTTAGATACTGTGTAGTTATTCAACATAAAAGTCCCCGGAAGTTTAAGTTCGAGAATTGTTGGCTTTCGAGAAGAAGATTTAGTTGATGTGGTTCGAGGGGTCCAGGAACTGCGGTTGGTTTGGGAGGCGATTCAAAGTCGTTTAAGTTCGACGGCTCATAGTTTGGTTGTTTGGGGCAATAAGAAGCATGGAAAGCTTAGACAAGATATCAAAAGGTATAATGAGCTTTTGTCATGTTTTAAGAGATAAAGATAGTAGAGATGATATTGTAAGATTTAATGAGGTGCGATTAAAATTGGGGGTGCTTTTGGCCCAAGAAGAAAGATATTGGAAGCAAAGAGCTAAAACGCATTGGTTAAAGGAGGGATAATAACACGGGTTCTTTCATAACTATGCGAGCAAAGGAGAAAGAAAATTTGGATTTCAAGCCTACAAGATCCTTATGGGAATAGATGCGAGGAGATTGGTGGTATTTGCATGATTGTCAAAGAGTATTATTCTAATCTCTTTGTTCAACCAGTACACGATCGACTCATTTCTTGAGGTGGTTGAGAATTGCATTTCGGAGGAGCGAGAATCAAGATCTTGTTGCGGATTTCTCGATGGCTGAATTTACTAGGGCCGTGAAACAAATGCATCCGGATAAATCTCCGGGCCGATGGGTTTAATCTGTTTTTTCAGAAGTTTTGCCTATGATAGGAGATGAGGTGTTCCAAGCGTGTACGGTTGGGTTCGGAGAGGAGCTTTCCGAAAGGTATTAATGATACTAATATTGTTTTAATACCTAAATGTAATGATCCGATAAGTCTAAAGGATTGGCGGCCTATATCTTTGAGCAATGTGATTTATAAAATCTTGGCAAAGGTTTTAGCTAATAGACTTAGAAAAGTTATTTCCGCCCGATTTCTTTGAATCAATCGGCGTTCGTTCTGGAAGATCTATTATTGATAACGTTCAAATCGCTTTTGAAATTTTACATAGTATGAAGAGGAAGACGAGGGGTAAGCTTGGAGATGTAGCTTTAAAGATTGATATCGAAGGCGTATGATAGTATGAACTAGAGTTTTCTTAAAGCGATGATGCTTAAAATGGGCTTCGATAGAAGATGGGTGAGATGGATTATGATGTGCGTAACATCCGTTAGGTATACTATTGCGAGTTAATGGAGAGTTGGTTGGTCCGATTATTAGGAAAGAGGTTTGAGACAAGGTGACCCGCTCTCGCCCTATCTTTTTATTTTGTGCCGAGGGGCTCTCTTTTTGATTAAGGATGCGGAAGCGAAAGGGCGTATTCATGGAGTGTGAGTTTGTAGACGAGCTCCGTCTATTTCGTGCATCTTTTTTCGCGGATGATAGTCTTCTATTTTTCAAAGCTTCAGTGGATGAATGTAATTATATTATTCAAAATTTGGAAGCATACAAGCGGGCCTCAAGGTCGAGGGTAAATTTTGAAAAATGCGGAATTATGTTCGATTTCTAATGTAGATCATTCGATTAAGGAGTCCTTGTGTCGATTTTGGGGGTTGGCAATGTCTTAATACAGGAGATATTTGGGTTTGCCGTCTCTTATTGGAAGGAAGAAGGATGTTTTTCGGACACATCAAAGATAAAATGTGGAAATATATGCGAGTTGGTGTTCACTTGGTTTTATACCATTGATTTGGGCTTCAAGACTTGAGTTTTGTGTTGTTTTTGAGTATTTTGAGTCATTTGAGTAGCCAAGCCATGTTGAGAGCCAATTATATTGAGTTTATAGTCATAGTAATGAATCGTGTATCAAAAGAAGTACAAACGAGCAAACAAAGAGAGATTGATTTGAAGAAACGTCCAAACGCGTGAAATTTCCATCACTGGCAGTGTTTCGTATTTTGGCCATAACTCTCTATACAAAATTGATATTGAGATGATTCAAGTGGCTATGGAAAGCTAAGAGATAGAGCTACAACTTTGAAGAAGGGCTCAAAAGCAAATTCTAACATTTGGTGGGTGAAAAACTCGGGGCGGGCGCTGCAGCGCTCGTCCCTGGCCCACTTGCGGCGCCCGTTCTGCGTAAGGCATTGATTTTTTTTTTTTTAGGTGGGCGCTGCAGCGCTAACGCCCGGCGCTGCAGCGCCGGGCGGCTCAGTTTTTGCGAAATTGCTGGGCGCAGAATGCCATCCCAGCGCCAGCCTTGGCCTTCCGGGGAAATTACTATGTTTCTTCACTTTTTCTTGGACTTTTTAGGGGCTATAAATACATAAATGGGAGGCTTGATCTAGGGTATGGAGGAAAGGCTGGGAATACACCCAAGAACACAAGAAACACATCAATTTCATCAAGGAATAATCAAGGGAAGAATCGGGTCGAATCGGAGCTTGAGGATTGAAGATTGTCGAGAGATTATCCATTTCCTAAGTTTTCTCATTCTTTGTGCTTTAATCTTTCATTTTAGTTTCTTATGAAGATGAACAATTTGTCTATGAGTTGTTTATTTATAATGGGTAGCTAAATTTCTTATGATTTCCGGGTTTTGGAAGTAGATTAATTGAACTCTTGTTGATTGTTTTAATCTTAATTGAAGTTATTGTCTTGAAGCCTATTTGAGTACTTTGTTCTTATTCTTGTTTTATCATTTGGCCAATGATTTAACATGTTTGATATATTGATTCATAATTCGAGAGATGAGTTTCAATATTAGATCTTGAGTACTTGACATGAATATTTGCATAATCGAGAGGTTTGTGAATATTTGTGAGGATATTTGATCTTTTGTGCATTTGGGATTTGTGTATCTTATGTTGAGTAGAGATACTAGCATAGATATTTCAATCTACACTTTATATACATCTCGAGATGGAGGATAAAATACCGATGTGATCGCCTTATAGGTGTATTGATAATAACTTTGGCTTTGATTAAATCGTAAAACAAGAGGAATATTAATTGAAACCATAACCCAGGAATCCATTTCATTTCCTTGATAATTCCACTATTATTTTCATCTTGTGTTTTTGTGGTTATTCTTGTCTTTTCTTCCACAACAATCATTCAATTTTAATCGTCTAAATAAAAATAAGGCTATCTTAGTTCAATACTTAGCGCATTAATTTATTAGTCTCGTGGATACGACCTTGCTTACTCTATTCTATAAACTACACCGTACACTTGCGGTGAAGCTAAAAATAAGGCGAACAGTTGGCAAGGCAAACAACTTTCTCGTGGTGGTAAGGAGATTCGATTAAGGCCGTGGCACAAGCTATTCCTTCATATGTTATGAGTACGTTTCTTTACCTTTATCTTTGTTGGAAGAGCTTGAAAAAATGTTAAATTCCTTTTGGTGGGGTAATGGTAAAGATATTGCGAAAGGTATTAAGTGGATGAAATGGGATAAGATGTGTCTGCGTAAAGAGGAAGGTGGATTGGGTTTTAGAGATTTGTTTTGTTTCAAGGTTGGAAATTTATCACAAATCCGGATGCTTTAGTTACAAGGATTTTCAAAGCCAAATATTTTCCGAATGGGGATTTTTCAATGCAAAACTAGGATCTTGTCCTAGTTTTATTTGGAGAAGTATTTGGAGTTCCCAAGTGGTGCTAAAAAAGGGGTGAGATGGAGAATTGGGGATGGCTCTCGGGTTAAGGTGTGGGATGACCCATGGATTAGAGATGATTCTAATTTTTGTATCACTACACCTAGTGTTCCAGCTTTTCGAAATCTGCGAGTTGAAGACTTGATGATCCCAGGGCTGTTACAATGGGATATTGAGTTGGTGGAGGAGATATTTAATGAGAGGGATGCTCAGCAAATTATTCGAATTCCGCTTAATAGTATGGCAGCTGAAGATCGAATGGTATGGCATTTTTCAAAAAATGGACAATATTTGGTTAAGAGTGGTTATAGAATTGCTTTGAATGGAGATAACCAAGATCGCAGAGTTGTATCTAGTATGTGGAAAAAGTTATGGAAGTTGAAGGTTCCTCCAAAGGTGAAACATTTTGTGTGGAGGGTGTGTACGGACAGCATTCCTACTCGTAGTAATTTATTAAGGAGGCATGTTGAGGTAGATTGTCATTGCGTTCTCTGTCCGGTTGATTACGAAACAGCTTGGCATGTTTTCCTGGAATGTAAGATCAGTAAGGAGTGTTGGGATAAGGCTGGGTTGAAAGAGTTGATTGCTTGTTTGGAGTGTTAATGTGGAATCCATGAAAGAGTTTGTGGAAAATGTGTTGAGTCACCAAGATGAATGGATTGTGGCAAAAACAATTATGATGCTATGGAGTCAATGGAAGGAACGAAATGAAGTTTTGTGGAATAATAAATGTAGCTCATCTATTGGGATAATTAGTACAACATTATCAATGCTTAGCAATTGGTGTACTGCCAACTCTGTCTAGTCTTATGGAGATGTACCTGATTTTTTCCAGCAGCAACCTGGTTGGAATTGGTTTGGTACAACAGCTAATAGTTCTTATGGAGGAGCAACTGATTCTGTACAGCAGCATCCAAGTCGATGGAAACCGGCTGAGTTTCCTTTCTTTAAGTGTAATGTGGATGCCGCATTGTCGAGACATAAAAATTATACAGGGATTGCTATGGTGGTTCGTGATGATAATGGGGAGTTTGTTGTTGCGCGCATGAGTTGTATTTTAGGGATTATACGAAGTGCGTGAAGCTGAGGCCATTGGAATTCGAGAAGCATTATCGTGGACAAAAACTTGGGTTTTCAACAATTGATTGTCGAGACGGATGCGAAGTATGTAGTGGATGGACTTGTGAGTTTGGAGCCTGGGATTTCGGAGTTTGATAACATCTTGAAAGAATGTCATATTTTATTACAAAGTGAACACGCTTTTCCAGAACTTTTGTTCGTAAAAATGGCGATAGGGTTCTTCGCACTAAAGAAAGGAAGTTTTTTCTTTTGATATCATTTGTGTGGAGTTCTCCACCCCTTTGTATTTTGAACTATCTCTTGGATGATTTGAGTTAATATAATAGTTTATGTTTTTCTCAAAAAAAAAAAGAAAAAGAAAAATGTAAATAGAATCAAACCTCGAGAGTTTTTGTAATTTTCAAAAATTCTTGAATTTTTGTAATTAGCCCGACATAAAAGTGGGCTCCCAATCGCTATAGACTTGTCAAATGGCACGTTTCACTTGTCATCAAATCTCAATCTCTATTATTCTAAGAGAAACATTAGACTACAATTCCAACCCAATTATCGAATCTGCCTAAAATATTGGATAATTCATTTTTGACAAAAGCTAAAATATTGGATAATTAACCTAACCAAACCAAACAACCACTTATGTTTCATCTTTAATTAATAATCAACGAAAAAGTCATAAATAGACAAATACGTGACCTCCATATCCATATCTGCTATTTATATACCTTTCCTTTTTCTCTCTCTCTCTCTCTCTCAAGTGCGTGAGGTTTTTCGTGATTGTGACCTCTGCGTTAAATTTCATCATTAGGGGAAAAGATTACGTCTCAGTTTTATCGAGATTGATGGGATTGTTCCCCAATTCTTGACTTTTGTCTGGAAATTTTTTATCTTTTAATGGAGGTAACGGTTCAATTCACCAATTATAAGTTTTATGTTTTGTGCGATCTGGATCGTGTATGTTTATTGTGCCATTGTTGAGATGCTGGTGCTTGTTGAAGATTATCGGTTGGTTTCATGAATTAGAGTCTATCTCCTAATTTATTTTGTGATTTTTGATTATGTCTCTGATATTTTGTTATGCAATCAATGATAGCAAGGAATCCCACATCCAATTCACTTGTTCCCTGATTTTTGGTAATTTTTGAACGCCGATAATCATAGAGAAATATGCCCAAAATTGGTTTTTATATTTTTTTCGTTTTTTTTTTATTTCCATTTACTTGCTCGTGCCGCTACCTGCTTCAAACAGAGAAAAGTATGTGGGCTTCTATAAGAATGTAAGGAATGTGATTGTAAACTAGCTAATTTCATCTTTTGTTTGTGTTCTGTGTTTAAGGTTTTGGCAATGGATGAGGCCAAGAAGGCAGAGTCTCATATGACATCAGCTGCGGCTTTTGTAGAAGGGGGGATTCAGGAGGCCTGTGATGATTCTTGTAGCATATGCCTTGAGGGTTTTTGTGATGGTGATCCTTCCACGGTGAAGTGCCAATATATTGCTTCATTCCATGTTTATTATCACGCCTATATTTTGTGATATCCTTTGCTGTTACTGATATCTCTCATGAATTATGTCATGTAGGTGACAAGTTGCAAGCATGAGTTCCATCTTCAATGCATTCTAGAATGGTATGTGCTCTGCATTTCAATTTTAGGAGTGTTGTCTGCTGATATCCTCAGCTGTACTTATTCGTTCTCCCAATTGTTAGCTTAGCATTGTTTTGTATATTACTTTGTGTCCTTGTTAAGGTCATAATTATATCGGAGTATAATGCGTTTGAACTGATTGCAATTTCTTCTTATATTTTTCAAATAAAAGAAAACCATCTAAATTCTGCTTGCCATGGTAGAGATTTTTCAGAAAGTAGTTAACATGTACATGACCAAGATTTGTTGTATTTTTATAGTTTAGTTCTGTAGGGTGAGTAGATAATGAGGGATCCCGGGGAGAATGTCCTAAACCCCATCCTATTTCCTTGCAGTTGCTTAAACCTAGCCCCTGTGGCCCCAGCATGCTGCCCCTTCCCTACCAGCTCACCTCCCCCTCCCCCCCTTAGTATCCACATATGAGACACATTCTTGCGCAAACTGATCCAATCACTCCTTCCAATTTCATCAGCTACCCCACCGGTGGAGTGTGGACAAGGTGAAGGTCATAAGCTGCAGCACTGTCGTGTGGGGCAGTGGGTGTGATGATGCTGACATATAAGGGGGTGGGTTGATGTTTGGTTTCAGTCTGTGCTTGTCAAGTGTTTTATCATCTGGTTTGTGGGGTTTTGGGAGAAGGGTTTGGGGGGTGATGGAGGGCAATGGTTAAGCTATGCTGGGGGACTGGTAGTGGGTTTTAACGTTTTTTTTTTCGATTTTATGATGTTTAGATGATAAAATATTTGCTGCATATTGTTAGGTCAATAAACTCAAATGAGCACTAATGGGTTGGTTGTGCCACTTATTATAATTTGATGGGATAATTTTTCACCGTGAACTCACTATTGGTTGAACCCAAGACCAATTATAGTGGGTGAATGTGGACAAATTAATTTGGTCTGGATAAATTCTTCAAGCGTCAAAGATAATCCACTATGAAGTTACACTGCCTGCCAACTTTTTCTGTCTCTATTACTTAATCAAACAATAGGTTACAATAGGTCACAATGCATTTAATTATCTGGTTTCTTAATTTCTCTATTGTCTTGAGACTTTTGTTACTTGCTATACTACGAGGATTTGGGAAGCATAATCATGTAACGTTTTTTGGGTAAGGCATAATCATAATCACCTATAATTATCTAACTTTGTTGCCTCCTATTTAAGTTAATTCTCTATCCCTTTTTTTTTTTTCTTTTTGCTGTTTGCTTGGCCTTTTAAGCTCAATGGCAATATCATGGGGGCTAATTGGGACACGGCACTGTATATTGTTGTTTGGAACATATAGACGTTTGTGATCACATAGATCTCATTCATGTTTTGTTGACTTGGGTTGTTATAATTTAAGTATTAACATGGGGAGCATAAGGGTTAGGAAAGCTATATTGAAAGCTTACTTAAAATTAAGTCTTTGAGGAAATGATGTGGAAGAGAAGCTTACCTTTCAATGTATGAGACAGGTGCCAAAGAAGCTCCAATTGTCCAATGTGCTGGCAAAATATCAGTCTGAAAGATCCCACAAGGTTTGTCTCTGATGTTCATCTTTTCTTTTAATTTCATTTGGTCTTCTTGTTCAACTATTTTGTTTCTTATATCTGTGGTGATAGAATTCATGTTTCTGTTATTATTGCAGTCAAGAATTGCTTGAGGCAGTAGAACGGGAGAGAAGTTTCAGGTTCACACCATCAAGGAATGCAAGAATATTTCATCATCCCACTCTTGGGGATTTTGAACTGCAGCATGTCTGTTGGCAATCTTATTTTTAGTTTCAGATTTGTCATCTAGTCGCTCCATGGTTTTATGATCTGTTAGTGTTTCATGACTCCTCTCACCAATGCAGTTGCCAGTGGGAGTGAATGATGCTGAACTTGAGGACCGTATTATCCAACACTTGGCGGCTGCTGCTGCAATGGGGAGGACTCACCGCATTGGCAGAAGGGAGGGCTCAAGGAGTCGTACATCTGCTCATGCCCGTCCACAGTTTGTGGTGCTCTCAGCTCATCCTAATGGATCTTCTACTGGTGCTGGGAGTGAAGAAACTGAGCCAGCTGCTGCAACTGAAAATAATACATCTGTACCGCTTAACAATCAAATTTCAGCTTCATCATCTGGATCTTCTTTAGTCATGCCAATCACTGGTCGAGGGTTATCCATTGATAATAGGTAGTGTTATAGTTCACAAGCCTTACATACAGTCCTGTAATTATGGTATCACTTGGACTGACTTTATATTTACCCATTTTCAGAAACCATGTGAGTCAGCCTTCCTTGCCAAATCAAGACAGAGCAGGACCCTCGGAGTTTCAGTCTTTTTCAGACACTTGGAAATCTCGATTCAGTTCTATTTCAATGAAGTATGAGTTGGTTTAATGAAAAATTTGCTTTTTTGTGTGTGTATTTATCTATAATTTGCGCCTTTTGAATTCTCAATGTTTGCATGTTAATTTTGCTTAAGATACAAAGAGTCAATTTCGAAGAGTACAAAAGAATTGAAGGAGAAGCTGTTTTCGCGAAGCTCTTCTGTGGCAGATATTGGTTCTGAAGTTAGGAGGGAGGTAAATGCTGGAATTGCTACTGTATCCCGCATGATGGAACGCCTTGAAACTAGAGATAATAATCGAGCTGATCGTGTGCTGCGGCCAAATAGTTCAGTGAACTCTTCAGTCACTGAACAAAGAAACAACAATAGGGATACTCCTGATGATATGCCTTTGAACGGAAATAACTCATCTTCTTTTGCTGCAAGTTCAATTTCGAGTTAAGTTTATAATACTATTGAAAAAAGGGCATCCTTCTCAGCATTTTCATCTTTGAAGGTGCGTTATCGAGTTGTTTTAATTAGTCATTAATGCTCATTTGTAGCTCCCAATCTCCATTTCTTTATAATTCATCTAGCTTGATTCTGTTTCTTGCTTGTATTTGTAGTCTACCTCTTTCATATTTTGTTCACATGTTCAACTTAATCTTGACATTCAATGCAACTATTTGTGGCCTCGGATTCTTTGCAAGGGAAAAGTGCAATTATATATTTTTAATAAAGATCGTAGATGCTCAAACTAAAACAACATATAAGTAGTTGGAATTTGTGACAAAGTGGTAGTAGGAAGATTAAGATATATGTGGAATTAGGCACAAGGTATTAGTTGGAGTGTAGTTAGGTAGAGACATACTGACACACCTGAAGTGAGAATTATGCTACTTTAATGACAATGGATATCGGCATTATATTCTGAAGTCATGTATGAGTGATTATTTGCAGTTGTGAAACTTAAGCTTCGTTTCTGCATAGTGCAAAAGAGAGAGTGATAGTAAATCAACTTGTGAGTAGAAGTGGACAATCAGGAAGAAAATGGAAACGATAGCACCATCTACCTCTAAATTTGATTTTTAAGTAGTATGAGCTTAGAGCAGATGTTGCGTATGAGTGTTCCTTTCTCAGTGTGTGTAATACAATACCCACTATCCTCAACTGATGATGCCCGTTATCTTATTAAAACTTTACAGACTGAGAAGAAAGATCTGTTATGCCTTTGAATGACGGCCCTTTTTAGCGAAATGTAGACCCACTTTACGTAACTTTTAAGTTCTTATTTGGTTATGAAAAGCTGATACGTGACTATGTGATATTGAACTAGCGACTCTTAACTATAAGCGATACTTTTTTAATAGCCTTTTCTAGTTTGTTTTCCTTCTTTTTCTCTCACTCATCATCAGACTGCTCGATGACGTTTACTTTCATCTGCTGTTATTTAAAATCTTATATCTTTATCGTGCACCATTGGGCTTGAGATGTCTAGAAATATTTTTGCACTTTGGTTTGTTAAATGTGAAATGATGTTACGCTTGAGAGTTCTAGTCCAAGACTTGTTTGATATGCAAATTTTACTGCGTAATGCGTTTAGTACCTTCTTCATAGTTTGACCATCTCTTGCTGCTGCTAATCAATAATTGCTGGGATAGGAGTTAATAGTGTCCTATTATTTACCTCTGCTTATGTGAGAAATTTAGCAAACCGTAAGTGGGCTTGAGTAGCATCACTATATCTCTCTCTTAAATGATCAGGATAATGCGATGATAAGTAGTGAGCTAGTTTTGTTGCTAAAGTAATATGGCTATCATGTGGACAAGTATGGTGTAAGAGATAATGTTGTATTGCTATTAATTAACCTCAATTATCTTTTACCCACTGTAAACATAAATGAATGTATTTAAAATTGCTGACTAGTACAAGTACTGAAATTTTTTGCTCCAGATATGTTCCATGGCCTGAGCTTTGGATGAACCTTAAGTTCTACAATAGGCATCAATTTCATAAGACCGATTAAAAGAGGAAAGTACCGGTTTGCAACTCAGATATATTTGTCAAAAAAAATTGAAAAATGTAGAAATTAAGTTGAGATGCACTTGTTAAAATTGTGTACCGGTTTTCAAGACTGTTACCTGCATTCCCTGGTACCATTCAGCGTCAGCCGTGTGTGATCTTACATGTCAATATGCATTATTTCTTCATGCATCTTTATTGCTTTGCTTTTTAAGTTTCTTGGAGAACACTTATAATTGTACTTCTATCTGCGAACCTGGAGTGAGTTTATTTTTATTTTTGTCATTTTTAGTTTGATTATTGAAGTCTTTCGTGTTCCGAAATCTATTTCATCATCTGTCATATAATTCAATTTTCAGGTACATGTTTCTCTTCTCCAAATATGACATGCTGAGGATGAATGAGTTTTATTGCTTCGGTTTAAGTAAGGCTAGAGAGCAGATTCAGACAACCTTTTAAGGAAAGAACTACTGGAAAACTTGCTTGTTATATATATATTTATCTGCATGTAAATGGAAACATCGATCCGCCATTGAAACTTTCAGAGGTGGAATTTGGCAGAGATAGTATGATGGATGTTCTGTTCTTTTTTCTTATTTTTGTTTCGATTGATGAATTAAAACGCATGATGGTTTAGCATTTCTTGCTAAATATAGTGTTAATAGCTGACTTCGTTTGCCCTTCGTTCTCTACTGAGAATTAAATTTTATACTTGATGCGTCTAATTTCACTGGTCTGGTTCAACATTACTATTGGAAACATCCCAATTACTGAAATTTGAAGATGATTGAACCAAAATTATTGGATTAGATTTGGTAGTTTTTGTTTAATTTGGGCCGCTAACTTATGATAAATGTTCTTGTTATTTGTTGTGCATCTTACTTTTGAGCAATTTGAACTGTGGATGGAATTGGATTTGAGGAAGGGAGGAAGTAATTTGGAAAAGTATAAAGGGTGCGTTTGCAAAAATTCTAAAAAAAAATGATTTCTTCTTCACCTAAAATATGAGAATTGATTTTTTCTTAGAGTTTGCAAACACTTACAAAATCGGATTGGATGAATGTAGGGTTGCAAATAAACCAAGCAGCTTGTGAGCTATTTGGAGCTCGACTCGATAAAAGCTCGTTTGAATTCATTTACCGAGGCTCGTTAAAATAAATGAACCGAAACTCAAACTTAGAAATATTCATTCGTTAGCTCATGACCAGATAGTAAGCTCATGAGCTGGCTCGTTAGTAGGCTAGTACAAATTTAACTAATTGTTTGACTTTAATTTTAATTTTTATACACGTTTACATATGATAAATATAAAAAGATTTAGATAAATTTATTTGTTTGAATAAAGTTAGATGTTTTAATAGATATATTATGCTTTTTAGAAATAATATAATTTTTTTAATAAATTGAAGAATAACTTAATTTATAATTAAACTTTTAGGGTCGATTAAACTCGAAGAAGTTTGTGAGCCATCAATATATTCAATAAATTCAAGCTCGAGTTTGACTAGATAATAAGCAAGTCAAACTCAAATTCTCAAAAGTTCGGCTCAGTTCAGTTCGATTGCAGCCCTGTATGAATGGAATAAACTAGTTCGAATGGGCATTGGTTGTAGGTCCGATCCTATACGGCTATACCCTAAAAAGTTATTTTTACTGTCAAATCAGTTAAATTGATTGATTGATTTATTATTTAAATTCTTTATATTTTTTTGGATTGGTATTTTGTATATACATGATTATTTGATTTTTAGACATTGCTATATATATCTTTTAGTTTTTTTTTTAACTTTAAAATTTTTATTATATAAAAATTATTATTTTTATTATATTATCATTTTTACATAATATAATAAAATTATAATTACTTTTTATTAAATCAATTAGATCGAGAATTGAATCAATTTGATTGGTTGGATAATTGATCAATAATGGTCACAGATTCACCTTTAAAAACATTTGGACAAGATGGGTAGTATCAAAGTTACTCGGCTCAATAATGCGAAAAAAGTCTTTGATGTTACACACTTTAATTAGGCTAACCAACCACTAAATCATTATCCCAACGCACAAAGTGTACGATATGTTATCTTGTCGGAATATCAGATCACCATTTAAGAATTTTCAAGACTTATTTTTTGTATGCATCTATTAACTTTTGTTTAACTTAAAAGTTTTAAGGGCTTTTGGCCCTATGCATCTCAGACCCAGTATGGGGCTATTTGGTGAAAGGAGTATTGGGTAATTGTTTAGCAATCATTTGGGCCTATTGAAATTTGAAACATTAGAAATTTACTCAACCAAAGTAATTTAGGAAGTAATTAATCAGATGTATCTGACATCGGGGTCGCAGAGAATCAAGATAAAGTACTTCATATGAAGGGAACATGAAACAAAACATATATTAGGTAATTGAGGTATTTCTAAGCTAAAGAGCGAGGTAATTGAGATACTTGCAAGCTAAAGAGCGAGATAATTTAAAATAATGACAAGTTATCTTTTACATTGATTTCTGTGTTGTATTTATAGTACCGTTCACCGTGAAACACAGATCATTGTATATGTGTTGTGATTTGAGTGATCGTCTCGCTTCATCAATAGTGGAGGGCTCGCGGGCGACCCGACCTGAGCTTTTGGGCCAGGTCAGAACCCATATAAAGAAATCGCGGATCCTAAGGGTATTCTGGTAATTTCAAGTGAGGTGAGGTCAGTGTGGTAATATTGACCTAGGCGAGGTCAATAAGGTAATTTCTATATCACAATGGTTGATGGTGGTAATCTTGACCTAAGACACATGTACGATGATTACATACCAATCGTGTTTACACCAGGTGTAACATCGACATGATTGTTTAAGATTTTGGGGCTTAAACTCAAAGTGTAATAACTTAGTTCGCTTTTCTTCCTCTCCATTTTTCTTTAAAAATTAAGGGTCATTGATTATAAGCGATAATTATTTGATTGATATAACTTTAATATATACTTTATTATTACCATTAGTATTTAATAAAGTGTAAAATTTTATTTGTGAATCCCACAAATCGTGTTGATATTTATTAAATACTATTTAGTTTGCCTCTCTTCATTTTTACATGGAATTAATAATCTGTTTTTGTTTGTGTAATAAGCTAATAATTAATATCATCACCATTATATTCACGCTTGGGTGAAAATGTGCTCGTGAAACATGAGATCTAATTGAAACAGTGAAATAATAAAGGGCATTGCATCGAATGGGAATAAATTGATGGGCCACATGTTTATTTGATTAAATGCAGATGGTTTGAACTTGCCACCGACAGTCAGAGGCTGTACTTTCTAGGAAATGCAGTTGCAAAATTTTTCAGATATTTTTGTGTAGTAGTTGGCAAATTGCACTATTAATTAAAGTCCATTTTTAGAGTTTTTAGATGTATATATAGTTAAACCTTTATAAATTACTCCAATAATTTTGGGATGACCAAAATCATTTAATTTAGTGAGATGTTAAATAATTGATAATTGCCATGCTTATCTAAAAACATTTGAGTTGTGGCAAAATATTGATTTATTTTTCTTGAACATCAAAAAATTCAACCAATTAGTAATGCGAGTATTGTACAACGGTAGAAATTGCAGAGTTATTGACCGGTGAACATAGATCGAGAGCGATATGTGAATATGAAGTTGAAGATAAAAATTATAGTACATATCCCCATTCTCAAAATGAAGTTCAAACAATGACATTGAATAATTTTTTGTTGAGTTGTGGAAAAACCACATTATAGTTCTTACTAGTTACTACCATGACAAAAGTTAGAGATGAAACCCAATGTGTGGTTCAAGCCCCAAAAATGACCTCCTCTCGCCGATCACCTTCCAAGACGAAGTCCTCCGTGAAAACCGCACAAGGTGGGGGCCGGGGGGGCTCCGGCGTACCCTCTCCGATGCTTAAGTCGTGTCTTGGAAAAAGAAGTAAAAGGCTAGAGAGAGAGAAAGAGCAATGTGAAAAAGAAATGGGATTAGGTTAGAATGAACTGGGCTTGGGTTTTTATACCTTAGCTCGGATTAGGGTTTCCGTAAAATCCGGATTCCGTTACGATTTGGTGTGAGAGTCATCATTAGATTAGGATTGGATCTCCTAAAACCCTAATTTTACGCCCGTAAGACCATGGCTCCGACTGTTCCAAAACACCTCTACCGATGTATGATATAAAGCCCCTGTAATTCTCCAATGCATCCCCGGGACCTCATACATATTCTATCCGAAGCCGAATCATACAACAGTCAACAACAGTCGCTTTTAGCGTGCAGGCTCGACACAGTCGATTTAGTACAATAGCCCCTACACAGATCGCCCAATGAACATCCTTACGTTCGCATTGGGCCTTCACAGTCGGCCCGATATGATATACCTCCCACCTATGGGCTCAGAGGTCGGCCCAATACTCATAAGCCCTAAGATCAACCTTAATCGTAAGCCTCCCCGGATCGCCCAAATGCTTAATTCCCGACAGATCGACCCCAAAAGTATGGACCTTTCTGTGTCGGCCCAATGCCATTCTCGATCAGTCGGCCTGCATAATCTTTTGGCCTTATCAATTCTCCCCCAACTATGGATTGATCCGCACTTCAACCATAGTTGCTAATAGCCGAGCCGACTGTCATTTAGGGTTTGTGCTTTCCACATTCCCGCCGACTTTTGGCATTTGAAATTCCCCGCCCTTTCGCCTTTCGAGTACGACACGCGGATGTGATTTGATGAGACGTCTTTCGCTTCCTAACGCCTCAGACCGTCAAATGCCTCTCGAAAATCGAGGCACTTTTGTCTTTCTCTCCCTTTATAAAAGCCATTTTCTCCTTCATTTTTCACTTTCTCTCACATCTCAAATTTTAGAGCTTTTCTCCTCAAAGAAACACTCTTCTTCTCCCGGCGAGATTCTCCAGATTCCGGCGAAAGTTTCACTCTCCGACTACTTTTCTCCTACGACCTCCTATTTCTATCCGAAGTGACCCTTTCTTTTCCAGCTTTTTTCTTTTCTTTAATATGGCATCCTCTTCTTCTCATTCGACGCCATCGGACCCTTTCGTCGCCGATTTAGAGCGGTGGGCGATAACGATAGCTCTCGCTCCTCCGCCACTTTCCTCGACCGAGTCCGTCCATCGGACGTCGATGCAACCGATCCGGCTCACGATTCGGGTTGGGACTCCGATACAATAGAAACCGAGCCCGTGCTCGGGCCATTTGCCTGTATACCCTCACTATTTTAAGGAGACCACCTTATCACCTCCAATCTTCAAACTATTAAAAGAACAACCCAAATTCATTCCTCTTTCAAACTCTATCTACCCAGCAGCCCCGACCGACCTAACCGACCTCCACCCAATGCCCTATCCTTCTTTGCAGGTCAGATAGAGGGCGGCCTCCGATTTCCCATCCATCCATTCATGGTGGGGTGCCCGAAGTTCTCCGAGTGCCTTTAAATCAACTAGCCCCGAACTCATTCTCGTATCTTAGCCGGCTTCATTATTTTGACTAAGTACTTAGATATAGAACCCACTCTAGAGTTGTTCTTTGCCCTATTCCAAATAAAGAGCTCGAACACCAAGGGCCTTTTCTACATCACCTCCCGAGGTGATGCTCAGTTTCTAAGCAAGTACCCTTCCTCCAACAAATTCTGGAAGGACAAATATTTTTTTATTTCTTCCCCCCGAGCTTGGGGGTTTCCTATTGCTTGGACCTGGACCCTTCCACTCCAACGCAAACATAACCCCAGAGATCGGTCTCCGATCTCCGTGCTCGATAAATAAACTCACCTTGGTTAATACGACCTCTCTCGCCTTATAACCCCTTCCCTTCAGACTTATTGCGAAATGAGCCCCATCGTGGCTCCCTTTACCTTGTGATATTGGTAATTGTCATTTTTGCAGTTGATTTGTTTTATTCTTACTCACTAGCTAATCTTTCCTCTTTGTGCAGATATGTTCATGGCACGATGGTTTGCTTAGCCGATGACGAGAAGCAAACCATTGCTCCTGGCTCATAACCTCCTTCATCAGTAGCCGCCGCCCGCGCCCTGGAGGTCAACCTCCTCCACTTCGGTGACGGACACGCGATTCTTGCCGCAGTTGATGGCCGATTTCACCGCCCAGGGGCTCAACCTTCTTTCCGACCTCCTCCTCCCAAGAGGTCGGGTCGGCACCAAAGACACGAGGCCGCCAAGAGGGCGAAGAACACCCCACCTCCTCGCCGCTCTCTCTCTCTTACACGCACTCCCATTCATACACCCAATCAAACCTTTCTCACAGGCAATTCCATCCGAAAAACAACGATGGAACCTTTGCCATCCAAGTATGTCCATGGCAATCGCCCGAACCCCGACCGAATCGCCATGGAGAAACTTCGGTGATCGAGTGGTGACCTCATTCTCGCTAAACCACTCAAAAGCCGAAGACACGGTGGCCGACCGATCTCCCGAGCTCGGGTTGGCTTTGCCGATCCCTCCCAGATTGCCGAGCTCAACAATTCTAAGAAGGAGGTCATTGGTGAAAGCTCGGGAGACTAAACTCCTAGAGGAGAACCGGTACAAGGACGGGGGAGGAGGTCAACAAGGGTATCGTGGCCTCTCAGAGGACAAAATAAAGGCTCGAGACCGATAACCCCTTCCCTTCTCAGATTATCTCTGCGAGCCGAGCCCCATCGTGGCTCCCTTTACCTTGTGACATTGGTAATTGTCATTTTTGCGATTGATTTGTTTTATTCTTACTCACTAGCTAATCTTTCCTCTTTGTGCGAGATATGTTCATGGCACGAGATGGTTCCGAAGTTTGGATGACGAGGAGCAAACCATTGCTCCTGGCTCATAACCTCCTTCATCCAGTAGCGCCGCCCGCGCCCGAGGTCAACCTCCTCCACTTCGGCGACGACTGCACACGGTTGCCACAGTGATGGCCGATCTCACCGGCCCGGGGGCTCAACCTTCTTTCCGACCTCCTCCTCCCAAGAGGTCGGCTGTCAAGACCAAAGATAGAAGCGCCAAGAGGGGGCGAAGAACACCCCACCTCCTGCCTCTCTCTCTCTCTCACGCACTCCCATTCATACACCCAATCAAACCTTTCTCACAGGCAATTCCATCCTGAAAAACAACGATGGAACCTTTGCCATCCAGTATGTCCAAGGCAACTGCCCGAACCCTGACCGAACTGCCATGGAGAAACTTCGGTGATCTTGGTGGTGACCTCATTCTCGCTAAACCACTCAAAAGCCAAGACGGTGGCCGCACTGATCTCCCGAGCTCGGGTTGGCTTTGCCGATCCCTCCCAGATTGCCGAGCTCAACAATTCTAAGAAGGAGGTCATTCGGCTGAAAGCTCGGGAGACTAAACTCCTAGAGGAGAACCGCCGGTACAAGGACAGGGAGGAGGTCAACAAGGGTACCGTGGCCTCTCTAGAGGCCAAAATAAAGGCTCTGGAGACCGATAACGCTGATCTTAAGACCGAGCTGAGCGATCTTCAGATCCGATGTATCTTTGTCAATGCCGACCAAGCCCGAGCCGAGGGCATCGGCCGTCGGCAAAGTTTCCCACCTCCCCGAAGGCTCTTCCATAGTTCGGGCCATTCGGGAGAGGGTGAAGCAAGCCTCTTTCGAGCTCCGGGGAATTTATCAAAGTTCTCTGATTCCGCCATGGAGTACTACGACTTTGCTTTTGACCAGACGAGCTTGACTAAAGGAACGCGGTATCACTACCGAGCCCTTCGATCGCCGAGGTCCCCGGAGGATTTTGCCCGACCCCAAAGGCTTTATGTTTTCTCGACGAGGCGGAGCGTCTCAACTTGCTCTGTGGAGGAGTTCATAGAATCTTTATCTGCTCCTTTTATCCTCCACCTCGCCTCCCGGCTCGGCCGATCCTTCTCAAGCTCCGGAGTTGATCAACCCCTCGCCTTCCTCGAGGTCCCTCTCAAGTTCAGGATATCCCGGATGATGATCCTGAACTCGCTCTCATAGACGATGTGACCATCTCCATGTACGACCTGAACACCGAGAATGTTCCTCCTACTACTTAGGAGTTTAGTTCTGCTTTTGTAATTTTCCATCATGTACTTGTATTTATTTTGAATGATCAATAAAGTTTCTTCGCACTTTCATTTTCTCGATCTCTTGTCTATTATTCTTGTAATAAGTTTATTTTTTTTTACAAAAAAGATTGGCATATTGTGCTCTCGTGGCCCCAAGTATTTGGAGACTAGCTCGAGTGAACTCCAAATACTTGTCGGTTTCATCAAAGGAAGTGTCTTGAGCCGAGCTCCTCGCATGGCTTCAACCGTGGCCTCAAGTATTTGGAGACTAGCTCGAGCCGAGCTCCAAATACTTGTCGATTTCATCAGGAAGCCGGCTCGAGCCGAGCTCTCGCATGGCCTCGTGGCCCCAAGTATTTGAGACTAGCTCGAGTGAGCTCCAAATACTTGTCGGTTTCATCAAAGCCGCTCGAGAGCTCTCTCGCATGGCCTCATGGCCCCAAGTATTTGGAGACTAGCTCGAGCCGAGCTCCAAATACTTGTCGGTTTCATCAAAGCCGGCTCGAGCCGAGCTCCTCGCATGGCCTCGTGGCCCCAAGTATTTGGAGACTAGCTCGAGCCGAGCTCCAAATATTTGTCGATTTCATCAAAGGAAGCGGCTTGAGCCAAGCTCCTCGCATGGCCTCGTGGCCCCAAGTATTTGGAGACTAGCTCGATTTGAGCTCCAAATACTTGTCACCTTTTATCTTTTCCACTTTCCGGACTCATAATGTATAGCGGTGGATCATTTCATTCAAAACGAGTAGATTGATTATATCGGATATTTCTCTATTCTAGGAATGATATTTCTTCAAATTGCAATCTGTTCCAAGCTCTCGGTAGCTTTTGACCTCCGATCTCTTCCAACTCGCACGCACCTCCCGACAAGACATTCACCACCAGTGGTGGTCCTTCCCGGTCGCATCCAATTTCCCTTTATTTTTGCTAGATCCGACCTTCTCAAAACTAAATCACCGACACGAAAGGCCCTTTTCTTTACTTTCTTGTCATAAGTCGCTTTGATCCTTCCTCGTGTCTTTTCCATCTCGTAAATGCCATCTCCCTTTTCTCATTTATCGTATCAATGCCTCTCGAATCAACACTCATTAATATTTTCATCAAAATTCTCGAACCCGATGTGTTTCCATCCCGATCTCGGCAGGTATCACAGCATCCATACCATACACCAAGCTGAACGCCTCGCCGATTTGCCTCCTTCCGGATTAGTTCGATAAGCCCACAAAGACCGAACCGAGCTCGAACCCACGCCCTCCCGCTTCTCCACCAAGCTTTCAATCCTTGGACAAGAATTCTATTAGTCACTTCCACTTGCCCATTAGCCTGCGGGTGGGCCACCGAAGTGAAGTTTTGCTTGATCTTCAATTCCTCACACCAAGCTCGGATTTTACGAATCGAACTGCGCGTTCTATTATCTCGATATCAAGACCCGAGGCACTCCATACCGACACACTATGTTTTGCCAAATAAATTTCATCACTGCATCCTCATTTATCTTAGCAAGAGGTTCTGCCTCCACCCACTTGCTAAAATAGTCGAT
This sequence comes from Rehmannia glutinosa, assembly GCA_016081115.2. NCBI lineage: Eukaryota > Viridiplantae > Streptophyta > Magnoliopsida > Lamiales > Orobanchaceae > Rehmannia > Rehmannia glutinosa. Next base: position 58,003 of record JABTTQ020002040.1, read on the forward strand.
TGCCACAATCAAGAATTTTCTCGACCGGCCGGGAGGAAAGGGACCCACTATATCAATTCCCCACTTTGTAAATGGACATGCCGAGCTCATCGTCATGAGCTCTTTCCGGTCGATGTACCAAAGGTGCATGGATCGACATTTTTCACACGCTCACCAACTTTTCTCGCTTCCCCTTCGTAAGGCCAAAAATATCCCGCTCTAAGGACCTTTTTCATCAAAATCCTTGCTCCCATGTGGTTCCCACAACATCCTTCATGTATCTCTTTCAGTACATACGTACCCTCTTCTTCATTCAAACACCTCAAAGAAAGGCATAGAGAAGCCTCTCTTATATAACTTGTCTCCGATAATGCAAAACGTGTCGCCCGAATTTTCACCGAGCCGCTTCACGCTACCGCCGGTAAGACCCTTCCTTTAGGTAAGCTATGATAGCCGACCTCCAATCCTTTTTCTCCTCAATCTCTCCGACCTCCAACCCAAAGTGCGGTTTCTTTTGCCACCAAAAGTGTAACTGCTTAGCTTGATTCTCTATGGCCGGCGGCCAATTTCGCTAGAAAATCCGCCCGCCATTTTCTTCCTTGGGACCCGACATATTTTGATTTCTTTCACTTTCCCTTCTAAAGCTCGATATGCTTCAACATACCTCTTCATCCTCTCCTCACTAACCTCGAACTCTCCCATGCTTTGTTTATGGACGAGCCGAGAGTCCATGTAAACTACCATCCCGACAAACCCCCATCTCAATGGCCATTTGCATTCCTCTAATGAATGCTTCATACTCCGCCTCATTATTAGATAGCTTGAACTCCAACCTCACAAAGAAAGTCATTTTCAATCCCTTCGGGTCGATCAAGACAATACCAAAGACCACATCCCGAGCTCCTCATGAACCATCCACATAAATCACCCAAGTTTTCTCTCGCTATCATCCCTAGTTGATTCTTGAACAAAGTCCGCAAAAGCCGAGCTTTAATGGCCGATCCGCTCTCAAATTCAATATCATACTCACTCGGCTCAATAGCCCACTTCACTAACATCCCCGCTACCTCGGGTTTACTCATCACATTTCTCAACGGAAGAATAGTTCGAACGATTACCTTATGCGAAAGAAAATACGGCCAAAGTCTCTCGCATGATCACCACCAAGGCTAAACGCCGCTTTTCGATCTCCGCATATCGCGACTCGGATTCTCAAAACTTTATCGACATAGTACACGGCCCTCAACCGATCTCTCCTCCCCGATCGGGACCGTGCTAACCCCCGCTCCCCTACCGAAAGATAGAGGTATAAGTGGCTCCCCTGTGCAACGGCTTAGTTAGCAATGATAGATCGACCAAGTAATTTTTCGGTCCTCGAAAGCCCTTTGGCACTCCTCATCCCAAACAAACTTTTGGCTTTCCTCAAGACCTTAAAAAGGGCAAACTTCTCTCGCGAGGCGCGAAATAAAGCGATTCAGCTGCTAGCCGACCTGTTAAACACCGCACATCTTTGGCATCCCGAGGGGTGCCATTTCTCGATGGCCCCGACCTTCTCCGGGTTGGCCTCTATTCCTTTCTCCGTTACCATGTACCCTGAAACTTTCCCAACCCCGACCCCAAAGGCACACTTCGGGGTTCGGCTTCATCATATACTTCCTCAAGGTGTCAAACGTTTGCTAGGTCACGCACATGATCCACGGCCTTTATGCTTTTGACCAACATATCATCCACATACACTCCATGTTCCTCCCGAGCCGCTCTCCAAACATTTTATCCACTAACCTCGGTATGTGGCTCCGCATTCTTCAATCCGAAACGGCATTACTACATATGAGAATGTACAAAAGAGGTGGTGAAGCACACCCTTTTTGGTCTTCTTCGCTAGCCTTTGATACGATGATATCCTGCGACGCATCCATCATACTAAGCGGTTCACACCGAAGGGCGAATCCACCGGTGATCAATTCGGGTAATGGGTAGTAATCCTTAGGGCAAGCACGATTCAAATCCCTAAAGTCCACACACACGCGCCAATCATCCTCTCACTTTTTTGGAACTAATATCGCATTGGATAGCCATTTCGAAACCGGATCTCTTTGATGTGCCCCGCTTTCAACAACTTTTGCACCTCCGCCCGAATTATAGCATCCTTCTTAGGGTAAGTTCCTTTTCTTTTGTTTCACGGCTTTTATGATGGATTAACATTAAGCCTACGTTCGGCAATACTTGGATCGATCCCCACCAGGTATTCCGTTGTCCAAGCAAATACATCCACATTACTCCTTAGAAACTCCACCAGCTCATCCTCAATTCATCGTCAACTCTTTCGAGGCCTCGGTGACCTTATCGGGTCACCTGGAACTAGCTCGACCATCATCATTTCCTCATTAGGTTGGACGTGCTCCACCGGCTCGCCCAACCTAATCAGCTTGTCTTTGTTTTATCATCATCAAAAGCACTCCCCCTTTCTCGCTTCTCGAATACTTTCTACATACAATTTTCTAGCCATATATCGATCACCACCGACCTCCCTACTTTCTCTCCCACAGAAACTTCATTTTTAGATGGTATACCGACACCACCGCTTGGAAAGCATTTAGTGTCGGTCTACCCAACATGATATTATAGGAGGACGGTGCATAAACTATCAAAAATCGAATCATTCTAGTTTTACGATTAGGCTCCTTACCCAAAGAGACGGTAAAGTAATCATACCTATTGGTTGGATCATCCCTCCAAATAATCCGACCAACGCCGTGTCCACCGCTCCAAACCGACTGGAGGTCCATCCTCCTATAGCAATCATAGAATAGGATATCCGCCGAGCTCCCAAAGTATTCACAAATACCTTTGCACATCATAATTAGAGATCATCATTTGTGATCACAAGAGCATCACTATGAGGTGTCACGATACCCTTGCAATCCTCTCGGTCCGGTGGATACTCGGCCCCGACCTAACTATTCCACTTTTAACTGTTCTTGCACCGGCCGTGCTGCCGCTCTCACATAATTTTTTTCGAGCCCGCTCGAATCTCCTTCCGCCGCCCTCCAACAATCATCTGGATGACCTCTCGCCGAGGTGGGGGTGGAGGTGGAGGTAGCTCCTCCCTTTCCTCCCCTACGCTCCGGCTCCCTTGAGGTTGATGATATCCCGATTATCCCTCTTGTACACCCATTTTTTCTCCTTTTTGTCGATGTACACAAATTCCCTAAGGTGACTCTGCTGAATGAGCCGCTCGATCTCATCCTCGGTGTGTGCACCGATCCATTGTGTGCCCATACTCATTGTGGAATCTACAAAACTCCTTACATTTCGCTTTATGGTGCCTCTGCGTGCGCCTTTGGCTACCTCGGTCGGGATGCCTCTCAATAGCTACAAGCACCTCGCCCGAGGGATGACCGGCGTGTACTTCTCAAACCTCGGCCTTCCTCCCATTGCCTCGGACCTCGACTTCTTCCGAGGTCTCTTATCTTCCCGATCCTCCCTCTTATCTCTTCTCTTCTCTCCTTCCTCTTCTCTTCATTTTTCTCGCCTCTTCCAGGTTAATATATTTCTCCGCCCGAGCTAATGTACTCGTCGAATGTCTTAGCGGGCTCTATTACTAGTGATTCAAAGAACTCCCCATCCTTCGTGCCCCGAGCTAGGGCATTGGCCAAAATTTCGGGATCGGGCCGACGGCATTTCCAACTTTGCCGCGGTAAACCTCTCGAATATAGCTCGAAGTCCCTCCTTTCTCTCTCTGTTTGATGCTAAACAGAGTCAGGGGCGCCTTTTGGTACTTACGGCAACTCGTGAACTGATTAAGGAAAGCCGAGCTGAAGTCATCAAAATTTCGAATGGAGCCCGGGGCAAGCTGGCTAAACCATTGCTGAGCCGATTTCGTCAACGTGGTAGGAAAAACTCTACACATCACGCCATCCGTGAACTCGTAGCAAAGCAAGCGGCGTTCTCAAAACGACAAAGATGGTCCCACGGACCGTGGTACCATCATATTCGGCTTCGAGCTCGGTATGAGGCTGGAAGCTCGTCTGCCATCACCTCTTCCGAGAAGGGTGTTCCCCTCCTCACCCGAACTGCAGCCGCTCCTGGTACTCCAGCCACTCTCCGACGAATATCTCGCACCTCACGATAAAGGTCATCCATCCGTTCGACCAATCCTGGTCTCGGTGGAAACATGCTCCGCCCTTGATGAATGCACCTCTTCGCCATAACGGGCCGCCGACCTCTCTCTCCTAACTCCGGGAGGGACCACGGAGGAGTAGGTGGTGGAATCATCTCCCTCAAGCGCCTTTCCACCGTTTGTTCCATGACTCTAGTGATGAAGCCACTCAATTGTTCAAAGAACATTGGACCCAAATCTATACTCCCCAGGACATAGGCGTCGCCCATCCGCGCGCGTCCTCGCGCACACATTTTGCTCCGCTGTTCACCGGGGTGGTGGGGACGGGGTGGAACATCCTGCGTGACTATGCCGGAGTATCTCCCAAAGCCGCGTACGGTTGAGATCATCTTCCAAGTTTCTCCTAACATCCTCCATAGCAAAACCCAAATCTCACGTCTCGCTCAAATGTTCCCCACAGACGGCGCCAATTGGTTGCTCCCAAAAATGACCTCCTCTCGCCGATCACCTTCCAAGACGAAGTCCTCCGTGAAACACGCACATGGGGGCGGGGGGGGCTCGCAGCACTCTCTCTCGATGCTTAAGTCAGGTGTCTTGGAAAAAAGAAGTAAAAAGGCTAGAGAGAGAAAGAGCAATGTAAATAAAAGAAATGGGATTAGGTTAGAATGAACTGGGCTTGGGCTTTTTATACCTTAGCTCGGATTAGGGTTTCCGTAAAATTCGGGATTCCGATTACGATTTGGTGTCGAGTCATCATTAGATTAGGATCGGATCTCCTAAAAACCCTAATTTTACGCTCAGCAAGACCATGGCCCGACTGCTCCAAAACACTCGGCCCAATGTATGATATAAAGCCCCGTAATTCTCCAAGGCATCCCCAGGACCTCATACATATTCTATCCGAGCTAAAGCATAAAATGTGTCAAAGAAGGTCGCTTTAGCCGTGCGGGGCTCGGGTCGGTTTAGTACAATAGCCCATACACAAATCGGCTCAATGAACATCCTTACGTTCGATTGGGCCTTCACAGTCGGCCCGATATGATATACCTCCCACCTATGGGCTCGAGAGGTCGGCCCAATACTCATAAGCCCTAGAAGATCGCCCTTAAATCAGTAAACCTCCCAGGACGGCCAGTGCCTAATCCACCCCGACAGACGCCCTAAAAGTATGGACCTTTCCAGTCGGCCCAATGCCATATGTTTCGATCGTCGGCCCTGCATAATCTTTTGGCCTTATCAATGTGACATTAATTTCAACATGAAACAAATAACAATCGAGTTATTTCTTATGGAATAATCATAGATTTAATCATATATATTATATAATAAGGAATTATTAATTTATATATTACATAGGTCCTATATGAATTCACGTATATGTATTATCTTATAAATTTAACAAATTATTAATTTAGCATGTTTTTCTTGATCCAATCGACAAAAATATTCTTCCAAGCCGATGTTATTAATTAATCAAATATTAAATTATCGAGATTTTATCGCAATTTGGTATAATTTTCAAGAATCATCCTTTTAATGATATGGTTTGAAAATTTGGAAACATACATATTATGTTTATCTTTATCAGAAATGATATCTATAAAAAATTGTCAAAATTAAAAAGGAATATACATCTTTCAAAATGAGAATTGAACCCCACACTGGCATGGATCGAGAGTTTTAAACACTCTACCACTATCGAGTCCTTTGCATAAACTTGTCATAAAACAAATAAAAGTGATATTTCCAAACATACATAGCTATCAATAGAAATATTTATTAATGTAAACATATATCTATTTTTATACGAAAATCTATCAAACTAATATCAAAACCTGAAAATAGGCATGATTGAAAAACTAGCTCTTAATTATTGATCAATAAACTTTCCCAATATTAAAGATCTACTTTAAGAGAAAATTATAATAATTCAAAACTTTTTGCAATATGTTTAAGAAATGACAATTGAACTAATTTTGAGGTGCTCAAATTTGAAATAAAATGTGAGACATGGGAGCCGACACTAAATCCCAACTTTGGCAACAGGACAAAAACATCATTCACGTTAAAAATGCATATATCTTATTAAAACATTATTTCATGATTATCATATCTAAATTCATAATAAATCAACCACTTATTCTTTATTTGAAACCATTATTAATCCATTCTCAAAAACTTTGAAAATATTAAAATAAAATTGAAGACCCCATAACTATAATTAGTACATGGCCCATATCTGTACGTGGACAAACCGAGTGCCTTTTATATTATACAACCAAACTAATAAATGTTAAATATATTTATAATTAGTGATGTCAGTGAGAAGACAAAAGATCTTTCATTTGGAGAGCTGTCCCTATTAAGGCGAATGCGGGACGAACCAACCGCTTCATTCACGCGCTACACGCGCTGAGAAAGGACATTTATTTTAGGGTAAAATTCACTTTACCCCTTCTACTATCACTTTTGTATCAAATACCCCCTTCTACTATTAAAACCTTCAAATACCCCCTAAACCAATAAAATGCATATTGATTGACCTAAATACCCTTGAAGCATATGTAATCTTCTCTAATATTAATTTCAAATATTATTTAATCCTTTATTTTATTTTCCTACTTTAATTACATAAATAAATATATAATTCGATATTGCATGTACAATAGAAAAATATAAAGAATAACATTAATTTTCAAATAAATAAATTTATAGTGTTATCACTGTAAATACATATCCAGTCTTTAATAAGTATTAAATTATGGTCAAATTAGTTGGTGTTAATTTATATTTATAAGTGCTTTAAAAAATTATATTTATAAGTATTTCATCATATAAGATGTGTTTCTGTAGGTCAAACATATTAACTAGTTTAGACATTAATTTTTAAAATAATAAATAAATATTATAAATTACAGAACAAAGTATTTTTTAAATACTATCGAGAAAATATTAATAATTTGACTTATATCTTATTTAAGACTGATTTTGAAAGAAAATAATATTAATTCGATTTAAAATGAAAAAATAGATAAATAAATTATTAATAACGTTAAATAAAAAATTGTCTCACAAAAATTTATATTGTGTTATTTTAAAAAGCATATTTCAGATATTTTTTTATTATTATTATAAAGTTCTTAGTTACAATAATGTTGTACAAAAATTTATTTTTATAACTTCTATTAATTTCACTTTCACACGTAATAAATACCTCATATTATGACTTGATAGGTTAATATATTCGAATTACACGTCTGTTCCGTACATAACAAAGCTATAAGTCTAATTAAATAATATATACTAATTTGAGTCTACATGTATTATTTTGTTACTAATTATGTATAGTTAAAATAATAATAATAAAGACTTACATAAAAATATTCTATGTGGCTTCTATATTATATTAAGTTTATATCCTATATAGTTATTTTAATATTTTAACTAAGATTACTTTTTTGAAACGAAGAGTACTTTTATTTAATATATAAATCAATTATGGCATAAAATTTTGAGATTAAATTAATTGATAGTTAATTATAGAGGGTGTAGAGTAAATTTAATATTTTTTAAATTAAGGGTACTTTTGTCCATCACCGTATTTTTATAATTTCAGGGGGGTATTTGAAGGTTTTAATAGTAGAAGGGGTATTTGATACAAACCTGATAGAAAGGGTAAAGTGAATTTTACCCTTTATTTTCTGTATTTGTTTTAATAGATGGTGTGGAAATTGCAATTTTGGTTCGTAGTATAGTGGTAACTTTTTTGAATAAGTTGGATGGACTAAATGGAGGAGAGAGTATAAAACTTAAACAAACGAAAAGACTTGGATTGGAACTTGATCGATGTCTTTACAAATGATGAGTGATACTACTTGAGTTATAAATTGGTGGTGTATAGGGTAGTCATTGATCACACACAAATTTAATTTTAAAAAATATTTAAAACTTTTGTCACTCTCAATTTCGGTTTGGGTCGAGAATTATCATGTGTGGCTCACTCTTGTGAGATTAATTTTTGAACTTTTTAGCCAATTAATTAGTACATATTGGTGTTTATGAAAAAAATTAGTACATATTGGTGGGCATTATTATTATCTCATGTGGCGCCTGCGTGGAAGCAAGACAATTGCATGTTTTTCGGATCCACAAGCAATTGTAGATTGATACTTTAAGTTGGAGCCAAAACTCAACTCATGAGCTAACTTGTATGGTGGAGTTAGGGCGTTGACTTGAGGGCATTATTGGTGCTTTCATTGAGAGTCGGTGTCTTTGCAGGTGAAAGCGTCCAATGGGAAAAGGTTTTCATGACCTGTCCAAGGGGAAAAGGGCTACCTGGTGACACGTAGAGTCTGCAGTGAAGCCGTTCAAGGGGAAAATGGCTACGTAGTGCTTGATAAAGTCCGGAGTGAAGGCCCAAAGGGCTACCTGGTGTCGAAGAGTTAGAAGTGAGAGTTGTGCACGAACGTCCAATTTGTCGAGGGGCGACAATGATACAATCACATATCAATTCCAAAAAATCTGTAGATTGATATTTAAAGTTTGGGTCAAACCTTCAATGGACACAAATTACATCTCAAGAATATCATAAATGAATTTCCTCAAAAAAAAAAAAGAATATCATAAATGAATTAATCTACAGCCTAATAAAATAATTTATTCTTCACATTTCCAGCTTCACATGATTGAAACTAACGTGCAATTTAATCTTGGAATACGAACATTGCGAAAATCATAGAAAACCCTTAAATTAAACTCATACAATCTCAATTTGTTTAGTAATCAAACTAAATTTTAATATAACTCAAACCTAAGCAAGAATATGTTTAGATTAAACTTAATTCCATTACATTCTTACTAACACTTGCCGTAGAAACGATGACAGTTATTGGTGTCCGACAGTGACAGCTCCCCTGCTGGGTTTGCTGAGGTCATACGTTGGACTCGGCTTCAAGCCATTTAATCAGCTTTCGGCTTAGCTTAGCCGTCATAGCATGGACTTAAATCTATTGGCGGCAGGTTTTTGTTCAGTAGTAGTATAAGATTATTTCATTTATCAAAAAGCAAAAAAGGAAAATTTAAAGAAGAAAAATAGTAGGTGCCCATTTTGCATTTATATTACCTGCACCAGTCCTTTTTTTTTTTTTTTTTTTGAAAAGGCACCAGTCCTTTTTCAGGTACTTTAAAAGTTAATGTGAGAAGAACAATTGTGTATTTAGGTTGTTTCTCTACTACTAAAGCAAATTGAAGAAATTGTGCATAAATCAAACCCATGTAACTAAATTTTATTTATTTATTATTATTATTATACAATTATTTGGTGTGGAAATCTCCACTAACATGTTGTGGTCATATATTGGAGACGGACACTGGCGGAGACAGGGGCTTTACTTGGGCCCAACCTAGGTATATTTCCGTCCGAAGTGTTAAGAAATTTAAAAAAAAAATAATAGTTTATATGACCTATTTTTAGTTTTTCATTGGGCTCACTCATTTTCATGTCTTGGTTTACCCCATTTCGTATATCTTTGGCTTCGCCATTCAGAATTCCACTTACAATAAAAAATGGCAATGGCTAATTCTCTCTTAAAAAAAAATCAAAAATCAAATTAAAAGGGAAATATTGAACAAAAGAATAAAAATCTAGAAAATTATGGGTGTGTTTTCAAGTGCCATTTTCTATTTCCATTATTTCAGGAAATGAGTTTGTTTTTATTTAAGAAAATTTTGAGTGGAAAGAGAGCCATTTTCAATTTTTACTATTTCATGTGAATAGGACTTTGGAAACATAGTTAAATAATTGTTTTTATTACAATCATTCAAATCCATGTGAGAATACACTTTAAAAATTGTAACCAAGTACTTCATCGTAATCTATATCAAAAAATTTATTTTTATTTCCAAATATATATCATAACAACAAACAAAATAGATTTTTATTTTTCACATGAAAATCAATGGCCATGTATGGTTGTTTTTCCAAAACTGATTTTTCATTTTCCAATTATTTGAAAAATGAGTTTATGTTTGTTTAGGAAGTTTTCAATATAAATAAAATTATTTTCTTTTTTTTTTTGTCGAACCACAGAATTTTATTATATCGACTCAAAAACTAAAATTACAACTACAATCGTAGCCAACGGGCTAAGAGTCGACAAGACTAACTAAGAGCCAAGGGAATTGGTAAAACCAATTGATTCACATGGACTAAAAAACTACCCACCCCAAACTAACCACTCCACGGAGACTTCAAGGAGACTTGAACTCCTTAAAGGAGATCGAACACACCGTAAAAAACTAAAATCGGCACTGAAGCAACAACTATATCTTGTGTAACGAAAAAACTTATCCACCTACGAGTTTTGCAAATCAACCGAGAAAAGAAAATACAAACAAAATAAGAAAACAATAGCTTTACTAACAAATTAGAGAAAAAACAAAAATTGCCTCTCCTCTCCCAAATCTCCATAGTAGCTCATCGTCTTCACCACTCCGAGACACCTCCGACCCGCGCCCGGACCAAAACTTAGGCCACCTTCATATGCCCGAGGACCGCCATTTGGTATCCCTCCAATAGAAAACATGGAGGGGGAGAGGAGGAGAGGGCGGCCGTGAATGGGGGGGGGAGAAAGTGCTAGGGTTTTTTTGGGGGTTAGAGAAGGGGAGAGAAAAAGGTTAGAGATAGAAGGATAAAATTATTTTCACTTTTCACTTTTTACGAAATATTATTTTGTAAATTAACCAAGCAATTTTTCACCACAATCTCACAAATTTATGTATAACTACACTACAATAACGTAAATCTATGTCAAAGGTGCAATAAAAAAAACTATATTCAAACAACATTTTCATTTCCAAATTTAATAATAACAAAACCAAACAACAAACCAAACAAGGGTGGCCTGGATTTACAATCTGAGGGGGGCCAACTTTGGGTGACAAGAATAGGTAGACATGAGTACTTACACATGTTCGGATTCTAATGGATGATACAAGTAACTTTTTCCAGGTTTGGGATATGAGTAATGTTAGATAAATGTTTTTATCATGATTTTGATGATTTTGTTCAAATAAGTTTTTAAACCAAAACAATGTCTCTAAATGTTGTCTAAATACTTCCGATCGATTTAAAATGTTTTTACTATTTTTCGGAGTATTTCTTGGAGTTTATTTTTGATAAAAAAATTGGACAACACATTTGTTTGTTTCGACTCGGCCGGTCGCTACATAGGGCAACCCGCACTGAGTTGAGTTTTGAAATAGAAAATGGACGTAAGAAAAAAAATAGAGAGGGCGATCGGTCGACCGGCCGACCGGGCGGCCGTGCACTGGAGCAACCCTCTTGGTTGATCTTCTCTGTTTCAGTAAATCCTTCAACAACTCCAATGGTCACATAAGAGCGGACCGGTCGCACCCTCCGATCGGTCCCCTGTGTTAAAATTCGAGAATTCAATTTCAATCTTATCTCCTGCGCGACGGTCGAACCCCTGTTTATCAAAGAAACTATCCGCTATGCGTTTTGCAGACGATTTTTCCTTATTTTGTGGGATTGATTTCTAAACTATATTGATCATTTTAAATGGTTTCTTTTGCAAGAAATCACTCCCGAGGAGGAGGAGCCAATGTCCGGAAATGAAAGCCAAGTCCTCTCCTATAAAGAGAGGCTTCATTCAAGCAACAAGACACAACATTCTACACAAGCAAAGAGCAATTGAGCAAACACTTTCATAAATCTTCTTTGTATTAGCCTAAGCACTTTCACTTGCACAAATTTGAGGTCTAGGCTTTCAATTCTTGATTACACTTGTACTCATATTGTTTCAATCATTATTGAGTTGTAATCTTGATTTTTGGTCATCATTCAACACAAGACATCCTTGTGAGTATTCTTGTGGTAAGAATACACTTGGGTGATCTAGGTGATAGGTGTTTGAAGGTTGTGGTAATCTTCAAGGTGTTGTAAGAGGGTTGTGGTAATCCTCAAGGTGTTGTAAGAGGGTATGGTAATCCTCAAGGTGGTGAAAGAAGGTTGTGGTAATCCGAGGTGTTGTATTAATTTTGGTAAATTAATAAAATCTTTTTCTTTTTGAAATCCATCCCGGATATCTTTGGGGTGGTAGTAGATTAGGCCCTAGGTGGGTTAAACTACTATAAATCGATGTGAGCTATTTGCTTTCCGCATTTAGCATTTCATCTTTGCTTGAGTCTTTCGAAAAAGAGGGCAAAATCTGAAAAACTTAGGGATAATCTATTCACCCCCTCTAGATTATTGTAGCCTTTTGGACTAACAAGTGGTATCGAGCCAAACTCTTTGGCTAGCTCGTTTGAGTAAAGAGGAAAGATCCATGGCTACACATGATGCTCATCTCACCACCGGCGCTTCCACCAACAATCCACCACTATTCGACGCCAACAACTACGCATTTTGGAAAGACCGTATGGAGTGCTTTCTACAAAGTGCGGGTTCGATATTTGGAATGTGGTCATTGAAGGAGTTGATCAACCAACCAAGAAATCGGAGGATGGCACTTGACTCCTAAACCTTTCAAGAAGTTCGATGAAAACGACAAAAAGGCTTTTCTCTAAACGGTAAGGCCTTAAATATTTTGCATTGTTCTCTTACGGCTCACGAGTATAATCGCATAAGAGGCATAAGGTCGGCACATGAGGTTTGGGAAAAATTGGAGACAATTTATGAAGGGACTAAGAAGGTCAAGCAAGAAAAAGACCATGCTTGTTAAAGACTTTGAAAACTTTAACATGCATGATGGTGAAAACATTTCAAGATGGTGGAAAGGCTTGATAATATTGCCAATCCTCTTGTGGCCCTTGGTAAAGTCATTTCCGAAGAAGACAAAGTGACTAAGGTATTGAATGCTCTTCCGGCTCATGGTCCGAAAAAGTAACGGCAATCACGGAGGCACAAAACCTTGAGACACTCAAGTTTGATGAGCTCATTGGAAACCTCCTCATCTATGAAGTCTATCTCAAGGAGAGGAAAAATTCCAAACCATCCATAAATCAATCGGGTATGCAAATTATTCCTAAAGGTCTTGCTTCTTCTTCTAATAATGCATACTATGATAATGATGATGATGATGAGGAGACGGCCGCACTCGTTCGAAAATTTGCAAAATTTGTGAATAAAAATAAAGCAAGAAAACCAAGAGATAATGCTTGCTTTAAATGCGGAAAACCCGGGCACTTCATTGCCGATTGCCCAAAGCTTGATGAAGAGGAGCAAAAGAAAAAAGCCTTTCACAAAAAGAAGGCTCTAAACGGAGGTCAAAACATGGGATGAACTACTCGAAACAACCGATGATGAGGAAGGAGAAACCGAACACGGTCTCGATGGCCATAGACGATGAAAACAATGAGGTACACTCAAATTCTTCTACTTCCTCCATAGTTGATGACTTGCAATATGATTTTGATGAATTGCAAATTGAGTTTCAAAATTTAATTGTTAAATACAAAAATTTGAAAAAGGAGCATAAGGAGCTTAAGGTTGAAAAGGAAAAATTATTTACCTCTTATGAATCTCTAGACAAAGCTCATGCTCTTACTCTTACTAGAATTCATTCTCTTGAAACCGAAAAGGAATCGCTCACAAAAGATATTGAATGTTTGAAAAATGATGTGCATCGTTTCAACATAAGCACGGATAAAGTCACAAAAATTTTAGATGCACAAAGAGGTGAGCATTCCAAATTGGGACTTGGTTATAAGTCATTTCAAAGTGTTTTTAAGAAAAATAACCAAGGTCCGACTTTTGTACGTGCTAATAATTATAATACTCCTACTTGTTTTTATTGTGGCAAAGTTGGACATTATGCTAATAATTGCAAATTGAGAAATAGCTCAAGACATGTTTGGAGACCCAAAGGTCTCAAGACTAACCCCCATGGACCCCAAAATTATAGGGTACCTAAAAGAAATTCTTTTGTAGGTGATAGGGGCTATAACAACAATGGAAGATTCAAAATGGCTCGTGGACAGCGGATGTTCATGCCATATGACCGGGAGGAGAGAACTTTTTACCAACATCAAGCTCCAAGAAGAGGGTATGATCATGTTCGGCAATGGCAAAGGAAAAATTCTTGGAAATGGAGAAATTGGTAACTCTTCTTTTTCTCTCTTAGTAATGTTCTTTTAGTTAAAGGGCTTAAGTTTAATTTGATAAGTGTTAGCCAACTTTGTGATTCAAATTATGATGTTTCCTTTAATAAAGAAAAATGTCTTATACTTAAAAATGGTGAAATTATTTGTGAAGCAAATAGAAAAGGCAATCTTTACAAAATTTGTACAAGTGATTTGGTTAGTCAAAATATTTCTTGTTTAGTCTCCAATAATGATTTAACTAGTTTATGGCATAGGCTACTTGGACGTGTTGGATACAAGAATTTGAAAAATATTTACAAAAACCAACATGTGAAAGGACTACCCAAATTGAATTTTGAAAATCTTGGCTTATGTGACACTTCAAAAGAACAAATTAGTTAAAAGTAGTTTTAAGTCCAAAAATGAAATTTCCACAACCAAACCCCTACAAATGCTTCACCTTGATTTGTATGAGGATATTGGTACGGCTAGTCTAAGTGGAAAATATTACACTTTTGTTATCGTCGATGATTTTTCTAGATATACTTGGGCTCTTTTTCTTACCAATAAAAGCGATGTCGTTAATGAGTTTGTTAAGTTGTGTAGACTTATTGAGAATGAAAAGGAAGACACTATCAAGTCTATTCAAGCGATCGAGGTGGAGAATTTGACGGTGAATTTAGAGTATTTTGTGAAACCAAAGGATATGCTCATAATTTTTCGGCTCCAAGTACACCTCAACAAAATGGAGTAGTCGAAAGGAAAAATTGGACATTACAAGAGATGAGTCGGTCCATGCTCAATGAATTTTCACTTCCAAAATATTTTTGGGCCGAAAGCCGTAAGTACCGCTTGCTATGCCATTAATCGAGTTTATATTCGTCCTAAAATGAATAAAACTCCATATGAGCTTTGGAAAGGTAGAACTCCAAATATTAGTTATTTCAAGATATTTGGTTGTAAATGTTTTATATTGAATACCAAGGATCAATTGGACAAACTTGATCCTAAGGCCGATGAAGGGATATTTATGGGATATTCGACAAAAAGCAAAGCATATCGGGTTTACAATAAGACTAGTGGAGTTATTGAAGAATCCATCCATGTCAAATTTAATGAAGCTTCGGGGGTTGAAAGAATACCTAATGATGAAAGTGATGAAGAAGATATTATTGAACAAATTGTTCAAATTGATGATCAACCGTCTACATCAAATGATCAACCGTCTACTTCAAATGGTCCTCAAGAAGATAGAGGTGATATCTCGGATCTTTCCGTTGCATTGAAATTTAAGGAGATCACCCAAAAGATCTTATTATTGGTGATCCCCTTGACAAAGTGATGACCAGAGAAAGTTTGCCGAGAAAGCTCTTATTTCTCAAAAAGAGCCTAAAAATGCTAAAGAGGCCATTGAGGATGATGATTGGTTCTTAGAAATGCAAGAGGGGTTAAATCAATTTGAAAGAAATGATGTATGGGAATTAGTACCTTGTCCTCCATCTCAAACTATTATTGGTACAAAATGGGTATTCGGAACAAACTTGATGATCAAGGCAACATTGTTCGAAATAAGGCAAGATTAGTAGCTCAAGGGTATTGTCAAGAAGAAGGTATTGACTATGATGAAACTTTTGCACCGTAGCACGTTTAGAAGCTATTCGTATTTTACTTGCCTATTCTTATTTTAAAATTTTCAAAATTTACCAAATGGATGTTAAATCCGCTTTCTTAAATGGTATTATTCAAGAAGAAGTCTATGTAAAACAACCTCCAGGGGTTTGAAAATTTTCTAGGCCTAATGATGTTTATAAACTTAAAAAGGCCTTGTATGGTTTAAAACAAGCACCCGTGCATGGTATGATAGATTTAGTTCTTTTCTTTTACAAAATGGTTTTATAAGAGGTAAAGTTGATACAACTCTCTTTGTTTTTGAAAAAGGGCAAAATTGTTTACTTGTGCAAATTTATGTTGATGATATTATCTTTGGTGCTACTAACGATTCTTTGTGCAAGAAATTCTCTAAGTTCATGCAAGGAGAATTTGAAATGAGCATGATGGGGGAGCTCAACTTCTTTCTTGGACTCCAAATTAAGCAATGTCAAGAAGGTATTTACATTTCACAATCTAAGTATACAAAAGAACTTTTGAAAGAGTCCGACATTGAAGAAGAAAGAACCGTCTCTACTCCCATGGCAACAAATGTCAAAATTGACAAAGATGAGAAAGACAAGTCCGTGGATGAATCAAAGTATCGAGGTATGATTGGTAGTTTACTTTATTTAACCGCTAGTAGACCGGACATTCTTCATGCCGTATGCCTATGTGCTCGTTTTCAAAGTAATCCCAAAGAATCTCATATGAGTGCCATTAAAAGGATTTTTGATATTTGAAAGGCACCATTCACTATGGTTTATTTTATCCAAAGAATGAAAATTTTTCTCTTAAAGGTTACGGTGATTCGGATTATGCGGGAAATATTGATGATCGGAAAAGTACTTCCGGATCATGTCAATTTTAGCGATTGCCTAGTTTCTTGGTTTTCAAAGAAGCAAAGCGTGTTTCTCTTTCAACGGCCCGGCCGAATATATTTCCGCCGCATTTTGTTGTACTCAACTTCTTTGGATGAAACAAACCTTAGCGGATTACAAATGCTCGTTTGAAAACGCGTACCCATCTTTTGTGATAATATATCCTCTATAAATATTGCTCAAAACCGGTTCATCACAACCGTACTAAACATATTGAGATTCGACATCATTTTCTAAGAGATTGTGCTTCAAAACGAAAAATTGATATATCTTTTGTACCATCTCAAGATCAATTAGCGGACATTTTCACAAAACCGCTATCTTCCGAGACTTTTGCATCAATACGAGCTCGGTTAGGCATAATGCATATTGAATGAGGCTTACGTTTGCATTTTGCACGTTTTTAAAACTTAGGGGCGAAAAATCGGATTTTTGGTTGAAAATTCGGATTTTGATAAAACTGACAAAACAGTGGGATAAATAGGTTGAGGGCAACCGGTCGCCCTCAACCTCGACCGGTCGCCCTAAGCTATATTTTGGATTAAATGGTTGTCTTCAAGATTCGCCATTTTACCTTATTTTGGCCATTTTTCGTCCTCTTTGCCATATTCACACAATTTTCACTCAAAATTGACTTTCATGCATTCTAATCACAACTTGGACCTTATATAACATGTTTATCATCATCATAGCTCATCTTCTCCGATCAAATGGTAAGAATTTTCCTTACTTTGCTCAATTGGGTTGCACTCTTGAGTTTATGGCTTTCTTGTATAATTCTTGATATATTTTGCATATGATCTTGTTGAGCTCTGTTATTATGTTGTTTTGTATGATGTTTGATGTAATTTGGTGATAAATTTTTTGGCTTGAATCATTTACAAGGGCTATATACAACTTCTTTTATTTTTTACGCCCACAAAGTGTTCGATAAAATGTCGCAATGAAAATTTCAACTTCTACATGATTCTCTTGCTTTCAAAAGTCTTCTATACTTATTGAGATCATGTTTTGGCAAACAAAACAAGCGTATGAACTCTTCATGTTACATTTCTCCCATTTTCCTTGGATTTTAAGCATAAATTGCTCAATGGTTAATAAACCGTCTCTTTTGCGCACTTTGATATAATTGTATGATGTTTTTATCAACCTAACATTCTTTTTGATGATTCCAAAGGGGGAGAAACAGGAAATTGGCTCGTTAGCCAGAAGAAGCTATTAAAAGCGCAATAAAAGCTATAAGCGATGTCTTTCTAAAGCCAAGAATACCTAGTCTATGGCTTATATTATGGACTCAATTGCAAAAGATTATAAGTATTGTGACAGGGGGAGCTTCTTAGCTCATGATGTCTTTATGCATCTTATATAAGCTTGTTATAGCTTGCGCTTCTAACTTATAATAATCTTTTGTTGATATGCTCATAGATAGGGGGAGCTTTGTATGAAATGCTTTTAACGGATAGTTTACTTGTAAAACCGGAAAATTTATTTGTTTTTCAAATCGTCCTCGAGAAAATTGTTTTGGTTTGTAATCATCAAAAAGGGGAGTTTGTTAGATAAATGTTTTTATCATGATTTTGATGATTTTGTTCAAATAAGTTTTTAAACCAAAACAATGTCCCTAAATGTTGTCTAAATACTTCCGATCGATTTAAAATGTTTTTACTATTTTTCGGAGTATTTCTTGGAGTTTATTTTCGATAAAAAATTGGACAACACATTTGTTTCAGTTTTCGGCCGCCCCTATAGGGCAACCCGTACTGAGTTGAGTTTTGAAACAGAAAATGGGACGTAAGAAAAAAATGGAGAGGCGGCGGTCGACCATGTGGTCGGCAAGTGAGGGCGACCGGTACCTAGGAGCGATCCTCTTGGTTCGATCTTCTCTGTTTCAGTAAATCCTTGACTCAACCGGTCATGACTAAGGTACACGGCCGCACCCTCCAACCGGGTCTCCTGTGTTAAAATTCGCGAGAATTCAATTTCAATCTTATCTCTGCGCGATTGGTTGACTGTTTTATCGACAAACTATCGTTGAATTTTGAATGACTTTTCCCTATTTTGTGGCATTGATTTCTAACAGCTATATTGATCATTTTAAATGGTTTCTTTTTGCAGCAAATCACTCCCCAAGGAGGAGCCAATGTCCGGAAATGAAAGCAAGTCCTCTCCTATAAAGAGAGGCTTCATTCAAGCAACAAGACACAACATTCTACACAAGCGAAAAGCAATTGAGCAAACACTTTCATAAATCTTGTTGTATTAGCCTAAGCACTTTCACTTGCACAAATTTGAGGTCTAGGCTTTCAATTCTTGATTACACTTGTACTCATATTGTTTCAATCATTATTGAGTTGTAATCTTGATTTTTGGTCACCATTCAACACAAGACATCCTTGTGAGTATTCTTGTGGTAAGAATACACTTGGGTGATCTAGGTGATAGGTGTTTGAAGGTTGTGGTAATCTTCAAGGTGTTGTAAGAGGGTTGTGGTAATCCTCAAGGTGTTGTAAGAGGGTTGTGGTAATCCTCGAGGTGGTGAAAGAGGGTTGTGGTAATCCTCAAGGTGTTGTATTAATTTTTGGTAAATTAATAAAATCTTTTTCTTTTTAAAATCCATCCAGGATATCTTTGGGGTGGTAGTAGATTAGGCCCTAGGTGGGTTGAACTACTATAAATCGACGTGAGCTATTTACTTTTCGCATTTAGCATTTTATCTTTGCTTGAGTCTTTCGAAAAAGAGGGCAAAATCTGAAAAACCGGGATAATCTATTCACCCCTCTAGATTATTGTAGCCACTTGGACTAACAAGTAACATATATGATATTTTAATAGGGTTTGAGATGAGTACAAATGGTATTAATATCATAAGTTTTGAGTAGAGATACTCGAGAGCTAGCGAGTTGAAGAATGAATTATCAACCATATTGTTAGAGAATTTTCTAACCGCAAGTCTACGGTGTCAAGTTTTAATATAGAGTAGTAAGGTTGTCGAATCCACAAGGAATAATTATCGAATTATTGCTAAGTACTATAATATAGTAGTCTAACTTTATTTAGAAATTCAATAATTGATGGAGTTGATTATACTAAAAATTCTAAAAATAAATTAAGACTATGAAAATATCAATGAGTTTATCCAAATGATTAAATGAATTCTAGAGGTATGATGAATCTAGTTATCCCTTATGTTGTCAATATGGTTTATCAATCATCAATTATCAATTTATAAGTCAAGATTTCTACAATAATCATTCCTCTCTCAAGTCTTAAATGATTTTAGATTCAATTGGGAAATCAATATCTCTATAAAAATCACCAATTAAAATCTCAATAAAAGCTATGAATCTTGATAAATGACTTCAAAGGATTCATAAATCTTTCAATTCTATGAAATCCTGGGTTATGCTATTCCAAGGTCATGTATTCAATTACCTCTCTCAAGTGTCAAATCAAATACACCAAACAATCTAAATTATTGATCAAGTAATTTAGAAGCAATAGATCCAAATAGCACAAATAAATTGATAGATCTAGATTGACAAATCACAATCTCAAAACATAAGTTCAAACATAGATTACATCAATCCTCTAGAATTATAGTGTTTAGCTCATGATTAAAGAAAATGAATCCATGAAAATACAACAATACATCTTACAAGATATGAAGAAAGCAACAAAATAAGAACCAGAGTTGAGGGATCTTCTCTATTTCTAGATGATAGAAGCCTCCAATCTTCTTCTCCAAATTCTTCTCAAAATGCTCAAATTCTTCTACCTTGTCTTGTATTTGTGTTTATTGCCTTCCCAAGGGTTCCAAGATGCCCCCATTTCAAGCCCCAAGGATGGTATTTATAGTACACAAAAGTCGAAGGGGGTAGGTGAACATAGGATTTTCGCCCCCGGCGCTGCGGCGCCAGCGCATGAAAGCATTGCGGCTACCCAGCAATTACGTGCCATTTTATCGCACGGGGCTGCGGCGCCAAGCATGCGGCGCATTCTGCGCGCCAATGAGTTTCAAGTGATATTGTCGCGGGATTGCTGCAATATGCCGGGCGTTAAGCTAGCTGGCGCCACCCGCATCGACCAATTCCTTCGCCCGGGCGGCTGCGGCCAAATACTGGCTCTTCCAAGATCGCACGCGCCACGGGCGTATTTGTGGCGCGCCAGGTCGGCCGCTACGCTCGCCCGTCTTTGGGTCAAAGTGCGATTTTTCATTTTCTCACACGCGATTTCTTCTTTCTTCGCGCCGTTTTTCATCGTTTTCTTCATTTCTGGCTACCAAATCTGTAGTGACTCTTCATCGACACTATTTGAAATAAATTGGACTCTAAAGACTCTAAAAACACCCAAAATAAAACCGAATTCTAATCTAAAATACTCAAATAAGTTGGTAAAATACCAACTTAACAAATACCCCCAAACTTAAGCTATTGTTTGTCTTCAAACAATTATAACTCCAAAATGAAAGACAAACAAAACAACAACACAAACAACTACAAAACTCCATAAACCAATAAAATTTGCCTAAAAACTCATTTCACTATCAATCAAGCATGCATTTTATCATTGTGATCAAAAGTGTTGAATATTCATGAAAATTCCGTTTACATTATTCAAATTGATTTACTTAATCAAATGTTATCAAGATGATCCACTACTAAGTATCAAAAGATAATGACTATCGGATTCCATAGGCTTGTTATTCCCACTAATCTCCACTAATGTAGGCTAATACATGGATCAATAGGACTTCCAAAGCTTGTAATGTGGCTTAGGGTCGGGTAGGAAAATTTAGGATTAAGTGACTCAATTCACCCAAACACACAATTACCTCTTCAAATCACCAATTGCCAAACAAAATGGCTACTTTCACTTTTGTTGAATTTTCAATTATTCTCCTTTACGAGCCTCTATTTTCAACATTTTTTTTTGAGACCCCCAAACTTGGTCTTTTGTATATTTTAACAAATGGGGTTTCATTATTTCTTTTTCTCGGCAACTTCATGCGAATGAATATCTACCTTACTTAATACATCCTCCTCAACCTTCAATCATTTTGTGTGTATGAGTGATGGGTAATTAGGATTTTCACATATAAGCTCAAGGTAAAAAAACTTGGTTGCCAAAGAACAAGGTTTAATAGGCTCAAAATGGGACACTAGTGAAATTATATCGTCTGAGGGTAGTCATTTTGGCTCTAGCTTTTATTCAAAGATGGCCTAAATCATTTCCTTATGTTATTTCACCTAGGATTTTGCCTCAATTAGTGATCAAACAAGTTCTAGAATCCGGTGGGATCATACAACAACACTCGACTTCATTAATCATTTTCAAATAAGTTAACGAGAATTATGCATGAATATGAAATCAATGAAGCAAAATATAGATCACCACTTAAAAGCATGCTTTCGTGATAGTTCAACTTGCAATCAACAAATCTACTTAGTCATGTAGTTCTATAGTTCAACAAACTACCCGACTCGACTCAACTCGATTTTTTTTTTTTTTTTAGATTGACACGACTACGACACGACTCAAAAGACACAAATACATATTACAACCCCCAAACTTAAATTGAACATTGTCCTCAATGGGGATTTAGAAAACTTTCCGATAGCCGGGCGCCTAGGACTCCTCATCGAGTCGTGTGGTGAAAAATGAGCAATAGGGCCGGTGGTGGTGGTATTGGGAGCCGGAATTGCGGATGTGTACGGCTATATATATCGGGCAAGTACTCGGTTGTGCTCATTCTCATATTTTTTCGTGCCGCTCGTGGCGTTGCTCGCCTACAAAAGCCCTTCTCAATTCTCGTACTTCGCGAACTAGTGTGTAACGAAGAGTTTGTTATGTGAGCGTCTAGAACGAGAACGTCTTGCCGTGAACCGGATGGAACGTTAATATTACGT
The DNA here is from genome assembly GCA_016081115.2 of Rehmannia glutinosa. Lineage (NCBI taxonomy): Eukaryota > Viridiplantae > Streptophyta > Magnoliopsida > Lamiales > Orobanchaceae > Rehmannia > Rehmannia glutinosa. The sequence goes on from JABTTQ020002040.1 coordinate 80,640, forward strand.
GGTTGGGCATGAGTATCGGGCTCAATAGCTGGTAGAGCAAATTCGGGATGAAGAATATATCCCGCACCCCCGGATTAGGCACACCGTCGCCCACTCGTCATACGAAGCAATAGTAGCGAATCTATAGGTCCCTTAGGATGTTCCAACGGCTCGGAGCTATCCCACTTAACACGCTCTTTTTACATAACCCACAAATTAAACTCGGTAAAATTAGTCCCCTTGTTTTGGGGTGTAGCATTTTGTTATAAAGGGACATTCCAATAATTACCGGGTCGGTGGTGTATGTCAATAACTATGGCATATAGAAGATGAGCTCGTTCTTAGTTACATCATTTGACATGCTTGGTTGGTATCAAGTTGTTGCATATGAAGTGGTACCAAGCTCGCCCATATCGACTAAGACTCGTATGCGAAAAAGCGTAGCACCTCCCACAACTTTTATATGACGTACCACGATTCCAGGCCGGCATAAAGTATTACAAATCTCCTCCATACTCGGTGGTTGCGAGATAAATTCGACATACGGTGAGTGATCCATCTCAGGGAGTCCATAATATTCTCTTATCATTTGTTGAATGAGTGTATACCCCTGTCTACTCCACGCATGAAAACCTCACGAGTTATAGCCGTTTTGGTCTTCGCATTCGCATAAAACTCTCGGACTATATTCGGTGCTAATGGTGGGTTGTGCACAAAGTTTTTTCCATTGCTTCGATGTATCATTTGTGCAAGTTCACCATCATTCGCCCCGGTTGTAACCCCCGTTCGTCGTTATGCTCTTCGAGCATAATGTGTCATAATATAAGCTGTTGTCTTCCAAGTGAAGAAAACGAGCTTCAACATTTTCCTCGGACGTACTTGCCACTCTTTTGCCCTTGCTTGCATTCTTTGTTCTTGGCATTGTAATTGATCGGAAATCACCGAAAAATAACACAAGCAAAATACACATAGAACGCACAATACGAGTTAGGAGTTAGGAATTTGGCAACAACTCAAGAATTATGCATCCTTGTCATCAAGTTATGATCAAATAACCTTTAGTACACAATGATGACAAGAATCAAATGCCTAAGTGTAATATTTTTCATTGAGGCATTTTAACAAACACCTTGTAGGCATATATGCAAAGAAGAGATAAACACCAAATTTGAAATTCAATTCATGCCCATTTTTCAACACCAATCAATTCAAGCACAATATTATCATATATCATCACAATTTATCAAAAATTTATCAAGAAATTCGAAATTATAATGATATTGAAAATTCCCACATTTTTAACCTAAGCTTGAAAATTTGAAGAAAATTGGTGTACAATTGAAGCTTACTTACCCAATTGATGTAGAAGATGAATTTGATGATTAAGTTGCTCAATTGCCCACTTGAATGGTGTATAAGTGAATGCTAGGTGGGATTTTGTAGAAGGAAGAAATAGACGTGTGTGAGAGTGTTTTGTTTGTAAAGAGAAATGGGCGTGGTTCACCCTTTAATATTTCCAATCACACCAATTGATGCTGAAGGCTGATTAAGTTGCCATTTGGTGAAGCCATGCAGCGCCCGCACACTCCGTCTCATGTTGCTCACCTGTCTGTCTCGGCGGCAGCCATTTCCAGCTAAAATGCCACAGCCGCCAGTCATACCCGCCGTATTTTTTTTTTTTAATTTTAAATTTAAATATAATCAAAAATTTAAAATCACACATGAATTAATTTACACAAAAATCACACCAAAATTCAAATAAATACACACCAAACTAAAAGAAAATAAAATCACACAAAAAAATTGATCACACGAAAATCACTTGGGTTGCCTCCCAAGAAGCGCTAAATTTATAGTCGTTAGCCAGGACTCAAATATTCGGACTCAAGAATTTTCATCACCAAGTGGAAGATTTAAAACCTTCCTTGCTTCATTCCCAAAATAATGTTTCAATCTTTGTCCGTTTACTTGGAGCGAATTCCCATCGTTCCTCTTAACTCGGCGACACCATATGGAAACACACGTTCAACCACAAACGGTCGACCATCGTGATTTGAGTTTACGGAAAAAGTTTCAATCGAGAGTTGAACAATAACACTTGTTGGCGGGTAAGAATTCACGTCGCAAAATCATTTGATCATGCCATTTTTTCGTTTTTTTCTTTATACATTTTGGCATTTTCATATGATTCTTGTGAAATTCTTCCATTTCGTTTAATTGAAGTAATCGGTTTTCACGGCCTCTTTCAAGTTAAAATTCAATTTCTTAATTGCCCAATAAGCTCGATGCTCAAGTTCAACCGGCAAATGACACGCTTTACCAAACACCAATCGATACGGTGACATACCAATGGGTGTTTTATAAGTCGTGCGATAAGCCCACAAAGCATCATCAAGCTTTTGTGCCCAATCCTTTCGATTAAAACTCACCGTTTTTCAAGAATTTGTTTCATTTCACGATTGGAAATTTCGGCTTGACCATTAGATTGAGGATGGTAACCAAGCGCAATCTTATGACGCACACCAAATTTAGCAAGAAGGTTGTTAAATAATTTATTACAAAAATGCGTACCTTCATCACTTACAATAGCTCGAGGAGTCTTGAACCGAGTAAAAATATGCTTGTGCAAGAATTTGAGTACTACCTTAGCATCATTCGTTGGTGTAGCAATCGCCTCAACCCACTTGGAGACATAATCAACCGCAAGCAAAATGTACAAATTTCCATAGGGCGGAAATGGTCCCATAAAGTCAATACCCCATACATCAAACAATTCCACCTCCATTATGTTTGTCAAAGGAAGCTCATGACGCCGTGAAATATTACCAACCCTTTGGCATCGATCACAAGTTTTCACAAAGGCATAACAATCCTTGAATAATGTTGGCCAATAAAAACCAGATTGTAATACCTTTTTGCGGTTCGGGTTGGCGAAATGTCCCCATAAGATGATGAATGGCAATGTTGAAGAATCTCTCCAATTTCTTCCTTAGGAACACAACGGCGAATGATAGAATCCGAGCATCTCTTGAACAAGAAAAGGATCATCCCACAAATAAGACTTGACATCATGTAAGAATTTTTTCTTTTGGTGTGAAGTCAAGTCCGTGGCAAAACTCCTCCCCTTGAGGTAATTAACAAAATCTGCGTACCAAGGTAATGATGTCTCGCACGCATAATTTGTTCATCGGGAAATGATTCTTTTATTGGACTCTCAATCACCTCGTAAGGTTGCTCAAGGCGGGATAGATGATCGGCAACCCCATTCTCGCTTCCTTTTTATCTCGAATCTCAATATCAAATTCTTGCAAGAGCAAAATCCATCAAATTAATCGAGGTTTTGCATCCTTTTTGGAGAAAAGATATCGGATTGCCGCATGATCCGTGTAAACAATCACCTTTGTACCCACCAAGTATGCTCGGAATTTATCAAATGCAAAAACTACCGCCAACATCTCTTTTTCGTGGTGGTGTAGTTCTCATTGGCGTTGTCCATGGTTCTACTTGCATAGTAAATAGCTTTAAAGATTCTGTCTCGCCTTTGACCGAGAACGGCACCACTGCATAATCACTTGCATCGCACATGAGCTCAAATGGTTGAGTCGATTCGGCACTATCATAATCGAGTGAAATGAGTGCCTTTTTATATCTGTTCAAATGCTCGCAAACACAACTCATCAAAGCAAAAGATAGCATCTTTTTCAAGGAGATTACAAAGTGGTTTAACAATTTTTGAAAAATCTTTTATGAATCTCCTATAAAATCTGCATGCCCTAAAAAGCTTCTTATGCCTTTCACATTTGAAGGTGGGGGTAGCTTTTCAATAGCCACAACCTTCACCTGTCAACTTCTAACCTGTACAAGAAATACGATGTCCAAGTACAATCCCTTCTTTGACCATAAAGTGACATTTTTCCCAATTAAGTACAAGATTAGTTTTCTCACAACGTTGCAAAACCATAGATAAGTTATGCAAACAATGGTCAAAAGAAGTACCAAAAAGCAGAAAAATCGTCCATAAAAATTTCCATGATTTCCTCAACCATACCATGAAAAATCGCCATCATACACCTACGAAAAGTAGCGGTGCATTACATAACCCAAATGGCATCTGCGAAATGCAAAAGTACCATATGGACATGTAAAAGTAGTCTTTTCTTGATCTTGGGGGCAATGGCGATTTGATTGTATCCTGAATAGCCATCAAGAAAACAATAATATTCGTAACACTGCCAACTTTGTCAACATTTGATCAATAAAGGGGAGGGGAAAATGATCTTATGAGTAGCTTTATTCAATTTTCTATAGTCAATACATACTCGCCATCCTGTGACGGTTCGTGTAGAAATTAATTCATTGTTATCATTTTTCACAATGTCATACCTCCCTTTTTAGGGACAACATCTTAGGACTCACCCATGCACTATCGTAAATGGCATAAATTATACCGCCTTTAGCCACTTTAAAACCTCATTTCTCACGACTTCTTTCATTGCGGGATTAAGTCGTCTTTGGTGTTCAATAGATGGTTTATAAGATTCTTCCATTAAAATTTTGTGCATTACAATGGAAGGACTTATACCTTTCAAATCGAAATATACCAACCTAAAGTCGACTTATGTTCACGAAGCACACGCAACAACTTATCCAATTCGGATGAAGATAATGAATCGAAACAATTATCGGGTAAGTTTTATCTTTTCCCAAAAATGCATATTGAAGATGTTAGGAAGTTCCTTTAGTTCTAAAGTACCTTTGGAATATTTTCAATATTGGCATTTTCTAATGTTTCATTTTGTTTTTCTTTTACAATTTCTTTAGCCTCAAGGAAAGAATAAACTCAAGCAAATCAATATCATCACTATTTTCCTCATCACATTTCATTATTGAATTAATCAAACAATGTTCTAACGGATCTTTTAAATCTTGTTTTATAACTTCCGTTTGATCACATTGTTCAATTTTATCAATAAAATGACATGTGTGAGGTTCATCTTGAAATTTCATTGCTTTATAAATGTTAAATAGTACCTCATCATCATTTACCCGTAATGTTAACTCTCCTCGTTGCACGCGTCGATTAAAGCTCGTCCGTTGCTAGAAAAGGTCTCCCAAGAATCAATGGCATTTCATGATCTTCCTCCATATCCAACACCACAAAGTCCACCGGAAATATGAATTTATCCACTTTGATCAACACATCTTCAATCACTCTCTTGGGTAGGTGAGTGATCTATCGGCTAATTGCAATGTGATGGTGGATGGCGTTATTTCTCCAAGGCCAAGTTTCCGAAAAACAAACAACGGCATAAGATTAATGCTAGCACCTAAATCACAAAGAGCTTTATTAAAATAAGAATCACCAATAGTGCAAGGGATAGTGAAACTCCCCGGATCTCTTAATTTTTGTGGTAGCTTTCTTTGCAAAATGGCGCTACACTCTTCCGTGAGATTGACCGTCTCATATGCTTCCAACCTTCTCTTTCTCGACATCACATCCTTCATGAATTTTGCATAGTTTGGCATTTGCTCGAGTGCATCGGCAAAAGGGATATTGATGTGAATTTTCTTGAATATTTCCAAAAACTTGGAAAATTGAGCATCCAACTTTTTCTTCTGAAATCTCTGTGGAAAAGGAAGAGCATTTGGTAACACATTATCAGAATTGGAAATTGGTTTTACCTCAATTTTTGCCTTTTCTGATTGCTTATCAATGCCCTCTTCATTTTGGATTGTTTCAGAGCTTGCTTCTGGTTCTTTGATAGCATGAGCAGGCATCTTTGGTTCATCATATTCCGTCCCACTTCTCAACTTAATGGCCTTGCAATGTTCCCGTGGGTTCACTTCGGTGTTACTTGGAAACGTATCAACTTTCTGTTGTGAATTAATAGCCGTGGCCAATTGACCCACATGTGTCCCCAAAGATTTGAGATGACTTTCAATTGTTGTAACCCTTGAACCCAAATTTTCTATGTTAGAATCGGCCTTGTTCATCCTTGCTCTTGATTCTACAAGGAATGAACTGCTTTTGTTCTCCCACATGTGTGCTTGTACTTGCTTGATTCTCGATATCCCGGAGGTGGTTGCAACACATTTTCGTATTGCTATACGAGAAGTTTTCATGATTGCGAAGTCCCGGGATGATAATGTGTTGGCAATTGATTCCCTCTATTGTTGAAACCCCGATTATTCACATAATTCGCTTGTTCCGTATCGGGATTCACAATTTCTTGACTTATCTCCATGACGGCCTCTGATTGTTGTTTTCCACCCGGACTTAGTGTAGCAATTTGCTTTGACAAGGCGGAAATTTGAGAAGCCAATGCGGACATAGTATCAAGTTCAAGAACACCGGCAACTTTTCTTGGCGTAGATCTTTCAGACGGCCATTGATAACTATTGGCAGCCATTTCTTCGAGTAAAAGCATGGCTTCACTTGGAGTTTTAGCCATTAATGTACCTCCGCCGCAAAGATCTATAATAGTTCTTGAATGCCCATTCATACCATTGTAGAAATATTGAACCTTTTGCCAATATGCGTGCCGTGTTGTGGACACCTCCTCAATAATTCTTTGAATCGCTCCCAAGCTTCGTAGAGTGGCTCAAAGTCGAGTTGATGAAATTGAGCAATCTCACTTTTCGGTTGAAGTGTCTTACTAGGTGGAAAGAATTTTGCCATGAATTTTTCGGTGAGATCATTCCAACTAGTGATACTTCCGGTGGGAAGGTTTGAAGCATTTGTCTAGCTTTATCACGAAGTGAAAACGGAAATAACCTTAACCGAATAGCTTCATCGGGGAACCCCATTCATTTTGATAGTATCACATATCTCAAGAAAAATTGCCAAATGAGCATTCGGGTCATCTACGGACTACCCCCAAACTGATTTTGTTGCACCATGTTTATTAAGGCCGGCTTCAATTCAAAATTGTTCACATTGATAGGTTGGCGAACAATGCCCGAATAGTTTTGATTTGTGGTTGGTCGAAAATAGTCGAATGGCCCTTTCCGGTGGTGCAACAATAGGTATGCGGTCTTCATCATCACCAATTCCTGCCATTTTTGTGAATTCGATTCTTCGTGCGGCTCTAATCTTTCGAAGCGTTCTTTCAATTTCTGGATCAAATAAGATTAAATTAGCACTTTTATTTTTTCGCATCAACAAGAAAACACAAAAATGACAATGACCCTATTGTAACAAAAGAAACCAATCTAAATTAAAGTAAAACTACTAAGTAATAATATTAGCGCAAATAAGATGAATTATTCCCCGGCAACGGCGCCAAAAACTTGTTAGAGAATTTTCTAACCGCAAGTCTACGGTGTCAAGTTTTAATATAGAGTAGTAAGGTTGTCGAATCCACAGGGAATAATTATCGAATTATTGCTAAGTACTATAATATAGTAGTCTAACTTTATTTAGAAATTCAATAATTGATGGAGTTGATTATACTAAAAATTCTAAAAATAAATTAAGACTATGAAAATATCAATGAGTTTATCCAAATGATTAAATGAATTCTAGAGGTATGATGAATCTAGTTATCCCTTATGTTGTCAATATGGTTTATCAATCATCAATTATCAATTTATAAGTCAAGATTTCTACAATAATCATTCCTCTCTCAAGTCTTTAAATGATTTTAGATTCAATTGGGAAATCAATATCTCTATAAAAATCACCAATTAAAATCTCAATAAAAGCTATGAATCTTGATAAATGACTTCAAAGGATTCATAAATCTTTCAATTCTATGAAATCTGGGTTATGCTATTCCAAGGTCATGTATTCAATTACCCTCTCAAGTGTCAAATCAAATACACCAAACAATCTAAATTATTGATCAAGTAATTTAGAAGCAATAGATCCAAATAAGACAAATAAATTGATAGATCTAGATTGACAAATCACAATCTCAAAACATAGATTACATCAATCCTCTAGAATTATAGTGTTTAGCTCATGATTAAAGAAAATGAATCCATGAAAATACAACAATACATCTTACAAGATATGAAGAAAGCAACAAAATAAGAACAAGAGTTGGGGATCTTCTCTATTTCTAGATGATAGAAGCCTCCAATCTTCTTCTCCAAATTCTTCTCAAAATGCTCAAATTCTTCTTCCTTGTCTTGTAGTTGTGTTTATTGCCTTCCCAAGGGTTCCAAGATGCCCCATTTCAAGCCCCAAGGATGGTATTTATAGTACACAAAAGTCCAAGAAGGGGGTAGGTGAACATAGGATTTTCCGCCCCAGGAATGCTGCGCGCCAAAGAATTACGTGCCATTTTATCGCCGCAGTGCCGCTGCGCGCAAATGCACTTCAAGTGATATTGTCGCCGGCTGCCAGGCCAGGGCGTTTAAGCTGCAGCGCCACCCGCATCGACCAATTCTTCCGCCCTGCGGCCGCCGGGCGTTAAAATGCGGCGCTTCAAATACCGCTTCCAAGATCGCACGCCGCCACGGCGCGCTTGTGGCGCCCAGTGGTGACAGCTGCAGCCGCCCGCCCGTCTTTGGGTCAAAGTGCGATTTTTCATTTCTCACACGCGATTCTTCTTTTCTTCGCGCCGTTTTTCATCGTTTTCTTCATTTCGGCTACCAAATCTGTAGTGACTCTTCATCGACACTATTTGAAATAAATTGGACTCTAAAGACTCTAAAAACACCCAAAATAAAACCGAATTCTAATCTAAAATACTCAAATAAGTTGGTAAAATACCAACTTAACACGCATATATATATATATATATATATGATAATTATATTTAAATATATTATCGTTATATCAAAAAATGTCATCAATATTCGTAGTTAAATTAAATATTTCAAAATACATAACTAAATTCTAATCAAGATGTATACTCCATAATTTTAAATAGTATGATATAAATATCAAGATGCACACAATAGTTTATTCAAACTTAAAGATAATAATCATGGGATTGTCTGATTTACAATAAATATTAGGGATAATTACAAAAGACTCCCTGAGGTTTGGGCAAATTATAGAAAAATCCAAAGGTATTTCAAAATTACAAAAAGTCCCCTTAGGTTTGATAATACCTTAAATTTAAGGGGCTAATTGTAAAATTTCTAGAAATATCATGAGGGTTTTGAAATGCTTGTAATTTTGACACATCACTTGGTTTTTTGTAATTAGCTTAAACCTCGGGGATATTTTTGTAATTATCCCTAAATATTATTGATCAATAATTTTGGTTGGAGACAAAAATACTAAAACATGAAATACTACATATACATATATTGATACATATACATACACACATATATATAAGTGTACAAAATAAAAAGTTTGGGGTATAAATTTAAAAATGAAAAGTTTGGGGGCCAAGGTTCTCGAGCTCAGGGTAGTTCCGCCCCTGAAACCAAACATATTATCGGTTATCACACGAAAATAAATAAAATTTAAAAATTTATTTTCCAATATTAGAAACTAGAAAATTAGACAGAAAAATACATTATAAATAACGTTCTCAAAATTTATTTTCCAACAACAAAAACTAGAAATTGGATAAGAAAATACATCCATACATCCCCTATAGTCAGCCGTCGGCAACAAGAGCAGCTATGCAATGCAAGTAGGCAAGCAAGAGCAGCTAAGCCAGCCACCGCTAACAATTCACCTGCTTCAAACTCCGCGTGGTCCCTCTTCCAGCCTGTCCCTGCATTTCCCACTTTACCCCTATACCTTACCCTAACAAAAACTCTAATCAATTTATTAATGTATATTTCTACTTTCCAGTTTCCACTTTTCACTTCCCCCCTTCTTCACCCTTTCCCCTTTTTTCATTCCCAAGCAATCCCTCCCATTCTCTTTTTACCTATTTTCTCCCAATGTGTCTGTCTTAACAGATTTCCATAATAAAATAATGCATCATACCTAAACTTTTACTTTCACAAAAATAAATGTTATAAACAACCCCAAAAAAATTCAATACTATTATTTTAGTACAGAAGAAGCAAACCCCTACTTCTGAACTCTTTCCCCTCTACTTTAATATTTCACCAAACAACATAAAACCCACTCTACCCAAACCAAAAACAAATTAAAGGATCTCCACATTTTCTCCTTCAAACCCAAAACTCATCAATTAATCGTCATGGGTTTTCAGATCTATGGCGTCCCTAATCTTATTTTCTTCACTTTTCTCGCCTTCACAATTTCTGCATTGCCGGAAAATAATTCTTCAAATAAGGGATTAAATTCAATTTCTCAGATAAATTCCAATTCTGTTTTGGTTGCCCTTTTGGATTCCCACTATACAGAGCTGTCAGAGCTGGTGGAGAAGGCTTTATTGTTACAGACATTAGAAGAAGCTGTTACGAACCACAATATTTCCATTTTTGCCCCCAGGAATGAGGCCCTGGAGAGAGATTTAGACCCGGAGTTTAAACGGTTTTTGCTGGAGCCTGGAAATCTGAAATCCCTTCAGAATCTGATTCTGTTTCACGTGATTCCAGCCCGCATTGAGTCAAATCACTGGCCCGTCGGAGTTAAAAAGAAGCCCGTTTATCATACCAGTCTTTGCCGTGACGCCGGCGACGAGAAGATTCCGCTTCACCGGAAAAATGGGGAGAAAATTGTCGGCACGGCGAGAGTTATCAAATCCGACGATATTATCCGCCCCGACGGGATTATCCACGGCATTGAACGGTTCTTAGTTCCAAAATCCGTCCAGCAGGAGTTCAACGCCCGGCGGAGCTTGAGAGCCACCTCCGCCGTGATACCGGATGGCGCGCCGGAAGTCGACCCGAGAACACACAGGCTAAAAAAACCAGCGCCGCCTGTCCCCGCCGGTGCTCCACCGGCTCTCCCCATTTACGACGCTCTGGCCCCCGGTCCATCTCTAGCTCCGGCGCCGGCTCCCGGACCCGGCGGTCCCCGCCACCACTTCGACGGCGAGAGCCAGGTGAAGGACTTCATCCAGACCCTCCTGCATTACGGCGGGTACAACGAGATGGCGGATATTTTAGTGAATCTCACCTCGCTGGCCTCTGAAATGGGGAGATTAGTTTCGGAAGGGTACGTGCTTACGGTTTTGGCGCCAAACGATGAGGCCATGGCGAAATTGACGACGGACCAGTTGAGTGACCCCGGGGCGCCGGAGCAGATAATGTACTATCATTTGATTCCGGAGTATCAGACGGAGGAGAGTATGTATAATTCTGTGAGGAGATTTGGGAAAGTTAATTACGATACTCTGAGATTGCCGCATAAGGTGGTGGCGGAGGAAGCCGACGGGTCGGTTAAATTCGGGCATGGAGAAGGATCCGCTTATCTGTTCGACCCGGATATTTATACCGACGGGAGAATTTCCGTTCAGGGATTGACGGGGTTTTGTTCCCGCCGGAGGAAAGTAAAGCGCCTAAAGCTGCTCCTGTTGCAAAAATTGTTTCTAAGCCAAGAAGAGGTATTTTCTTTTAGCCATTTTTTTTAATTAATCCTCTATTTTTTTGAAGAAATTATTTATATTTTGTATATCAGAAATTTAGAATATGTAGTTGATTTTATATGAGTGGCCGGAAAATGTAGTTTCCGGCAGAAGTTCAGGTAGTTTCCGGCGGATTTATTTTGTCTTATTCAGTTTTGGCCGTTTGCATTTCTTTGCTGAATTTGTACGCTGAATTTAGGCTTTAATTAAGAAATATGATTATGTTTGTATTTGTTGTTATTAGGTAACTAATTAAACACTTTAATTAAACTAACACAAAAACTTGTGTAAACTGGTCGCACGGTATGCGAATAGTATTTTAGTCTAAAAAGTAATACCTTATCTGAATATACTAAAATTAAATGTATTCACATATCATAATTTACACTATATTATATTTTTACCCTAAAAGTGGTCGCGTAACTTAAGTTGTTTAATAGAAGTGACACATTAGTATAATTTCTAAAGTTTCTCTAATTATGATATTAACATGTTAATGTGGAGGGTTAAGGTAGGTTTCAAGACATTATAAGAGTTTTTTTAGTATTGAATATTATATTAGGTGTTGGGTTTTTGTCGGTGCAACATAAAAGGAAGAAGTTATCCTATGATGCGCGGGACACACAAGAACCTTCTGATTGAGCCAGCCATAGTGTGCTGTAAACACAACTATTGGACTGTGTTGGGGTCTGTTTGGTTTGTCGCATGGGGTCTAGCTCATGGAATAAAAACCAGTTTCCAGCTGAGCCCAGCTCTGTGGTTTTGCAATAATTATTGATTCTTCTAAAAGCTTCAATTGTTGAGACCAGCCTGTATATTGACTTATAGTGTCCATCTTTTATTTTCTTTTTTTTGGTGCCACTAAAGATTTTTTTTTTTTTTTTTTTCCGAAACGATAGAAGTGCCACTAAAAATTGATAATTCAATTTTTGTTTGGTTTGTCTTTTCTGATGTGTCATGACCCTAGGACCATCAATTAATAGTACTGTTCCGAAAAATAGTGCGGCTCTCTTTGATCGTCTATATTTTTTTCCGACAGGTCCCCTAACATTAGTCTCACCTGACTTGTCGAGCCCAACTCAGACGCTAGCGCAATCGACGTCCAACTAAAGACTTCCAGTGTTTTTAGAACATTGTTTAATAATTATTGACATAGCTAGACATCAATTTCAGTAGTAAGTACAACCAAAAAGTAATAGTAAAAAAATTCCTAATTTTCTTTGCGATATCTGAAAATTAATAACATGTTTCGATTTTTCTCAAATAATTCTTACTACTATTAGTTTACAAAAATTTCAGAATATGCTCCTAACAGTTTTATTTTTAATATTGTGCAGGAAATTATTGGAAATGACATGTACAATGCTTGGTGTTGTTGGACAAGATTCTCGTTTCTCTACCTGTCATTAAATTTTCATACTCAGAAAATTAAAGAAAAGGAAAAAGGAAAAACAATGGTGCAGAAAGGGTGAGTATAAATGTATTTCCTCACTTTTCATTATAAATTATGAAATTTAATAATTATTGTTATTTTTCTAATGCTAACAATATTTTTTCCCCAAAAATGACAGGTTTTTTTAGGTTGATGGACATAAATGTGGAGGTGCTTGTATTGAAGTTGTTCCTCAGAATGCCCACAGGAGAGAGCTTTATTTTTTTGGTTCTTTGTTATTTTGCTATAAATACTGTAATTAAATACCCATTTTTTAATTTGTATTTAAGTTTGTACCACCGACAGTGTATGCAAGATATATACAGTCCTTTTGAAGAACATATTATTTTGGGATAATTACAAAAAAATAAATATTTGAGGTTTGAGCTAATTTTAAAAACACCCTTGGAGTTTTATGCCAGTCTTACATTTATCCCATTAATAAGTGAAAATATTCAAACCCCCTCTGATATTTGAATATTCCTTAAATTTAAAACATAATCAAACTTGATAGGATTTTTGTAATTTCGACTTTTTTGGATTTTTGTAATTAATCCAAACATCAAGGTTATTTTTGTAATTATCCCTATTATTTTTGTTATGTTGATCACGGGTTGGCTTGTTTGCCTTTTTTGCCTCTGATTTATGTCTTTAGCATCAAATACAAATCTTGTGACCCTATTTCTACTTTTCCTATTCTTTTAATTAAAAAATTGACCTTTTTGTCCTTGTGTGAAGGGAAATGAACCTTCAGATCCTTTTCAGTTCCTAACTTTATTTTCAACACAAGCAACGTGGAGATACACATTTTGTTTTACTTTTAATTAATAATGACAAATGTGGACGGCTGTTAATTAAAGGATCAAATTCGGCTTGAATTAGAAATTAAGGTGAGAAATTGTTTTTGGTGGGAGTAATTTTAATTTGATGGATAACATGGTGGGGTTCGTGAAGAATATATTAGGTGTGACAACTAAAGTTTCATATTTATTGATTGGTTTTTTTAAACGGGCAATACCGGCTGCAGTTATGTTTTTCTGGTTGCGCACGTGTATTGAGTATAATTCTCTATAAACCACGCCGGTTTAAAATATCGTCATTAATCAAGTATTTCTATGTCGCGCTACAATGCAAAGATGGATGAAGATGTATCATGAATTGCCAAATTGTATTATCATTTGAGGGAAATTTTGGTAATTTTTTGTTCGATGAGATTCTTTTTAAGTATGCGGACAATATTGTCGTATGAGGGGAAATTCAATAGTTCTTTGATTTGAGAAAACGGTTGTTTGTTGCGCAATAATAAAAGTGAATAATATCTTCGTTTATTCGTAATTTTGGGTGAAGATATAGCATGAATTGCCAAAATGATTGTTAATTGACAACTCAAGGTATATTAGAAGCCACACGAGCATAACAAAACATTAAATTACCGAGGAAGATATCTAGAGAGTGGATTTTAATTTACTGCACAACCGACACCCTAAAATCAATCATGGTTGTTGAGTGACATTATAATAATACCTGAAAAGGACAACTAAACTTGTAAGCTGGTATATGATTTTTTCACACAAGATGCTCTGTCTGCGTTGAGCCTACCTTAAAATAATTATGAAAAGAAACAACGTCAATTATTGGTTGCATGCTTAAAACAAATTCTTCTAAGTTCAGTAACACAAATGAAAAAAATATATACTCAGGTGGCTATTTTTAATTTTACTACTTTGTTTTTTTAATTAAAAAAGTCATGTTTTTACATGCTTTATTATACTAATTTATCAGGTGAGCTGGCTCACATGGAATGGAATTATTATGACAGGGGGACTTTGCAACCCTAGTTGACTTTATTCATTGATTCTTTGATTGGTCACTGGAAAAACTCCAATAACTTACTGGCAAGACAGCTTTTGCAGGAATTTAACTAATGCTTCAAGTAAGAAATTGAAATAAATCACATTGACCATCCATAATATAACAGGGATATATATTCTAACAAACCTGTGGCATGATTAGCCAAATCCCAAATCCTTTATGTTATGCTACAAAGCACTGATACGAGTACGAGACACGGTTAAAATATGAAACGGATACAAAAATACGTTATGTTTCAAAATTTTAAAGATAAGAGTATGGTATATATATATACGAGGGAGGATCTGATGAGAACCACATATTATAAGTGAGGACAATAACGACTCATCTCAACCATCCCTTATCTACATCAATGGCTAAGATAAATATGGCTTAAAATTACATTAAACATTTAATTAAGGCAAAATAAGGTATAATTGTCAAAACAAACATGTGGGGACCATCCAAATATGGAATCGGTTATTAGGGGAGAGAAAATCACGTGGGGGGAGAGAAAATCGCTATTTGAGAGAGAAAATCACGCATGTGCTTTCTGCTAACGCAAAGTATGTTGTACACTTATTAATGATTTGTTGTATACTTAACACTATTTTTGTTGTATGTTTAACATAATTTTCTGCGCATATTAAAATGATCAAACAAAAATATGTGGGGACCATTAATTAAGGAATCACTTATACGAGAGAGAATCACGCCATTAACATATGGGGACCGTTGATTAATTAAATCAATTATAGAGAGAGAAAATCACGTTCATTATTGTGTTGTATATTTAGATATATTTGATGTATCTTAACAATATTATGTTGTATATTTAACATATTTTTCTTTGCGTATTAAAATGGTCAAACAAAAATATAAGTATACAATAAAATACATATAAGTATACAACAAAACACATATAAGTACATCAAAAAACATAAGTATACAACAAATAAATCCATAAATAAAAAATTAACTACTTATACAAAAAAACACATCTAAGATACATAAAAATATCTAAGTATACATCAAAGAAGAATTCTACAACAAAGAGTAACAGATTGTCTCCTTCATCTCTCCCAATATCTCTTTTTCCACCATTAACCGCAACAATTAAACTGTTAAGATCAATTTATCTGATTATAAACAAAAAAATTCCATTTACACAGCCGCCGATTTTTTATCTCAGGTATTTATATGTGGTGAAATGAAGAAGAAGAAGAACAGTGAGTAGAAATTGGAATGGCTAAACTGAAAGGATAATTCCATTTGCTGGTATCTTCCTTCATTTTTTTTTTTTTCTGTTGAAGTATATTTGATAGATAAGGCTTTGCTTACATTTTCTTTATTTCCTTGCAGTAGTTTTTAATTTGTAGTTGCTTCATTGTGATTTGCAGAACAAAGATGGTAACGTTCAAATCACACGGCAAAAGGACAAACAAAAGAGAAGATGGTGACTGTGCGTATATATGTATGTAATTACAATTTACACAATTACAATGTTACCCTTTTCAGAATTAAAATAAATTAAAAATATTTATTAAATTGGGTAAATCTCAACCATCTAAAATTACGATTTGTGGATAGGATTAGTCCCCAATTGTCTCACTCTAATTATGTGGTCTCATTTGATCCAATCCCTATATATACATATAGAATTATGTATTTTATTTTACTGAAAATATAGATGCACTAAATACATATAAAAAATAATATTTCTAACATAAAAACTAAAATTTCATAATTAGTTAAATCAAAAATATAATAACTCACGTAAATGTACAAAAACATGTTGAAATAGTAGAAATATAACAAATTATATTTATAGAGTATCGATAAAATATCGTATGATTCGTATTCTGATGCGGGTACACCTTCTTCACAAAAGTGTTCGTGTTTTTAGATGTTATGTTTGGATTATAATTTTTAGTGAATAAATAAATATTGAAGGGACTATTTGGAGGATTGACATAATTACAAAAAAAAAAAACGACTAATTTTAAAAATTACAAAAACAACTCTTAAGTTAACATCTATCTTACATTTGCATCTGTTATTAGTGTAGCTAACGGAAATTACTGGTATCATCAATATTTTCATAATTATATCCCCACAAGTTTTTTAAATATTACAAACAACCCCAACTTTTTATTTTACATTTTACAGTTTTCCCCCTCAACTTTACTAAATATTACAAATAGTTAAATGAGTCCTTAGGTTTATTGTAATATTTAGAAAAATTGAGGTATGTAATTGTAAAATATTTGACTATCAACAAATTCTATCAGCTAATTATTGGGGCACCATGTAAGACATGGTTGGACTTGTTGAGATGACATGTTGACTAAACCCCATTGATGCCTAAATCAGTGATAAAAAAGAATTGATTTGTATTGAAGAAACATATTTTTGTAGATCCCTAATCTCATATTAAATTTATCGCCAATCAATGTTTCTTGTGTTTGTTGCTAAGTGTAGTATGTGTACTATATGTTGTAAGAAATACGGGTTTTTGTTTAGGTCAAAGTCCATTGGCGTAGCAAGGGGGCCAACCGGCCCCGGGCCCCGTCTTTTAAAAAAATATTTTTTACTACGCAATTTTTTTAAAAAAATATATATTAGTTGAAATTTATATGATTTTTTTGGATTTTCTATTTGGCCCATCCCACTTTCGTGTATCGGCCCAGTCTACTATATCGTCTTGGCTATGCCATTGGGTCAAACTGGATTCGGGTCTAACCTGCCGCCACAGAGACAGGTGATCAAGTTCTATATTAATTCATGCTATTTCTAGTCCATTCATTGTTAGATATTTGTCCTTGGAGAACTGCTATAAATTGTCTTTGATTTATATTGTACCAAATAAATAAATAAATAGACCCTCCAAAATATTTGAAACATTAAGTAGGTTAAAAAATGTGTCTTCAATTTATTTGCATCTCATAAATGTGCAAGCTACTATCATCATGAATGCAAAGAAAGTGGGTGAACAGATTTTTTCGCTCTCTCTGATGGAGGCCCAAGTAATACATAGAGTTGTCAATTCTTTATTAATCTTTCTTGAGAAATTATTGACGTGTTGAAATATCGGTGTTTATTTTAAACCTGGATTCTAAAAAAACAAACCTATCTATTATATAGAATAGAAAATAGCAGAAAAAACTCGGAGGCGAGTAAAAACTCTATCAAGATAAACACGCCCCGTATAAGATCGATTTTGAACAGGCGTGTTATCCTCAAAGATCAACAGCCGTCCTTGAAAATAGAAGACTTTGCAAATTTCAAGGCACTTTTCAATGAAATATGAAAAATCGAGTACATTTTATGCAAGTACAAGAATGTAAAATGTGTATGAAGGTGTAATCGAACAACAACAATGCTCATATATATAGAACTTCCATCAGGGCCTTGGAGTCTTTTTTGCGGGCGCGGTAAGCTTCAAGATAATGGGTTGTAACCTCCAGGGTAGTGGGCACTCCTTCAATGGCCACGCTAACAGAACCCAAGTAGTAAGGGCAGAGTGGTACTGTTTCATTATAAAAGTTGTAGTTTCAGCTTTTAAGTTGTAACTTTATTTGTTTTTATTCTTTAAAAAAAATAAAACAAATGTTTTCTGTGCAAAACTGCAAAACTAGGCCCGATCCGGTCGGGACACGGGCCGGGCCTCGGCCCACGGTGCGGCACACGGGCGGGCGCGCGCGCGCGTGTGGCCTTGCCCACCACATCTCACATGTGTATAGTTATTTCATCCCGCACACTTTTACAAGCCCACTTACTTATATATTGAATAAAATTAATATTTTATTCCCATGTGGGATGGTGTCTTTTCACCTTCCAATCATCCATTATCCCATTTCCAAGTGACTAACTTGTGCATTTTATTTCTCACTCACCACTAAATGGTTTTGAGAAGTTAAATATACCACACTCACCTACTCGAAACGTGGAATTTTATTTTAATATTTAATTCCTCCGAAATTAAATAATTAGTCACTAAAAAATTGGTCAAAGTTATGTATTAAACCATTACTTCTCAAACCAATTTCCAACAATCCCCCACATGAGTGGAAATCTAATACACATGAAAATGCAGACTCTACTCAGTTTAATTGAAACCATATTGTATCAGGGCAGGTAGTTTGCGACTTTAAACCTTCCTTTGTAAATATCATCAGTTCTGGCGGCCTAATGGGACGAATGCCTTGAACTATTCCTCCTTCGTGTACACCTAGTCAATGACAATTACATAATATGACTTCTGTCACATTCCGTTCTTGATTTGTGTCCTTTTTGACCATGTACAACATCTTTGGATTCATAAGTGTTACATTGAAGGCGACCCTCACTTCTCACTTATATAGGTGATCTCTCTTGACCGAAGTCAATTTATCATTAAACATCCTTATGACTTAACCTTACCACAACCAACAAGTTTATTGCACTTATTTTGCCTTCTAGGGATGGGTTAAGCGATTTACAAGTGCTTAATCGAACTTTTAAAGTTTAGTTTTCCCATTGAACCAAGTTCTTGGGATCTCCGGTCACCAAGGTTGGGTTACCACTTTAATCGTTCTTTAAATTGTGGATTTTAATCCCATTTCCTCTAGCAATTTACTCAATTGATCTCTGTTAAGTCCTTTCGTGAGCGATCCGCTATGTTTTCCTTTGACTTTACATAGTCAATTGATATAACACCATTAGAGATCAATTGTCTTACGGTATTATGTCTACGATGGATGTGTCTACAGACTTACCGTTATACATATTACTTTGTGCTCTCCCTATAGTAGCTTGACTATCACGGTGAATCATCACACGGAAAGTACCGGCTTTTTCAAAGCATGGAATATCTTCTAAGAAATTACAAAGCCACTCGCTTTTTCGCTTGACTTTATCAAAAGCTATAAACTCAGATTACATGGTGGATCTAGCTATACAAGTCTCCGCTTAATGGATTTCCATGATATTGCTCCTCCTCCAATAGTAAATATATATCCACTAGTGGAGTAGAGTCATTTGAATCGAAATCCGGCTAGCATCACTATACCCTTCAAGTAATCTTTGGAGGGTATTTCGAGTAGTGTATTCCACAACTCGGGTGTATTTTAAATATCTTAGTACCCTAGTTAGTGCTTTCCAATGTTGTTGACTTGGATTGCTTGTATACCTACTCAACTTGTTTGAGGATAGCAAGATCCGGACGTGTACAATTTGTAATGTACATCAAACTTCCTATCACCTTCGAGTATTCCAATTGAGCTCTTGGTTCGACTTTATTTACTACCGATTTATGCTCAAATCAACGGGGCGTTTTGCATGGTGGACCATCAAAAGCATTGAACTTCTTGAGCACTTTCTTCACATAGTGTGATTGTGTCAAGCTAATTCCTTGGATGTTTTGCCAATTTTGATTTGAGAATCATATCAAGCCAATTCCCATGTCTTTCATGTCAAAATTTCTTTTTAACATCTTCTTAGTGTCTATGATTATATCATGACTACTATCCATTATTAACATATCGTCTACGTATAGACAAACTATGACAAACACATTTGATGTGCCTTTAACATAAACACACTTGTCACATTCGTTGATTTTAAAGCCATTTGACAACATCGTTGTGTCAAATTTAAGATGCCACTGTCTCGGGGCTTGTTTAAGTCCATACAGTGATCTTATCAATTTGCACACATTTTTCTCTTGACCAGGTGCTACAAATCCTTCAGGTTGTTCCATATATATTTCTTCTTCCAATTCACTATTTAAAAACACGGTTTTACATCTATTTGGTGAATCTCGAGATTGTGCAAAACAACAATCGCAATAAGCACTCGAATAGATGCAATTCTTGTTGGTGAATATATATCAAAGAAATCACTTCATTCTTTTTGTTTGAAGCCTTTAGCCACTAACCTGGCTTTATATTTATCAATAGTTCCATCTGCTTTATATTTCTTTTTTAATATTCATTTACACCCTAAAGGCTTACTACTACCGCGAGGAGATCAACCAACTCCTAGGTATGATTTTGTAAAATGGATTCAATTTCACTATTGATGGCTTCTTTCCAGAGCGGAGCATCTGGATTAGACAGAGCCTCTTTAACTCTACTTGGCTCACCGTCTAACAATTAAGTGACAAAATCAGGACCAAATGTCGTAGCAATTTTAGTCATTTTACTTCGTCTTGATTCTTCACTCCCTTGTGAAGAACTACTTGTTTTCTCATAAGTTCTTTTGTTAGAACTTATCTCAACCCTTTCTTTACAAGGATATACATTTTCAAGAAATATTGCATTTCTTGATTCAATGGTACCTTTAGAAATTTCTCGGATTTTTCGACTTGTGTACCAAGAATCGATATGCACTCTTGTTGTATGCATATCCTATAAAAATACGATCAACCGTCTTTGGGCCAATTTTGACTTGTCAGGTTCGTATTGCTACTTTAGCCAAACACCCCATACTTTAAGATATTTATAAGATGGCTTATGATTTTTCCACAATTCATAAGGTGTCTTATTTTTTCCTTTAAGTGGGATTTTATTTAAAATGTGGTTTCTTTGTTAAAACGCGTCCCCCCACATGTTCTGAGGTAGCCCAGAACTAATCAACATGGCATTCATCATTTCTTTTAAACTTCGATTTTTACGTTTAGCAATGCCATTAGATTGTGGTGAATATGGTGCAGTAGTTTGATGAATTATTCCCACTGGTTACATAATTCTTCAAAAGGTGCAACATATTCTCCACCTCTATCACTCCGAATTATTTTAATCCGGCTGCCAAGTTGATTTTCAACCTCATTTTTATAATTTTTGAAGGCTTCCAACGCTTCATCTTTGGTTCTTAATAAATATAAGTAGCAAAATCTTGTGCAATCATCAATAAAAGTGATGAAATATTTTTACCACCTCTAGTTTGCACAAATTTGGATCACATATATCAGTATGTGTCAATTCTAGAGGTACTGTATTTCTTTCCACAGAATGAAAAGGTAACTTAGCCATTTTAGCTTCAATACAGATTTCGCATCTCTTTTGAGAATCAATTTTTGAAGTTGGAAGTAATTCCAAGTTCGTTAATCTTTTTATAGCATTTAGATTAACATGCCCTAATCTAACATGCCACAAATTAGAATACTCAAGCATATAAAGTATGCTCAATTTTATTCTTTGCTTGAATCGGTTTACGGCGAATCGCCATTACATTCATTTTGAACATTCCATTATATAGATAACCTTTTCTAGGAACTGCCCAAACTTAGTTAAAATAAACTTTTCGAGACTCAAACATCGACCGAAACCATGGTTTACAAGAAGAGATCTCGACACTAGATTCTTCCGGATTTCTTGGACATGAAGAACATCCTTTGAAGCTCTTTTCAGTGAGCTTGAACCACGTTGCCAAAACCTCGCAACATCGAAGAGGAAGAATTACCCATATTAAGTTTTCTACATGTACAAGGGGTGTAGGTAGAGAACGTAACGTATCCTTGTCAGAACAGACATGTCGAGTGGCCCCTGTGTTAATATACCACTCTCTTGGATTATCCAAAAGGTTTGCCTCAAAAACCACTGCAGATAGATCCATATCATTCACTCTTGGATCATACCACTGTGCTCAACCACATTAGCATTAGCCGCTGTCTATATTTTGGTTTTTTAGGAAGCCGACAGTCCTTAGCCATGTGGTTGGGCTTACCACAATTGTGACAATTTCCTGTAAACGGCTTTTTGTTTACAGACTTCTTTCCCTTGTAGTTGTTGTTATTGTCACATTTTCTTTTGTTGTTGTTACTAGAACTGCCATGTTCTAGCAAATTCGCCTTTGCATCAACAACACCCTTTTCAAACCTTGAATCTAATTTGCGATTACCTTCCTCAATTCGTAAATGCATAATTAGCTCTTCAAGATTTATTTCTTTTCGCTTGTGCTTCAAATAATTTTTGAAGTCCTTCCATCCAGGCGGCAATTTTTCAATCATGCACGCCACTTGGAAAGCTTCATTCAATTGCATTCCTTCTGCACGAATATCGTGCATAATTAACTGTAATTCTTGAGCTTGATCAATGACAGTTCTAGAATCCACCATCTTGAAATCTAGAAATCTGCCAACCACGAACTTCTTGGAACCAGCGTCCTTAGTTCGGTATTTCTTTTCCAAAGAATCCTAGAGCTCTTTGGAAGATTTCACTTCACTATACACATTGTATAGCGAATCAGAGTCCATTTAGGACGTAGTTGCGGCACAGGAAGTCACCCTAGCCCCAAGCATCGAAGGCAGCACGTTTTTCATTGTTGGTTTCATTTTCTTCCACCACTGGTGGATCCTCCTTGAGGAACTTAGCGAGGCTCGGCGTAGTCGGATAAAATAACATCTTAGATTGCCATCTCTTGAAATCGATTGCAGAAAATTTTCCCGGCTTTCTCGGCAGCAGGGGAGCGTGAGGAACATTCACCCTTGAAGTAGACGCCATCATTTACGAAACAAAAAAAGTGTTGATCTTGCGATGTTGAAATATCTGGTGTTTATTTCTGTAAACTGGATTACAAAGAAACAGAACCTATATATTACAGAGAATAGAAAATAGCAGAAAAGCTGAGGCGAGTAAAAACTCTATCCTCAAGATAAACACGCCCCGCGGTGCTAACGGAATGGGCGTGTTATCCACAAAGATACAACAGGTTTAGTCCTTGAAATAGCAAAGATCGCAAATTTCAAGGCACCTTTCGAACTGGAATATGAAAAACTGAGTACACTTTATGCAAGTACAAGAATGTAAAATGTGTATGAAGGTGTAATCTGAACAACAACAATGCTCCTATATATAGGACTTCCATCCAGGCTTTGGGGTCTCTTTACTGCAGGGCAGTAACTTCAAGATAATGGGTTGTAACCTTGTTCGCCTTATTTTTAGCTTCACCGCAAATGTACGGTGTAGTTTATAGAATAGGGTTAGCAAGGTCGAATCCACAGAGACTAATAAATTAATATACTAAGTATTGGATTATAATAGCCTTATTTTTATCTAGACTATCGAAATTTGAAGGATTGGTTTTATTAATACTAAAGCAGAAATTATCCTAGAATAGCAAAATAAAGAGTGGATAAAAAGATCAAGAAGAATAATGGATGAATGGATTCCTGGGTTATGGTTTCAGATTAATATCCCTTTTTATTATCGATTAATCAAACCAAAGTTAAACGTATTCTTCTCTATAGACCAATCACAAAGGTAATTTACCCTCTCTCGAGATGTATGTAAAACCGTTGATTGGAATATCTATGCTAGCATCTCTACTCAACATGAGATATCCAACTCCCCAAAGATCAAAAGATTAAAAGGCCTCACGAATATTCACGGACTTCTCAATCATGCAAGCTATTCATGTCAAGTACTCATAGATCTAATATTGAAACTCATATGTTCGAATTATGAATCAATATATCAAAACAAGTTAAACCAATAGCTTTTTGATAAAACAAGAATTAAAGCAAAGTACTTGAATAGAGTTGGAAAATATTAACTTTGATTGCAATAAATCATCAAACAAAAGTATCCATTAACCTACTCCCAAACCTGGGAATCGCAAAGTGTTTAGCCAGACATAGAAAAGAAATAATTCATAGACAAATTATTAAAGTTCATGTCTAAACTAATTGAAAATAATGATACTATGGAATGAGTGAACTCGGGGATGATGACGATCTCTCGATCTATCTTCAATCCTCAAAGGTATAATTGCGGTCTTGATCGATCTCTCCGAATCTCCGGTGAGGAATTGCTCTTTTCTCTGCTTCTAGGGTAAAAATCAGCGTGTCCTGTTTGTGGTCGCCCCGTGTCTATTTGTACTTCGTTTGGGTCAAAACCTAGTTGAAAATGAGTCAAACTCTATTTTTCCCGCAGAGGAGCACAGGCTGTGCTGTATGGCACGTCCAGCCCGTGCTGGGTGCCGCATGAATTGCCCAACTCGCAGAATGGAGCACGGGCCGTGCTCATGTCGAACCTTGATCCTTCGATTATAGGTTGAGCACGGGCCATGCTAGGAGCACGCCGCCCGTGCTCACTGTAGCAACAAGCACTTGGCCATTTTTTCCTTTTTTTGGTTCGCCTCGATTTTTCTCGATTCGACTCCAAACTTCGTACTTCAAGTCAAGTATTGGCGATTGCAATGCTCCGAATTGTTGCCAAAATGCTATAATTATCGATACATTCCTACAAAACGAGCAAAGCGTAATCCTTTTCCACAAAACAGGAATAAAACCTTATTTACTATAATGCATGCATATCAACACATTCTAGCTAAGATTAAGCCCAAAATACATGCAAAATACATGTGAATCAAACCTCCAAGTCATATCAATGTTGAAGAATTACCATATGCTTGCAAATCGACTCACATCTCCGCCACTCGTTTGTATGCAATTCACAAATCAGAAAGGACTTTGTTTAAGGTTGTAATGAAGGCTCTTTTGTTAAGGTAGGGAAATATGGATAAAGTGACTCAACTCAAGCGTATAGATTGGTAAGCACATCGTTTTTCTCCACATTTATTCTAATATGAATCAACTATGCACTCCCAATCGCCTTATATCCTATCACATCTCTATTTCTCCCTTCTTTTTTCATAGAAATCATTCTTCGCCTTACATCACAATTTGCAGCCTATTTTTCGTACTGTCGTCTCACTTTTTCAGTCGTTTTTTTTTCGAATTTTTTTTTCGAATTTTTTCGACTCTTTTGTGAGTATCCTCCCTTCTCCTCCTTTTTTTCTTTTATTCCCAATCACCCAACATATACACTATTTTCTAACTTCTCGATACCCTTTCATTCAACCCTTTATTCAATCCCTTTACTCAAAGCTATACGCTCAAGCTTAGGGTAACAAATATATCAAATTAAGTTCTAAGGCTTGAAATGTGGCTATCAAAAATCAGGCAATATGCTCAAATTGGCTAACTAGGGAAATCAAATATCATAAGGTAGGCAAAAAGGCTTAACAAAAATGACCTAAAATCATTTTCATGAATGCATACAACATGTGACTTTGTGAGAGATACAGAGCAAGTTCTAGAATTCAAAACAACATGAATGACACACTCAATCAACCAACAAGATCGCATAATATGAAAGTAGTAAAGGCTCAAAAAGCTCACATGCTTGTAAGTGTGTAATTCAAAGTATTTTAACCATGATCCCAATAATCACATGCTCCATATTAATTATTCTCGGCCGGTCAACTCACGCTCAACACCCAATTCAAAATAACATAAATCGCTCAACACATGCTCCCAAGATCAACACACACACAATAGCGGTCAATTCACTCCCTAAACAACTAAGAAAGCAATAAACGTCTTAAAGCATTAAACATGCTAAAATAATAAAAAAACAACCAATGCAATGTAAATTACATGCTCTAAGCAACTACATGAATGCAAAATACCACACCATTCAAAAATTACTACCTCTCCCCCAAACTTGAATGAAATTATAGGGCATAGTAGAGAAGGTAGAATTTCAAAGAAAAGTGTGGATAGGACTGGATTATTGTGGGGGTGGCGGCGGAAAGTGGCCCCGGGAGATATGCCAATTATAGGGCAATATCTCCAACTCCCGCTAACTCTTGAGATTGGTACCACAAGTCCTGGGCTTGGTACATTTGCTCCTGGGCACGATGCTTTTGTTCTTGCTCTGCTCGGAAAGCTCGGAACTCATCCTGGTGAATCCAAAGTCGTCCCTGTCTTTGCCGCATGCTCTCCTCAAGAGCATAGAATCTATCCCGATTATATTGTCCCCACGCCTCACTTGGTGGAGCTCTTTGAATGTCGGGTCGCCCTGTGGGAAGCCCCGCTCGAAACCCCTCTCATGGCGATCGTACTCCTCGCTCTATCACCAAATCTTCTTCATCGGGTAACTCTGCCACCCTTCTCCTTTTTCGTGCAGTCAGGCCATCCATGGCCCTGGTATGAGCCTCAGAGTACAGGAGCCGATTAATTTGATTGTCCACCACAAAGAAAAGTGAGTGTGGGTTAGGGAGGGAAGGAAAGGGACCCGACTTTTTGTTGAAAACAGAGGATGTTCTCCTCTTGATTATGATCTTCATGGTGCGAATGGCGCTCATGTTGATGCTTCGGATGCCCTCTATCGGCTCCATACGGATCATGTCAACCCCAAAATGTTGAGCACTGGGAGTGATCATTCCCCCAATTAATATTATCCCCGCTTCCTGCTGAGATATGTAAACGGCGTGCTCCACAAAGTACGCCGCCATTTTATAAGGGGGTGCGGGTGAGCATACACCAAAGTAGGTATAGCTCTCTCGCTTGCATGCCCCCGTTGTTCTGCCGGGCGAGCACTGAATGGGCCGTCATTTTTTGGATGTAATGGAATATGGGGTTGCGGAGTGCCAAGGCCTTGGATGTGCGCGCCGCATATTGCATTAGGCCGGTTTCTGGGGTTTCAATCAATAATCGCCAAAATTCATGTGAGTTATAGTTTGCGGCCGTCCGAGTGACAGGCGTCGATGGTACCCTAAAAATGTTGGGTTCGATTCGGTGATGGTGACATTCCTCCATACGTTGCCCAATCTGAAATGGATTTTCTGAGGTTTGTTTCTGGCTCGTGTCTCCGTAACCTGCACAGTGCTAAAGAACTCGAAGGCGAGTGTTTTGATTGTCGGCCACCGCCCTTGCATGAAGGCGGTCCATCCCACTCGTTCGAACATGTGCCAAACCTCCTCATGTATCCCGAGGGCTCGGGTACACTCATCGTCGGTATAGCGTGTGGGCGTGAAATTACGAGTGATCAGCCGATTCCATTTTTCCATTAACTTTGGCTCTGTGAAGGTGAGTCCATAAGCTAAGGGGCTATTTGGATCAACCTCCCGAGCGGGTCTCCTTAGACGTCCATCCCGACCTCTTTGGTTTTGTGGTTCAGCCATTTGTTTGAATGAGTACCTGACAAAACAATTGTGAGAATCCGTACGTGCCAAGTAAAACAAACGATGAATTACATACAACAATTAACGTAAGGCATAGTGTCTCATCTCAACAATTCAATTCACAATTAAGCTTCCAAGCCCAAACAACAATATAATTGCAGAGATTCCTAGTCACTAACACCCTAAACAATCGAGCTCATGCATTATTCATCAAGCAATCAACCAAAATCATCCTAATTCAACAACCCACAAAGTGTTCGCTAAAATGCCCAATAGAAAATTGCAATCAAATACAAGGCAAAAGTATCAAACAAGCATCATATAGCAACCCTAATCCATAATCCTTAAGAAATTCGAGGTATAAAGTGTAATTCATACCTTAAACCCCGAGAATTCGAAAAGAGTTGAATTTTGAAAACCTTAGGTGCTTTTCTACTCAAATCTTCTCTTCAAAGCAATTTCACAAGTGTAATTCGTGTTAAAGTAGTGTGGGAAGTGATTTAGGGTGATAATCTAGAGAGATTTTTGAAAAAAAATTGAGGGGGCTCGTTCTTTGCTCTGCGCAAGGGGAGAAGTTTTGGTGTGAAAAAATGTCCTTTACCCGGTCTTTAATCTATCCCAGCGAAGAGTAGCACGCGCCGTGCCATTTGGCATGGGCGGCCCGTGCTATGGGCCGAACTTCCATCCCCAAATTCTGGGCACCGCACGAGTCGTGCCATATGGCACGGGCTGAGCGTGCGGGGTGCCGAACAAAATTTCCTTAAGTGCTGGTACCAGCACGGGCTGCTCGTGCTAGGTACCGCACCTTGTGTTCGATTTTTCAATTTTGTTTTCCATTGTTTTTTTGTTTTTTTTTATGAAAAAAAACAAGAAAATCCTATCCTATGAAAGCAAATAAATTTTAACTTAGAAAATGGAAAAACAAACCAAGAAAACATGGGAAGAAATAAAACAGCAAAACCATTGGGTTGCCTCCCAACTAGCGCTAAATTTAACGTCTATAGCTTGACGCCTATTTACTCGATCACGGCTCTAGCAAAGTGAAGCGTGTCACCTCTTCCTTTTGATCCCGACTCAAGTAATGCTTGATCTCTGGCCATTCACCATGAACGTCTCCCCATCTCGGCTCAATAACTCCACTATTCCCGAAGGATTTAACACCTTCTTTATAACAAATGGCCCCGACCATCTAGACTTAAGTTTTCCCAGAAAGAATTTAAGACGCGAGTTAAACTAAAGGACTTGTTCACCCGGTAAAAACTCCATCTTCTTTATCATTCGATCGTGCCATATTTTGGTTCGCTCCTTGTAAATCCGGGAATTTTCATAAGCTTCATCCCGGAATTCCTCCATCTCATTTAAGTGCAAGAGCCTCTTCTCACCCGCTGCTTGGAAGTCAAAATTTAACTTCTTCACAGCCCAAAACGCCTTATGCTCCAGTTCTACAGACAAGTGACATGATTTCCCGAATACTAATCGATACGGTGAGGTGCCCAATGGTGTTTTGTACGCGATCCGATATGCCCACAACTTATCATCTAACTTCATAGCCCAATCCTTGCGATTTATATTCTTTGTCTTCTCCAAAATTTGCTAAATCTCGCGATTGGCTACCTCTACGTGCACGCGTTTGCATGCGGATGGTATGCTAATGCCACCTTGTGCTTGACCCGTAATTCGCAAGTAAAGTGCTCATCAATTTATTCACAAAGTGTGACCCCCGTCGCTAATCAAAGCTCTCGGGATTCCAAACCGAGTAAATATATTTTTCTTTAGGAATTTGAGCACTACTCGCACATCATTGGTGCGTGTCGGAATCGCCTCAACCCATCGAGATACGCACTCACCGCAAGTAGAATATATTGGTAACCCGACGAAGATGGGAAGGGGCCCATGAAGTCGATCCTCACACATCAAAGAGCTCGACCTCCATCACAATGGTCATGGGCATCTCATGTCGTCTCGAGATGTTCCCCATCCGCCGGAACCTATCACATCATTCTTTGTACAAATAGATAGCAATCATTAGATAACGTAGGCCATTATAAACCACTTTGTAATTCATTTGCCGTGCGTTCGGACAAAGTGTCCCCGGAAGGTGAAGAATGGCATTGTTGTAGAACTCTCTCCCACTCTTCTTGAGGCACACATCGTCGAATGATGGTGTCTGCGCACCTCTTAAAGAGCAAGAGGTCGTCTCACATGTAGAACTTGACATCATGGAGGAATTTCTTCTTTTGATAAGACGATAAATCCGGAGGCAATACCCCTGCAACCAAATAGTTAACAAAATCTGCATACCATGGGAATTTAGCTTGTAACATCAGAAGTTGCTCATCGGGGAACTCCTCCTTAATTGCCTCCGTGCTTTCTTTCTCCTCTTTCTTGTATTCCAGTCTGGACAAGTGATCGGCTACTACATTCTTGCAGCCCTTTCTATCCCAAATCTCCACATCGAATTCCTGTAACAAAAGGATCCACCGAATCAGTCTCGGTTTGGCATCCTTCTTGTCAAATAGATATTTGATCGCCGCGTGGTCGGTGTGGACTATCGTCTTAGTTCCAATAAAGTAAGACCGGAACTTATCGAATGCAAACACGATGGCCAGCATTTCCTTCTCAGTGGTGGTGTAGTTTTGCTGGGCGCTGTCTAAAGTTCTGCTCGCATACTAGATGGCTCGGAACATCTTGTCTCTTTTCTGACCCAAAACAGCCCCAACTGCAAAGTCGCTGGCATCACACATTAACTCGAAGGGCTGACTCCAATCCGGAACTACTAGCATTTGTCTTTGTTGCAAAGCCTTCTTGAGAATCTCAAAAGCCTGCAAACAATCATCGGAAAAGTTGAAAGCATTATCTTTTTCTAATAACTGACTTAAAGGTTTAGTAATTTTAGAAAAGTCACAGATAAACCTTCTATAGAACCCGGCGTGCCCCAAAAAGCTTCGAATGGCTTTCTCATTTGTTGGAGGTGAGAGTTTCTCAATTGCCACGACCTTTGCTCTATCAACTTCCAAACCTCGCAGAAGAGACTCGGTGGCCTAAAACAATGCCATCGCGTACTATGAAATGACACTTTTCCCAATTTAAAATAAGGTTAGTCTCTTCGCATCTCTGCAAAACTAGAGAAAGGTTATCCAAGCAAATATCATATGAGTCTCCAAACACAGAAAAATCATCCATAAAAACCTCCATTATTTTCTCAATGAAATCATGAAAGATAGCCATCATGCATCGCTGAAAAGTTGCGGGCGCGTTACAAAGTCCGAATGGCATTCTGCGAAATGCAAATGTACCATAGGGGCAAGTAAAGGTTGTCTTCTCTTGGTCCTCCGGGGCAATCATGATCTGATTATACCCGGAATAACCATCGAGAAAACAATAGTAATCATATCCCGCCAAACGATCAAGCATCATATAAATAAAGGGGAGGGGAAAGTGTTCTTTTCGAGTAGCATCATTTAACTTCCTATAATCTATGCAAATACGCCATCTAGTAACTACTCTAGTTGCAATAAGCTCATCACTTTCGTTTCTAACTACCGTCATCCCCCTTTTATTCGGTACCACTTGCACCGGACTTACGCAAGAACTGTCAGAAATAGCATATATAATTCCAGCATCTAACCATTTTAAAACTTATTTTCTAACGACTTCTTGCATTATAGGGTTTAATCTTCTTTGATTTTGCACCGAAGGTTTATAGACATCTTCCATTCTAATCTTATGCATTACAATCGATGGACTTATGCCTTTCAAATCAGAGATTGACCAACCTATCACCGACTTATGTTTTCTTAACACCCTAAGCAATTTATTGAGTTGAACTGAAGTTAAAAGAGATGATACGATTACCAGACTCGTGTTATTTGCTCCAAGAAATGCATATTTGAGATGCTCGGGCAAGGGTTTGAGTTCTGGATTCGAAGTGGCCTCCTCGGATGGGGGCACGGGCCGTGCCCTCTTCAGAATTTCCATATTTTTTCACGGCTATAGGCACCCGTGCTCGAGGCACGGGCCGTGTCGTCTTCATGTTTTCTAGCTTTTTCTTCGACCTTAGGCACGGGCCGTATCGTTGTCGACTTTTTGATTTTTCCTTCGACCATGAGCACGACCTTGGCGTGCTCTAGAGCACGGGTCGTGCGCCCCTATATAACAGACTCCCGTACGTTTTTCTGTGTGTGCACGCCTCTTACGCTCCTTGGTAGTTCCTGCATGTTATCTAAAGGACAAACGCAATCATACAAGCCTTGGTTATCAATATCAATCATCATGTTTGATGTTGAACACGAATATGTCAAACCAAACTCCAAATTATCCCTAAACAATGTATGATCCGCATACTCATCAATGCAAGATTCAACTACGTCTATGAAGTTACAATGCTCAACACCATCATAAAATTGAAGTGCCTTATAGATAGTAAATAAAACATACTCATCATTAACCCGTAATGTGAGCTCTCCCTTTTGCACATCTATTAAGGCCTTCCCCGTAGCTAGGAATGGATGCCCAAGTATCAAAGGGACGTCTTTATCCTCCTCCATATCCAGCACCAAAAAGTCCACATGGAATATGAATTTATCTACTTTGACAAGCACATCCTCGATGATTCCCTTCGGATACGTGAGTGATCGATCCGCGAGTTGTAAGGTGACCGTAGATGGCTTCATCTCTCCCAATCCAAGTTGCCTGAAAATAGACAAAGGCATCAAGTTAATACTCGCTCCTAGATCACATAGTGCTTTCTTAAAGAAAACATCACCAATAGCAGAAGGGGTAGTGAAACTCCCCGGATCTTTTAATTTCTGTGGTAGTTTCCTTTGGATTATTGCACTGCACTCTTCTGTTAGATTGACTGTCTCGAAACCGGTCATCTTTCGCTTCTTTGACATAACATCCTTAAAAAACTTAGCGTAATTGGGCATCTGCTCCAATGCGTCTGCAAAAGGAATGTTAATATGCAGTTTCTTAAAAATATCTAAAACCTTAGCAAATTGCGCATCTAACTTTCTCTTTTGAAAACGTTGGGGAAAAGGAAGGGGAACATTAAGTTTAGAAATATCAGGGTTAGAGGAAGATTTAAGCTTCTCAGCCCCTTTTTTGTTCAGAAGATGCTCCGCAACTCCTTCCTCGGCCTCAACATCCTTCAATTTCCGCGTCTCCCGGCATGTCAGTCGCCACTCACCAGGGAGCACGGGCGGGCCGTGCGGTGGCGTACGGGCCGTGCCGTCCTACGATGGTTTAGTAATTTCTGGTATTTTCGGCCCCTCGTATTCCGTTCCACTCCTCAGACGAATGGCTTTACACTGCTCCTTTGGGTTAACCTCAGTGTTGCTCGGAAATTGGCCTTTCGATGTCGCCCACCAATAATCGTAGCAATTTGACCAATTTGGGTTTCAATATTCTTCATCTAGGACCCCAATTGTGTGACATGGTTTTTGATTTTATCCATCTTCGCCTCATCCTTGTTGAACATGTTCCTTGTCTCACTCAGAAACGAGGTGAACATATCCTCCATGGCTGGCTTAGGCTCTACAGTAATGACACCATTTGTCACATTAAACCCCGGTGGTGGTTGCATCATGTTATTCGTGTTTGCGTAGGAGAAGTTCTCGTGGTTCCTCAAGCCCTGATTGTAATGAATGGGATTTTGATTGTTAGGAAATTATTGAAATTCCGATTATTCACATAATTTGCTTCCTCTATCGATCTAGAGGAACTCCTCCATTACTTGCACCGGCGTTTCCCTCATTTGCCTTTATCAAAGCACTCAATTGGTTTGTCAATACGACCATCTGGGCTGTCAACTCCTTAAATTGGGTCCAAATCAGAAACTTCGGCTACCCTTTTCACATTGGTCCTTTCGAAGGGCCACTGATAGCTATTCATGGCCATCTCATCAGCAAGTTGAATGCATCCTCCAGGAAACCTCGCGAGTAGCGCGCCCCCGCAAAGATCCACAAATGATCTAGTCTGCCCCATCAACCCATTGTAAAAGAAGCAGAGCTGTTGATCTTCAGGAAATCCGTGTTGCGGGCACCTCCTCAACAAATCCCGGAATCTCTCCCAGGCCTCATACAAAGGCTCAGAGTCAAACCGCCGAACCGAGTGATTTCACTTTTAAGTCGTATGTCTTGCTTGGTGGGAAGTATTTGAACAAAAACCTCTCGACTCACTCATCCCAATTGTTCACACTCCCTCGAGTTAGGGTGTCTAGCCGTTCTAGCACTTATCCTTTAAAGAGAAAGGAATAGGCGAAGACGTATAACATCACAGTCACCCCATTCATCTTGATAGTATTGCAGATCTCGTATGAAATTCACAAGATGAGAGTTGGGGTCCTCGGACGGAAACCCCAAACCGATTCTCACGTTGCACCATCGAGATCGATCTTGCGCTTCACCAAAGTTATTCGCATTGATTGGGACATTGACAATTCCCCCATAGTTGCGATTGATTGGGTGAAAGTAATCGCGAATCGCTTTGTTGATCGCCGAGCCACTAGAACCCCTGGTATTGGTAACTCGACATTGACCCTTCTGGCCCGATTGTTACCTCCGTTTTTGACCCCGTTATTACCTCTGTTGTTACCTTTTACGTCTGCCATAGTCTGTCCTTGCTGTCTTTCTGCCCGTTTAGCAGCACTATTCCGCCTAGCAAAAGCCTCAACCTATGAACGGTGCTAATTATCCTTGCTTCGAGTGTGTGTTCATGCACTACCTGAACCAACTAAAGAAAACAAGTCATACACAGTAGAAGTAAAATTAAACAACAAACTAAAAAGAAAGAAAAAATGTCTAAATTAAAAACAATTCTATTTATCGCAATATTAGTACTAAAAATTTGATTAGTCCCCGGCAACGGCGCCAAAAACTTGTTCGCCTTATTTTTAGCTTCACCGCAAGTGTACGGTGTAGTTTATAGAATAGGGTTAGCAAGGTCGAATCCACAGGACTAATAAATTAATATACTAAGTATTGGATTATAATAAATTTTATTTTTATCTGACTATCGAAATTTGAAGAATTGGTTTTATTAATACTAAAGCGTAAATTATCCTAGAATAGCAAAATAAAGAGTGGATAAAAAGATCAAGAAGAATAATGGATGAATGGATTCCTAGATTATGGTTTCAATTAATATCCCTTTTTATTATCAGATTAATCAAACCAAAGTTAAACGTATTCTTCTCTATAGACCAATCACAAAAGTAATTTACCCTCTCTCTCGAGATGTATGTAAAAGCGTTGATTGGAATATCTATGCTAGCATCTCTACTCAACATGAGATATCCAACTCCCAAAAGATCAAAAGATTAAAAGGCCTCACGAATATTCACAGACTTCTCAATCATGCAAGCTATTCATGTCAAGTACTCATAGATCTAATATTGAAACTCATATGTTCGAATTATAAATCAATATATACAAGTTAAACCAATAGCTTTTTGATAAAACAAGAATTAAAGCAAAGTACTTGAATAGAGTTGGAAAAAATTAACTTTGATTGCAATAAATCATCAAACAAAAGTATCCATTAACCTACTCCCAAACCCGGGAATCACAAAGTGTTTAGCCAGACATAGAAAAGAAATAATTCATAGACAAATTATTAATGTTCATGTCTAAATTAATTGAAAATAATGATACTGTGGAATGAGTGAACTCGGGGATGATGATGATCTCTCAATCTATCTTTAATCCTCGAAGGTATGGTTGCGGTCTTGATCGATCTCTCCGAATCTCCGGTGGGGAATTGCTCTTTTCTCTGCTTTCTAGGGTAAAAATCAGCGTGTCCTATTTGTAGACGCCCGTGTCTATTTGTACTTCGTTTGGGTGAAACCTAGTTGAAAATGAGTAAAACTCTGTTTTTCCCATGAGAGGAACAGTGTCGTTGTATGGCACGTCCAGCCCGTGCTGGGTGCCACATGAATTGCCCAACTCGCAGAATGGAGCACGAGCCGTGCTATAAGGCACGACCACGCCGTGCTCTATGTCGAACCTTGATCCTTCAGTTATAGGTTGAGCACGGGCCGTCTTTAGGAGCACGCCCGCCTGTGCTCACCAGAGAAGCAACAAGCACTTGGCCATTTTTCCTTTTTTCGCCCGGTTCGTCTGATTTGTTCTCGATTCGACTCCAAACTTCGTATTTCAAGTCAAGTATTGGCGATTGCAATGCTACAATTATCGATAAATTCCTACAAAACGAGCAAAGCGTAATCCTTTTCCATAAAATAGGAATAAAACCATATTTACTCATATAATGCATGCATATCAAAGACATTCTAGCTAAGATTAAACCCAAAATACATGTTAATCAAACCTCCGGGTAGTGGGCACTCCTTCAATGGCCACTATATCAGAATCTCCAAGTAGTGGGCGAGTGGTGTTGTTTCATTATAAAAGCTGAGTTCAGAACTTTTAAGTTGTAACTTTATTTGTTTTTATTCTTTAAAAAAATAAAAACAAATATTTTCTCAGGCAAAACTAGGCCCATCCAGTCGGGACACGAGACATGGGCTCGGGCTCGGGCTCGGCCCACGTCCCCGGGCCGGGCGGGCGCGCGTGTGGCCTTGCCCACCACACCTCACATGTGTATAGTTATTTCATCTTGCACACTCTTACAAGCCCGCTTACTTATATATTGAATAAAATTAATATTTTATTCCCATGTGGGATGGTGTCTTTTCACCTTCCCATCATCTATTATCCCATTTCCAAGTGACTAACTTGTGGATTTTATTTCTCAATCACCACTAAATGGTTTTGAGAAGTTAAATTTACCACACTCATCTACTCGAAACGTAGAATTTTATTTTAATATTTAATTTCTCCGAAATTAAATAATTAGTCACTAACAAATTGGTCAAAGTTAGGTATTAAACCATTACTTCTCAAACCAATTTCCAACAGAACGCATGTGTGATTTATCAATTTTAGGTTTGAAAATTTTCTCTTTAATTTGCTGATGCTACATTAACTGGAATAGTTCACAAAGCACAATAAGCAATGGAAGTAATTTGAAAACAATACAAAGCTTTTAAAATTTATAAAAAAATATATTTCATATAACTTTTTTAATTTAAAAAAGAAAGACTTTGTTCTTGAATAGAAGTAGAATATGAAAGAAAAATATGATTCTTTTATTTTGAATTCAGAAGTTTGATTAATTTTTTTTGGTACAATTTTGAAAGTAAAAGGCCTTTTGTTATTTTCTAATTTTTGCCATTCGGTATTTTATAATTCTTGGGGAGGCCCTATAATTTTTTTAATAAAACATGTATATCTATATAAAGACTTATTTGATATTGGTTACCCTTAGAATCGGGGGCCCTAGGCGGTCTCTCCCGATGACTACCTTTAAGGCCGGCCCTAATTCAAACTGAACAATACTATATTTAGTTTTACTCGATTTGTTACACCCTAAAAGTTGCAATTTATTAAACAATGGATTCATGTGATGGGATTGGATGGACTGGAGATTGAATGATTTGTTATGGGCCTCAGGGATAGACCTGTAGGAGTCCAACCCACAAATTCATGACAAAAGTGGGACAAAAAGGTTCATGAGAATTGGGCCAGGGTATGTAAAGCAAAATGGGAATAAAATGTAAGAGAAAATTTCCTTTAGGCTCCATTTGGGTTGATTTGAAGATGATAATTTCAAGAGGTAATATTAACTTGCCCCGAAAATTATATGTGTTTTTCTACTTTGCCTACTTAATTTTAAATTGTTCTACTTTACCCCATAAACTTTGCAAGTTGTTGTACTTATCATATAATTTCTAAATTTACACCTCAATGTTAATGGATTGTCTGTAGTTATTACATCTCAATTATTAGAATCAATTTCTCTTAAAATCTCCCCATCTTTAGTCAATGTACAAATAGTATTAAATAATACTAAATTTCATTAATAATCATAGGCTATGATACCATTTTTAGATATCAAAAAATAAAATAACCATAAAAGATAAGAGGTAAATTTGGAAATTATAGGTTAAATGCAATAATTTGCAAAATTCATGGTGTTAAATAGAACAATTAAAAGTTACTTAGGCAAAATAGAAAAACTCACATAGTTTGGGGGGCAAATTAAAAAATTACTTCTAATTACAAACCGATAATAACAAGTTCATTAGTGTTGTTCTTTGACGGATTTCTAATCCTTGGAAGCTATTTTTGGAGTCATTTTGGAGGATTTCAAATGATCTTAAATAAAGCCATTTGAAATCCTTTCCCTAAATCCTCTCAACAAATCCAAATCCTCCGTCCCAAATGCAACCTTAGATTCTAACATTTTACTAAAGTTCAATTTAGCCGCCAATAAACCATGAACATGAACAGGTTGACATATTACCAGATGACAGATATGGAGAAAACAGAAAATGGATAGCACAATATACAAGAAGCTAATGCAATTAACACTTCACCATAGAGAAACAAGTTAAACAAATACACTTCATAAACTTTTCAATAAAGGGTGTAAAACACTGTAGAAAAACATACCTATATGTCAAACTTTAACATACAACAACACTATTCACAACAAAACCGAAGTTTCATCATTCAAACTTTCTGTGACAAACAACAATTAAAAAGGTCTTTATTTATTGCCACTCAACTTTCAACAGCAACTTCAGCAGGCATTGCATCAGCATTTGACGAAGCAAGATTCGATCCATCACTGCACAAAGTATTCTTTTCAGGCTCTTCTTCTATCTGGTCCACAAGTTCTGGAGAGCAACGAGGCCGATCTTGGCCCTCTGTTTCTGCATGCTTTGCTTTTCTAGGAGTCGTAGGATCTCGAGTTTGAGGCTTAGACAAGGAGCTTTTGGCCGATTTCTTTAAAAAAGCATTGCCCTTGTCACCGTTTGTCAAGGGAGACTTTGGTGACTTGCAATTGTCTCTACTCACTCGCGGACTAACACACGGTGAATTGCTAGCTGAGGCGGTGCCTTTGTGCCTTCCAAGCTTGGGAGATATTGCACGCGTAGTTGGTATCTGTAATAATTCATATGTTCAAGTCATTAAGGGAGTGTTTACAAAACCTTCGCTTTATCGAAGAAGTAATTTATTGTAGCAAAAGTAAAAGTCGTTGAGAATCGAAGTTGGTAGTATTTGTAATTAGAATTAGATGTTGAGAATAAGAAATCGAGAGCGTTTGGTGAAAAAGTTGTAAGCGTGCTTATTTGTTTGTAAGAGTCAAACCACAAGCAAAATCAGAAATCTAAAGCCCCCACACTCTGCTTTTAGATTCACGATTAAATGAAGTAGAATCAGAAGCAGAAGTTGGCATTTGCAACAATAAAAAGTGATTTTTAAAGCCAAAAGGTGAGAAACACTTTTTTTTAGTGATTGCAAGCATCCCCTAAGTAAATTTATAGTGAGATCTAAGGAAAGATTCATGAGTATGACCTTTTTCAGTTCAACTTTTGGAGGAGGTTCTTTGTAGAAACTTGGCATAGGTGTAGCTTTAAATGTCAAGCTCTTTCTAAGTTGCTTTATTTCTGCTTCTTGATATTCCTGATATCATATCCAAGAAAATAAGAGAAAATAAACTGAAAAGTTAATGTAATCAATAAACTAGGCAAATATTGGAGTCTTGTAAGAGTGAATTCTAGAGCACCTTAGATTTTGCTTGCATGTTATTTTTTTCCTCTTCCTTGGCTTGTACTTTCTCTTCTATCTTCGAATAGAACTGAAAACCGAAATAGATTATGTCATTGCATAATGCATTTATTTAAGTAATAAGACGAAGATAAACAACACGTGATGCGTTCACAGTGTCTACCTCTTTTCGCTTTTCAGCACGTTGTTCCAACCTGAAGGAGAATGTTGAAACATTAATCCTGTGCTGTGACCGTGGAGTAAGATTTCTGGTTAAAGTACAAATCCATTAACATTTCAGTTCAAATAAAAGCAAAAAAAACTATGGGATAAAATGAAGCTACAAACGAATAAGTTGGAGTCTAAGATGATGAGTACGATGAAGTAGTAGAATGGACATCGTCTTCCTTTACAGGCAATGCAGTGTTGCTAGGCTCAGACTCTTTTGCCACCGATCTGTATTTGAAACTAAAAATAGTCAGCAATCAGAGCAACACTAAGAATATAATCATCTAAATAAACAACAAAAACGTTAACTATGATATTACGTACACATCAGTTGCAGGATTGGTCCCAGTTCCATTAGCCGATACATTTTTCCCGGACTGAATTCGACACATACAATAGAACCACCAAGATAAATGTCAAGGGCAGAAATTATTAAAAAAAAAAAAGTTAGTTACAAAAAAATACCATTAAAGTTCAATCTAATTACCAAAAAAAAAAAAAACCATCTTTCAAAATTACTAATAACCCCCACCCCCCAATTGACATTTTTTTATGTTTTACAAACTGCACCCTCAAAACGGGGCTATTTCTTAAGCAAATATGTTTCCTTAAGGGGGTGTTTGTAATACCTTAAGGTAATATTTGTAATTTTGAAAGATAACTGGAATTTTTCATAAGGGATAATTACAAAAAAAAAAAAAAAAAAAAAAAAAGAGGTTTTTGAAAATTGCAAAAAACTCCTTGATGTTTGCTTTCTTTCTACATTTCCCCCCTTCATAATCAAAAATCAGTTCAAAAAACCCCATAATATTTCTAAAAAAATTACAGTTACCCCTTAAATTTGAAACAGAATCAAGCCTGAGTGGGCTTTTCGTAATTTCGAAACATCTCTAGACTTTTTTGTAATTAGCCCAAACCTCAGGGGGTCTTTCGTAATTATCCCTTTTTATAATTAGACTAAACTTGAGAGTTAGTTATTGTAATTTAACCCATAGGAAAAAAAAAAAACATTGGATGAAAAAGTAGCGAAAAATTAAGAACTTCACCACAGATGTCTTAAGGCTTGGCATAGATGCTGAAGTTCTGGCTGTCTTTCTTGCACTTGTCACAGACTTAGAATTTACACCAGGAAATGGCCCCTTGCCAGCCGGATTAATCCTCGGACTAGAACTAACAATTCCATTTGTAACTTGGGACTCAATTCTCGAACTATTTTTCTGAGATTGCCTGATGTCCGATTTAGACGGATAAATCTCAATGCTTCTTTTCATAACATCCGGATGGCGGCCTCTGGCCGAAAGAGAGACTCTGTGTCAAGCTTGGTTTCGTATTCCGGCCAAACACAACTGATACTTTTGAAGTAGATTGATTTCTGGACAATTTATTGCTCTTAGGGCCATTGACATTGGAATCTTTACTCGGATTTGATGTTTTAATCTTTGATAGAGATGTGGACAAGACGACGTCGGGCCCTGATGAATTAGGGCCCTCTTTGTCTGTTTTCTCATCTTTTTTACACACTTCATTTTCACCAGACAATGGTTCATCATCACTGTTACTGATAATCTCCTTGTTCAAAACTAGAGTTAATCCTTCACCAATAGATTTCTCTACAATAACCTTTTTTCATGTTCAAGAGGAACACTACTGTCCGACTCCATTACAGAGAAAATATCCTAAATGAATCAGAAAACAAGAATTTAAATATAATGGGATATAAAATTAGACCATTTTCAACCCAATTAATGAAAGAATATATCCAAAAGGGCTAAAATCCATTATACTAAACATATATTGGCTAAATCAATATGCAAAATCCAAATAAGAAGTCCTCAAAAAGCAGAGGAGTTTAAGATTTTGTAAGTTAACTCTGTTTTCATTGACACAATTCATCAAACACCAATCAGGCACACGAAGAAACGATCAAGAAACACATAACTGCCATAGACTAATCAAAACAAGAGAATCCCATAAAGATCAGACGAAAACAATTTCAAGAAACATATGAGTGCCACATACCAAACATAACAAAAGAATCCCAGAAAGATCAGAAGAAACTAGAGATCCTGAACAATTAAGTCTCCAAGATTATAGAAAAAAAAAAAATCAAACATGACTGATCATAATACTGTCAAGAGTCAACAAGTGAATAAAAAGAGATGGGGCATGGTAGGAACGAGATAAGATGATCAAAATATTACCTTGTTTAAGGTTTGATGGTGGACAAGGTTGTTTTGTGCCAAACAGGAAACTATGCGTGGAATTTGAATGCTGCTTTCTTTAAAAGGTGATGTGTGTGTGTGCAGAGAGAGAGGGAGGAGAAGTTTCTCTTTCATGGAGAATTTGATGGATATATTTCATGGTAATTTGAAAATGACTAAACTGCCACTTAAAACTGGACAGTTAGGAAAGAGGAATAACTGGTGCAAAACTGCAAATTGTAATGAGAAAATGGAAAATAATCTAAAACCACCAAAATTAAGTGGAAAAATAATAATTGGGGAAAAGTATTAACGTGGAAGCAAGATGAGATCTTCTATTCCAGGATCGTGTTTCATCTTCTATATAAAAACTACTATATTAAAAACCTACAATTTGAGTTTGATTTATGCTTCAAAGTTGACTGGAGATTCCAAAATTGTGTTTTTATATTCCACCGCAAATATGATTGTCATGTGTATAATAGTACCATATTTACCCCAAAATGTAGGCTTCGCTTGAGAACTAATATGGTAAATGTTATACACGTGACAATCATCAATGCGGTGGAATATATAAGATGAAACACGATTTTGGAATAGTAGATCCCATCCGAAAATTAACATGATAATTTTTATACACGTGTCAATTATTCGTTTTGTGTAACATGAAATGAAACACCATTTTGAAATAAAAGATCTCATCAGAATCTTGTGCTATATTGCTATTTCTAAGGGTACTTCAGTAAAACATTTTTATCAACATCAAATCATAGTCAGATTTCATTAATTTTTAATAATCTTCCCTGTTTGTCAATAGATAAACATGTAAAGCACACAGGCGATGAGCATAAATAAATAAATAAAATGAAAAATAATAACATTCAGACATATTTTTTATTTTTTGGAAAGCAACATAATTGTTTTTTATTCACTTAAGATACCTCTTCTTTCAAATCATCTTTTGATGCAAGCACAATTTAGTCTCATTGATGGAGTCTGATGGAGACGCAAAAGAAGACTTACATTTTTGGGTTAGAAACGCAACAGAGATTAATTAGAAAAATTTAGGTCAAAATCTAATAAAGTCCTTATACACACTCACTAATCCCCTCATCAATAATTTCTTATCAATTATTTCATTTTCTTGAAGTTTTTTATTTTTCATCATGGACCAGAATGTTGCAAATTTTTCTTAAGGGATAATTACTAAAACACTCCCAAGGTTTGGGCTAATTACAAAAAAAAAAACCCTCAAATTTTTTATGTCTTAAATTTAAGGGAGTAATCGTAATATTACCACAAATATCGGGGGTTTTGAAATATTTTTACTTAATGAAAGGGAAGATGTAAGAGGAATCCAACCGGATTTTTTTGCAATTTTCAAAATTCACTTGTTTTTTTTTTTTTTGTAATTAGCTCGAACCTTAGGTGTGTTTATATAATTATCCCTTTTTTGTTAATCTAAGCAATTACTTGTGGAAATAGAGTTGGCATTCCTAGATTCATTCTCATTCACACGATTGATATGTTTAAAAGATTACGTTTCCATTCCCATGGGAACTCCTATACCCAATAGTATTAATCATTTCTCTCATCTTCATGGCTTTAGTCATTCCCAATCTGCTAGAAATAAAATTATTTTTATTTTGGACAAAATGATTCTCTTATTAAACTTATAAAAAATATTATATAAAACTAATCATACACAAAAAGGTAGTATTTATTTTTATTTTCTTACAATTGCAAATTTTTAATTAATTTTAATATGCTTTTCACTCAATTTTTTTTTCATTTAAGCGTGTAAATATCCGTGTAAATAGACGTTAGAGTTGTTAAAAGTCAGTGCAGCAAAGCGGACGCTAGTCCGACAGGGCCAAAGGATAAAATTGAGTTGAGCTAGGCCAAACAATGATCGGATCGTTATTTTTGGAACCTCGTTTGACTCATGAAAACACAAAAACAAATCGATCGATCGTGTCGCCCGTTGTTTTGGGTCGAATGGGAAGGCCAAATAGGGCCATTACATTTTGGGCCTCCAAAAATGAAGCTCGGTCCGACTTTTTTTTTATCGGGTCGGACTCATTTTGTGACTCTAAATTGGATAGAAAGGAAAATTTAATCTTGGGTTGTTTGATAATTTGAGGCCTAGTAAAATAAATATGTGTCATTAATGCAAAACGAATATTTTGCATGAATGTAAAAATATCTAAAAATGGAGTATATTTATTTTGAGAAAAAGGAATATTTAAAATTCAAAGATAAAGTTAATAACCTAGTTGAAACCTTTTTTTTTTCA
Source organism: Rehmannia glutinosa (assembly GCA_016081115.2). Classification (NCBI taxonomy): domain Eukaryota; kingdom Viridiplantae; phylum Streptophyta; class Magnoliopsida; order Lamiales; family Orobanchaceae; genus Rehmannia; species Rehmannia glutinosa. The sequence continues at coordinate 124,643 of JABTTQ020002040.1, forward strand.
AAAAAAAAAAAGCTACTAAAGGGTAATTTAGTAATTAAAATATTTCATTACATTCTTATCATTTATTTTCAATTACCAATCATGAAATTAGAATCAAGTTAGAAATGACTTTTCCATTCCTTTCGCATTCTTTACTCGATACCAAGTATAAGTAAGGAATAAATATAAGCATTTCATTCCTAAGTTCATTTCATTTCTATCCGTTCCATTCAAATCATACAAATCAAACTGTTGTGATTTACACATCAAAGTATTTCCAGATATTACACATATCTCAATACATTTTCGAAACATCTTTCCATAAAATATATAAAATATCCTAAAATAAATCCAACTTTTCCTAGTTGATTAAAGTCATCAGTACTCAAACGAATATCGATCTCTTAAAACTCATTCGAGTTTGATGATTTGTTAAATTCATTTTCGTTTTGTACGTTTTGAAACTAGTTTGAGCTCAACTTAATTAGCAAAAAAATGATAATGTATCTTGGTTCATGTACGACTCGAGTGAAACTCGTTCAAATTCGATTCAATTAACAATCAAAACAAGTTTAACATATGTTGAGTTATATATTCAACTCGATTCAACTCATTCACACCATATAAATTGTTTTTTTTTTTTAAAGCACACCATATATAAGTTATTAAAACTTATTTGGATATAGCCCACTATCATGTAAGTTTTGGTTTGTATAACTGTTAGAGGTACCTTATGTTGTAGGTTGCTAATTGCTATGTTCATGAGTTAAACAAGTGCTCTTTCCTTTCCAATGTCTTAGGTTTTTGAGTGGATAAATTTGTCCCCTAATAATTTTCATGGTTCAAAATATTCATGCCATTAGCTCCTCATGGTCTTTTTATGTAAGAGGTGGGAAAAATGTTGACTAGTCAAGTTGCTATGGGCTCCTTAGTCGACGATTCATGAATGTAAAAAGTGATCATTTTAGAACACCACGTTTGTCTTGTAGTCAAGTTTAAGGAAGTCTTGGAAACATTGCACATGTACTCAGCTATGTTTTTCGGTCTTATCTACAACAGAGTTTTGTTTGTATTAATGATTATTTTACTATTTTTCATTTGAGGTGAAAGAAGAGATGATGATAATGAATTAAATCATCTCATTTTACATATTATGAAATACTTAATTTCATGACTACGTTAAGAGGGTCTTTGGGTGAATTTATAAATTCTTTTAAATACTTTATAAGATACTTTAGAATTTATAAAATGTTTGGGAATTTTTAAGATAAAACTTGGAATTTATAAGTTGCTTCAAGAAAAGTAAGGAGTTCTTATAATAAATGTATAACTTATAATTGTTGTGTACCGTCGATCCACGCCGGGATGTAGGACCCACTAAAGAGACGGTCGACAAATTCCATCCGACTCACCAAAGTGACAACAAAGGATATAGGATAGACCAATCGCCATGAAAATAAACCAACCTGAAAGCATGGTTGTCCACGAAACCGTCCGAGCTCATCGTCCAACCAGATAAATTACCGCAAAAGTGTCTTTACATCGACCGACCTGATCGAAGAATCGACCAAATAAATGAAACATGTTCGGAGGTCTTGCATAACTTAATAAGGAAGAAACTTGCACACAAGAAATGTCAAAAAACAAATGTTATATATATAATCAGTCATGTTAATCACTAAAGTAGTTGTTTGACACATGATAACCCTAAAACAAGGGTGTTAGCTGGTCGATTGACAAGAAATCATCACCCCTATAGCTACTCATACCACTTGTACATGTGGGATATAATTAATTCTCCACTATAAATACCTCGCTAATGACTAAAAAATGGTTTTGATTTTTCGGTTCCAATTCTATATGCTTATATTCAAGAGCATTTATTGCATTTAAACTTGAGTTGATTAATACAAAAGGAATATTAAGCTCGGCCTACCTCAAGTCGGCAAATCTGCGTGTTTTTTCTTGCTCTAATTCTCTTTTATACCGGTTTTGTGATTGTTAACCGACGAAACTTTAATATCATAGTTTGACACACTTTGGAAATACAAATCCACACATCAACAATAATATTTTTAAATATCTTTAGTCAAACACTCTCTAATTGTATTACATGAATAAAATAAGTAAACATAAAAAATAAAATAAGTTGTGTTTTTTGGAATTTCGTCCTAGTATTGATTAATAAAATATCGTGGATCGATGATAAAATTGTCTTATAATCAATTGATCACATACAATGTCACAATAATAATTTGGTTGTGATGATCATTTGTATTCACTGCTAGTTAGGGCTAATCTCTTGCTTTCGTAGTAGAAGATTGTGCTATCATAATAATTGAACCAAAATCAATTCAGGGCATCTCCAAAAATTTGTTCATATTCAAAACCACGAAGTTGTCGAACGCTTGGCTCTCCGAGAAGCTCGACAATGGTCAAAAATCTTAATCTTAATATTGTCGAAATTTTCGGGATGGTATTTGCTATATCCTTGCGATTAACGAAGAAGCTCAATTCCCACCTTCTTGCTCCGGCCTAGGCTGAAGATCTTCTTATAGCGAAAAGGCAAATGCCCCATGTTAATGTTATGTGGAATCGACACGGGGAGGTGATGAAAAGAAAAAAAAAGAAAGAAAAAAATGTTATGTGGATTCGTCGAACCAATAATTTTGTTGCACATTTTCTAGTTTTTATGCAAAAATTATGTCTCCGAACCTATTTTCTTGGGATTCTATATATTCCCCTTTTGTCAATTGTTGCTGCTGGATGATATCCAGCACCCTACATATTAATATAATTCTTCTTTTTCAAAAAAAAAAAAAAAAAAAGAAAAAGGGTTCAATCTCCTATATGAGTATGTGTGTTCAATTCTCTAATATCCCACTATTCTTAAAAAAAATGTTTTTACTCAATAAGAAAAGTCTACAGAAAATTAAACAGAAAAATAATGCGACTTTCTTGCAGGAAGCCCAAAAATGTGAAATCTGCCCTTGCAGAAAAAAAAATGATCAAGGGCAATACGGTCAAACAACATGAACCCAAGCAATGATTGACTGCATAAAACCAAGATATAACATAACTGTAGAGGGAACGTGGGGGCCACAAACAGATGATTTTGGGGCGTCAGCCGACGTGGCACGAGGAAGCAACGTGATTGGTCCCACCCTGATGTGTTGCCAACAACCGTTGATCGGTGAGTTGTCAGAACATGTTGGGTGGCGGATATGATCTAGCGGCTGACATTCCCTTACGAAGATATCTGAGCCGTCAATTTGAAGTCAAAACAATTTCCACGTTCGAGAATGAACCGAGATTTGTACAAACTTTCGGTTGTAGGATTTTGTGGGTGATACGTTGTATTCATGGCTGGCATGTACGAGCACCAGAGTTTGTTTTTAAAGTGAGAATATTTTTTCAGAAAAAAAAACAATTCTATATTAAGAAAATATGTTTAAAATATAGCAAGAACCTAATATACAGATTTTAGGGGTAATTACAAAAAGACCCATTTATAATTCAAAATAGCAAATATAAACCTCTTTATATTTGTTTGGTAAATACAAACCTCGATGAAAGATTTCTGAAAAACAACAGTTACATAGAAAAATATGTATTTAAGTATTAAAATAATCGTAAATAAATATGTAGCTAAGTATTAAAATAAGCTGTGAAATGTAGGTAAAATTGTGGTATATAAAATCATTGAGGAAAATATCTAAAGTTGTTGATAAATACCTACATTATTTCATTTGGTAAATTTAAAAATTATCGTAATTTGTCGGTAATTTATCGGTATAATTTGAGGAAAAACAATATTTTTTATTTTGTAGATATTATGTAGGTAACTATAAATTTTAGTGACAATTAAAATCATTTCTTTCGATAAACTGAAATTTCTTGTAGTGTGGTGTGTTTGTAAAACACCTTAAGGTATATTTGTAATTTTAAAAATAATTGTACTTTTTTGTATTTAAGCTAAAGCTCATTGGTTGTGTTTTTTTAATTATCCCTAAATTTGAGACGATAAAATATTTTGTTATGGTATATATGATAGAGTTAGTACCTATCTAGCAAACGATGAACTTGACCTTGATTCAATATATAATTATAAGAAAGACGACCTAAACTGCAAAAGTTTATGGTATAGACGTATAGTTTTATAATGAGTACTCTATAATGATCAAATTAGAAATAGAACCTTCTCATATTGTATATGTATAGGATCTATAGTAAATCAGGCATGTGCTCTATCACATGCTTGGACTCGTGTTGCTTGAGAGGATTAAATCTAAAATGTCACATAAATGGTCATCATTCAAGTCAGGATCATTCAAATCACAATGTGAAATCTATTGTGAAAGATGTGGATCTGCTTAGGTATTTAGTTTCTTATTTAGGGGCATTTTGGTCTTTCGCTTGGGATTTCCATAAGGGCCCATTTGGATAGAGAATTTGAAATTCCAGGATTTCAAATGAATGGATTTCAAAGTCATTGGATTTGAAATCCACCGCTTGTTTGGATGATGTAGATTTGTGTAAAGATTTCAAATCCATCGTAAGTTTTGATGAAAAAAATTAGAAGCTCTATTTATTTTCTTAATTGATATGAAATGAATAAAAATAAAAATATAATCTTATTATTTTGTATGTAATGTGTGTAAATGTGTGCGAGTGTGTGTAAATGTGTGCAATGTGTGCAAGTGTGTGTAGTGTTTGTAGTGAGTGCGGTGTGTGTAAATGTATGTAAATGTGTGTTGTGTGTGTAAATGTGTGCAATGTGTGTAAATGTGTGTGAATATGCAAGTGAGCATAAAGGGAAAAAAAGAATGGATTTCAAATGACTAGGTTTTGGTATGGATTTGAAATCCTTTGAAAATGAACTAAAAGTTAAAGAGGTATTTGAAATCCATTGATTTGGATTTATATGCCAAAAAGGGTGTGGATTTAGCTAAGGATTTCAAATCCCTCCTCCCAAATCCTCCCCAAACCCCCATCCAAATGCACAAGAGTATTTATATGAATATTCCCACCAATTTTGGAGTATTCTTCGCCTATTTCTTTTTAGCTTCACCGCAAATAAACGGCTTAGTTAATAGATATTGTGAGCAAGGTCAATCCCACAAGGACTAATAAGTTAACTTACTAAGTATTGAAATTATAATAGCACTACTTTTATTTCGACGATCGGAATTGAGATTGACGATTAATCAAAACTACGAAAGATTCCAACACGAGAACTAAACCAAAGAAAGAATCACAAAAGAAAAGATCAAGTAAACGAATGGATTCTATGTTACGATTTGAGTTAATCGTCCTCTTATTATTAAATCAATTAAACCAAAGTTATTATTTATCTTTTATGTAAGATGATCACACAAATTATTTATTCTCTCTTGAGACAAAATAAACGTGTAGATTGGATTATCTACGCTAAAGCATCTCTACTCAACATAGAATAACTAACTCCCAATAGCATAAAAGATCAATAAATCCTCACAAATAATCACAAATTTCTCAATCATGCAATATATTAATGTCAAGTACTCAATATCTAGTATTGAAACTCCTCTCTCGATTTATGAAGCAACACATCAAACATGCTAAATCATTGGCCAGATGATAAAACAAACAATAAATCAAAGTACTCGAATATGGTTCAAGATACAACTTCAATTAAAACTAATCATCCAACAAAAGTAAATTAACCTACTCCCAAGCCCCAGAATCACAAGATGTTTAGCCAGGACATGGGGAGCGACAAATTCATAGAGAAATTATGCATACACATCAAACTAGATGAAAATAAAATACAATGAAGAAAAAAACGCAGATCTTGATTTTTTCTCTCGGTCTTGAAGATGGAGGCTATTTTTTCTCTTCTCTAGGGCATAAATTTGTTCTCCTCGATTCTGTTTCGCTTCTTCTTGATTTATACACTAATGGGATAAAACATGATTGGATAAGGAAAGTTCCCGCCAAATCCCAGAAAGACGCCAGTTTTTGAAGATACGCAAGGGTGACCATGTGTCATCCCATTACGTTTGTCAAGACCTGTCTCATGCACGGATTGTGCGCATACGCACTGGGCGGGGCTGTTTAGTGTGAGTTTTGCATGTATTTTGGCTACAATGAGTTGATAAACATGCATTAACTTAGTAATATGGGTCGTGTTCTCACATTGTAGAAAAAGATATTATACTTTGCTCGTTTTGCGGGAAAATAACGTTGTTTGGAGTACTTTTGTGGCAATTTAGAGCATTGCGCAAAGATAGGACCGTCAAGAATCGAGCGAATATGCGAAGTTTGAGCCGAACCGAGAAGAAATCGAGGAACCGAAAAGCGAAATAGGGGCACACACGGGCTGGTCGTGCGCATAGGTACGACTGTGCATGAGCCATCTGAAGGGATTTGACGTTCGACTTAACGCATGGGCTAGTCGACCTATACGCATGGCCCGTGTCCGCCAAGGAAAATCAAGGCCTCGACTTGGGGCACGGGTTGGTCGTGCGCACAGGCACACGATCTGTGCGGGTTTTCGAATTTCAAGTCGTATCAACTTAAATTTGGCGTGAGGATGTTATAAATAGAGAGGGCGTGGACCCCAAAGAACACACGCAGATTTTTACCCTAGAAAGCGAGAGAAAATAGCATCCTTCTATCGGATAAATTGAGAGAAAGGTTGAGATCGCATCCACGCTTGAGGATTGAAGATTGATTGAGAGATCATCGATATACCCGAGTTTTTCTTACTCCATGGTATTCTTGTTTTCATCTAGTTGATATGAATACGAACAATTTGTCTATGAATTATTCGTTTCTCATGTCCGCTAAACACCTTGTGATTTCGGGGTTTAGGATTAGGTTAATTAACTCTTGCTTGATGCTTAATTTTAATTGAAGTTATTATTTCGAACCTTATTCGAGTACTTTGCTTTATTACTTGTTTTATCATTTGGCCAATGGTTTAATATGCTTGATGTGTTGATTCATAATTCGAGAGATGAGTTTCAATACTAAATCTTGAGTACTTGACATGAATACTTTGCATGATTGAGAAGTTTGTGAGTATTTGTGAGTATTCTTGATCTTATATGCTTTTGGGAATTGTTTATCTTATGTTGAATAGAGATACTAGCATAGATAACTCAATCAACGTATTTATTATGTCTCGAGAGAGATGATAAATTACTTTTGTGATTGTCTTGTAGGGAGGATAGATAATAACTTTGGCTTGATTAACGATAACAAGAGGAGATTAATTGAAACCATATCATTGAAATCCGTCCATTCACTTGATCTTTTCAATCGTAACTCTTTGCTTTGTTATTTTTATGATAAAATATTTTCTTAGTTTTACAAAACAACCATTACAATTCGATCGTCCAAATAAAAAAAAGTCTTTATTATAATCTCAATACTTAGTATATTAATTTATTAGTCTATGTGGGATCGACCTTGCTTACCCAATCTATTAACTACGCCGTTCACTTGTGGTGAAACTAAAAATAAGGCGAACAGGGGCATAGCCAGGGGGTCTGCGCACTCCCAATTTGTTTTGTCCCATTTTTTCTATGGAAAAAAAATAATATATATATATATATATATATATGTGTGTGTGTGTGTGTGTGTTTAAGGGGGGGATAGTTTAGTTAGGAGAGAAAATTTTTGGCTAGGGTTAATCATGCAGGCTAGCTACGCCTAGGGGTGTAAACGAGCCAAGTCGAGCCGAACACGGTATTGTTCGAGTTTGTTTAAATTTTAATCGAGCTTTAAAAATTGTGTTTGAGCTTGTTTGATTATTAATCGAATCGAGCTCGAACGAGCTTTGGTGGAGCCGAACACAAATCGAGCTCGAGTAGCTTGATATTTTACATATATTTTATTCTTTTTTTACTAATCGGGTCGAGCTCGAGCCAAGCTTTAAATCTTATCGAACAAAAAAATATGTTCAAGCTTGATTCGTTATGTTAACAAACCGAGCTCAAACGAGCTTTTAACGTTCGATCTCAAATCGAGTATCGAGTAGCTTGGTTCGTTTTCCAACCCTAGCTACGCCCCTACGCACGGGCTGCCTGTGCATGGTCATTTTCTGCTCCGATTCAACCGATTTTTCTCGTGTCATTTCCTTACTTTTTGTACTCCTCTTTCACATAAATTTACACCATTTGCAAGGTATCTACTATGCTCAATGCCCCAATTCGCCCAAAAAGTGCTACAAAAATAATGAATTTCCTACAAAACAAGCAAAACATAATATCTTTTCCAAACATTAAAAATACAATTCTTATTACTAAGTTAATGCATGCATATCACCCGATTCCACTAAAACAATGCCTAAAATAAATGTAATAACCACAATTAACAAGTATATCGTTGTGTTCAAGCCCGCACAAAGTTTGACTCGATAAAAGTTTATTTGAGCTCGTTTAATGAGACTCGTTAAAATAACTGAATCAAACTCAAGCTTAAAAATATTCGCTTTGTTAGCTCATTAGTAAGTTCGTGAGCTAGCTTGTATAATTTAAACTAATAGTTTGACTTTAATTTTTAAATTTTTATTCGTTTACTTATGATAAATGTAGAAACATTTAGATAAATTTATTTGTTTGAATATGTTTTAGTAGATATAGAATGCATTTTAGAAATATATGATTATATTTTTGTTATAAATTGAAGAATAATTTAATTTATGAATGATATTTATTAAACTCGTTTAGACTCGATTAGCTTGACGTGAACCATTAATATATTCGATAAATTAAGATCGAGCTCGATTCGATAATAAATGAGTCATGCTTAGACTCTCAAAAGCTTAGTTCATTTCGGTTCGATTGCAGCCCTAAGTATCATCCTTTCAGATAGATGGTCCATTATCTCATCCTATTCGTGTTACTTCTTATGTGTTTAAATGTTAACAAATATTGATTATACTTAATTCATATATTCTTGATATCTTGACTTGATTTACAAATTCATCGATTTGTCTAAAAATATGTGACCCATGAAATAATATATTATCAAAAAATTGCGTCGACATATATATATATATATATATATATATTGTGTGTGTTAATTCCAGGTGATGGGCATGCATGTGTGTTGTAACATGAGAACAAATACAATCAATTTAGTAAAATATTTTTGGTCATCATAAGATGTTTGTCGCTAGCAAAGGCTAAGTCATATTTCTTCATGAACCAGCACATGTAATGTTATACATCCAAATTTGATGCATCTTTGTCTTGTTGCCCTCAAGAGTATCCTAGGCATGAAAGAAACTCTAGTTTGGATTTTGTGTTGCATTAAAACATGTTCCCCATAAATCCTTGTTGACCTTGTATTATTCTAATGTGGTATTGGATTCTATAGCTGCTATCAATTAGTTTACAAAGAACAAGTCGAAATATCGATATAATTAGGTAAAGTTTTTTTAAAATAAGGAAACTATATATGTTAACAATATTAAAGGGTGTTACTCGAGATATATCAAGTTAAGGAGTATTGAAGTTCTAATTGATTTGATGAGGATGATGTAGTGAAAATTTAAAATGCACGAATCCAATCTGACTTAAGGGAGACTTTGCCTTCCGAACTATGACCATTTTTACACTTGGCCTAATAATTTTTTGTGTGTGTGACCCTTTACAAAACATACTACATGATATTGCACTTCACCCCTGGAGTCCACAGTTGTGGAATATTCTACTGAGATTCCATCACGTGCAACATGTGTTAAAGTTTTTACATTTCACCATTGCATAATTTTGCACTTTGCCGCCCATGAATTAATTAAAAATATACAAAAAGAATTATGTATATACAATATGTGTTTTTTTTTAATATTAATTCAAGTTATAAAAAGTAATTTTTTAAAATATTTTTAAAAATGAATATTAATCAAATTTATTTGTGGATGTGAAATACAAAAAAAAAAAAAAAAGAAGATCAAATACATGCATATGAAAAATTATTTATTTATTTATTTTGAGGTTTAGATGGTAAAGGCATGTAATGAATCTCGATGGAATATTCCGCCGACAGTGGGCTCCAGGGACAAACTTCAGATCTCTTGTACTATGTATGGTAACGTGTCACAAAATAAAGTTTTGTAAGCCAAATGTAAAATGACTACAGTTCGGAGAGCAAAGTGTTTTTCCCCTTTTATTTAAATTTTAGTAAGGTTGTATTGATGAGCTAGATCAATTAAAATTACACTTCAAACCAAATGTTTTACAAATTATTGTGATCTTTAGGAAAAATTCTTGCTCTGGTTATTCATCCTCTCTTTCTTTGCTCCATACGTTCCAAATATATAGTCCACTATTCATTTTTGGGATGTCCCAAATATATAGTTCACTTTCTATATTTAATAGTATTTTTCCATTCTTTTACTATTATAATCCTATTTAATATGCATTTTATAATTTGCATTATTCATTAAATAAGGGTAAATCAAATGAATATTTAGCATATTTGTAGTTTCCGATACTTTTCTTAATAATATGTGTGAAAAGTCAAACCTGACTATATATATTTGGGGCCAGATAAAATTTTTTTTTTTTTTTTTCTCAAAAAACAAAAGAGAAAAACTAGTAGGGTCTTGAAAAGAAAGCCTAGGGTCTTAGACAAGGGCTCATTGCCTTAACCAATTTAGCTTAATGATGAACTATTTTAAGCATAGAATAGAACATGTTGACAATTCCAGGGAATTTAATGATCTGGATGTTATTCTCCACATCCCGAAACTAATTATTATGAAGCATTGGGTTCATTATTCCAATGTTGATTACAATTAAATATTAAGTATTCTTTTGTTCAGCTTTACAATCAATCAGTTGTCCTTTTTTAACCCTATAATTAATGTAAATGGACCCATTTTTATCATCAAAATCTGTGTATTTACTGTTAATTATGAAACAATGGGGCCAATCCATAGCTATTCCAGGAAATCGGCTTTCAGCTTGATTTGGACACCCCACAAAGATTGCAAATTATTGAAAAATATCGAAAATTGCTATATTATTAATTATTATCCACGCAAAACCCTATTTCAGAATATGAATTGAAGTCAACTACCAATGTGAACAAGAAAATTATTATTCCTCCCTCCCATAAAGATAAAGCAAGTAGAACAATTCACATGATTAAAAAAACATAATAAATGTAATTGAGATTATAAATGTTTTCCATATTTTTCCTTTTTGCCCTTGCATTAAATGGTGATAGATCATTCAAAGTGAATTAAATTGGGGATAGTTTAGTCTATTGTTGTGTAATTACTACTCTTAATAAGGAAACAAGCCTATAATTTGGGACGGACAAAAAAGGAAAGATAACCTATCTTTTTGGGACAGAGGGAGTAAAACATTAAGGGAGCCTTTGCAATCATTAAAAAATGTTTCTCTTCTTTTGAATGGAAATTTTATTAGTGATGGCAAATGACAACTCTCGCTTCGATTCGATTCATTTAATTAAAATTTGAAAGCAAAGAGATTTGTGCTTTAACTTTCGATTATCTACTACTAGCTTATAGCTCAGTGGTATTGTTCAGTCTTTCTAAGGGTGTTGATCGAGGTTCGAACCCTATATCTTTCAGTTTCTTTGAAATTTATCTCCTCCCCTCCAACTAGTACTCCCAACTTATTAAAAAAATTATAATTATGCTTTTGGTTTGAATTTTACAAACAAATAAGTACTTTTACACATTTTTCACCGAACACTCTCAACTTCTGATTCTATTTGCAAACACTATCAACTTTTGATTGTCAACTACTTTAACTTCTACTAAAATAAATCACTTTTTTTTTTTCTAAAAGCATAAGTTTTTCCAAACACACCCCAAGTTTTTGTGTAAAACTTAATTCTTGGAGACTGTAAATATGCCAAGATATATATAATTAAGAATGTACTTGTTTCCAATGACCATATACACTATATTTAAATTATTAGAACCTGAAGAAGATGAATTTTGCATGTACTCAGCTAATTTAGTTATTCTCTGAAAACCCTGTTTGTAAAATTCTGAGGAACAATGTTTTGTGCAATTTTCTTGAAAAAATGCCAGCATTTATACACCAGGCAGAATATCAACAAATTTTGGTTGAAACTAATAAGTGTTGGAATCTCTATGGCATCAAAAGATGCTGAAACCTATTGAAAGTTGCATATATTACAAAATACAGAAAAAATAAAAATAAAGACATGGTTTATATGTCAATAAACTGGCATTGCCTCCCTGAATCCAATGTTAAAGTTGTTCTGATATCTCTTCTTACCAAAATCTGCATTTCCTTTCTGCATCATCGCCACAAACTCATTATAGTCTATCCGACCGTCCTGCAATTAATCGTAATAATAATAGATAACAATTAGTAGGATGCTAAAATAATCTCAATGGAAGAGTTTCTCAAATAACTTCAATTTTTCACAAGCTTACGTACATTGTTTTGATCGACTTCACGAATCATTTCTTCCAAGTGAGAGTCCTCTATGCCAAACTCTTCACAAGCTTTCTGGAGCTCATCTTGTGTGATGTAACCACTCCCGTCTTTGTCAAAGTAGGAAAAAGCTCTAAAGAGATGATCTTCTTTCTCGATTTTGTTCAGGTGCAATGTTGCTGCTATGAACTCACCATAGTCGATAGTACCACTATTGTCAACATCTGCCTGTATTCCAACAAAAATAGATAATGATAAGTTGATGCCGGCCTATATACATCACATACAAAAGATTTTTTAGCGTAATGGAGAAAATTTGGATAATTAACCCCACTGAGGTTCAGGCTTATTACAAAAAAATCCAGAGGTTTTTTAAAATTGCAAAAATAACCCTTGAGGTCTGATTCCGTCTTATATTTTCCCCCTTCATAAGCAAAACATTTCTATAATTCCCTCTGACACTGACAGAATCAAACCTGGTTCTTTTTTTGTAAGTTTGAAACATCTCTGGGTTTTTTGTAATTAATACAAACCTGAGGAGGATTTTTTGTAATTATCCCGTGAAAATCTCAATTAATAACATCATAGACTAAATAAATTCAAGGAAAAAAATAAGTATTTCTTAACCTTCGTATCACATTGCCTTTTATTTTTCTAAATTCTGATAAGTTCAATACTAAAGACTTTTCTAATTCTGTAATCAAATCAGACCTGCTCTGCAATCCCAAACGTCCACGAAATTCAAAAATTTTTAGACCGTTGTTAAAATGTTAATCCATCGGTGTGTAAAAATATTTTATCAAGTGTAATGAGATAGGAAAAAAATACTCACAGCCTTCATCAAGTCATATATTTCAGACTCATTGAGATTAGCTCCACATCTTTTTAGGCCGGCCTTGAGCTCTTCGAAAGTGATGTTGCCACTGTTATCAGTGTCTATCATTTTGAACATCTCTTTAAGACCAGCAATTTCTTCTTCGGATAGACTCTCAGCAATGACCTGTCACCAGGATAACTTGATTTCAAGATTGTGATAATCCAAAAAAGATGAGTACTTAAAAGAGTAAACGAGTATACATTTGACGAGATATAAATTTTATTGCATTTCCTGAGGCCTTCAAAGTTCCAAATTAGAAGTGCGTCTGTTTTTTTATTTTTTTATTTTTGCCTTGATTTTTCCTTTAATGACATTAACTGCATACCCTGAGAGCCATTTTCTTAAGCTTGTCCATAGCTGAGAACTGTGTCAAGCGACTTAAAACTGCAGAATCGAGAGGCTTATCAGGAGCAACTCCATCAACCTGCACCCAAGGATGACCTGCAAAAGAAAACAAAATCTTGATATAAAATAGAAATTCTAAGTTTGTAACTCGATAAGATAGAAAAACTAGGTTTTGTATACAAATCTATAATTTTTAAATTTATCATCTAAGTTATTCATTTGGATAGTGAATAAATTCAACTCTTGGCATTTTAACGGGAAAAGGGCTCAGGATTGTGTGTTGCCGAACTATTAACTAATACACACTGAAAGAAGAATTGAACTACTTATGTAAAATAGATATGTCAACAATAAGGTAAATAGAATAGTGTAACTCACATAGAACTTGATGAGCTGTTAACCGCTTTCTTGGATCCCGTACGAGCATTTTCTTCACTAGATCCTTGGCACTTTCAGATATAGTAGGCCAAGGATCTGAAGTGAAATCAACATCACCGTGCAAAACCTCTTCAAATATTTCTTGTTCGCTCTCTACCAAATCGAAGTAGAAGCATGAGAGTTGATTCAACGGCAAACCAACTAATGTGAAAAATAAAAATAAAAATAAAATTTTTTATATCTTACCACCCCAAAATGGAGGCACACCAGAGAGAAGAATATAAATTATAACGCCTGCACTCCATACGTCTGCCTCTGGTCCATAACGCTTACAAAGCACTTCCGGGGCAACATAATAAGGGCTTCCAACCACATCAGAGAAGATTTCCCCTGTAGAATTTCGTGCAACCAAAGTCATACTGTCAAATATGCATAACAAAAAGGACTCTGCTACATAAAAAAAAAAAGGATAATTACAGAAACACCCTAGAGTTTTGGTTAATTACAAAAAAACCATCAGGTTTGATTATGTCTAAAATTTAAGGGGGTAGTTGTAGTATTTTTATAAATGTTAAGGGGCTTTTTGAAATGTTTTTTGTTTATGAAAGGGTAAATATAAGATGGAATTAAACCTCAAGGGATTTTTGTCATTTTTAAAAATCTCTGGTTTTTTTGTAATATTATCCCGAATCTCAGGGTGTTTCTGTAATTATCCAAAAAAATGTACAAAGCTAATACTTAAAAGGGATAATTACAAAAACTAGCCCTGAGGTTTGGGGTTACAAAATTACAAAAACCCCTTGATGTTTGATTCCGTCTTACATTTTTTTCCCTAAAAGTTATAGAAAATTAGAAATATTACAGTTAACCCCTTAAAATAAAGACAGAATCAAACCTCGGGGGTAGTTTTTGTAATTTTGAAACCTCTCTGATTTCTTTTGTAATTACCCCAAACCTCGGGGGTAGTTTTTGTAATTATCTCTACTTAAAGTGCTTATAACCTAATTGAAAGAAACAATTATCAAGGTGCCACAGAAAATTGGATTGATGTCCACATATCAATCATCATAGGTGCACATCCAATGAAAATTTTATCATCATTACACATATGCTCTGTATTCAGATATCTCACTTCATGTGTAGTTCATTGTAAATTGGAACCAACAATTTTGTCCCAGACAAAATTACGAACGTAATCCAACGAATTAAGAAACAAACCAAATTATAATTAAAACTTATCGCCAGTAAATCAATGACAAGTCATTCTTCTAGTTGAATATTTTAGAGAGAAGTAGTAAATGGACTCAAATATTCACTAAATTTGCTTCTAATTAGGTAACATGCTACATGCAAGCTAATTTTCGCAAAATGTGAGATAAATCCATCAAGGCAATGTAAGTAAAATGTACCTGGCTTAAAGAAAACTGACAATCCAAAATCAATGGTCTTAATCGGCGAATCCTCTTCATCATTGACAAACAGAAAATTCTCGGGCTTGAGATCCCTATGCATAACACCCAACGAATGGCACGTTTCTATTACGCCAACTATCGTTCTAGTAAGCTCAGCCGCCTTTTTTTCCGAATAATGCCCTCGTTTAACAATTCTATCAAAAAGTTCACCCCCTGCACAAAGCTCCATCACAACATGAACCGCCACAGCATCCTCATAAGCCCCCTTAATCGAAATAACATTAGGATTTCCAGACAAGTGATGCATGATCTCAATCTCTCTCCTTACATCATCCACATCCTCCTGAGTCAATAATTTTCTTTTAGCGATAGATTTACAAGCATATTCCTTTCCGGTACTTCTCTCCACACAGAGAAACGTCGTCCCAAATTGGCCATGCCCAAGTTTATGACCCAAATTAAAGTGCTCTTTCAAGTGCCCTGTTTTGGTTCTAAGCACAGAGTCAACCTTAAGACCTACACTCATCATTCTCTTAACATTATGAGGTTTCTTGGGTTTTGGGGTTTCTACTGGTTGAGGTTTTTTTCGTTTACGGCCATGATAACTTGCTCGGATTTAGGGATTTGATCGGACTTTTTTTCGTCCGTCTTGATTGCCTCCTCCCACGTTTTGGTCGCCTGAGACTGTTTCGGCTCTTCCTTTGCTACGATCACAGGCTCCATTTTTTCAGGCTCCACTTTCTCAATTTTCACCATTTCAGGGGGCTTAGTCTCAATAGGATCAGAACTAGCTTTCGGAGAAGGCGTTCCACCCGATTTTTCCTTATTATTGTAAGAAATCATATCTGGTGACTTAGACCACCACAATGAATGTGAAATTGTGTAGAAAAATCCATCCTTAGCAATTTTCCCATTTACACAATTATTCCCCATCGGTTACTGAACTATTATTTTCCTCCCTAAAAATTTCTAACTACAAAAAAAATTCAAACTAAAGTATCACAATGCATGTTCAGCGCCATCGCACCACCACCCAGAACAGATTGAGAACTTGCAAAGCAAATCAAAATAAAATTAAAGAATAATCAACGTCCTAATTTTATAACAGCATGAACAAACACTGAAAACAATTAAATAAAAAAAGCGGTAATTTCAGATATCGAAACCACTAAAACCCCACCAAAAATTTGTATAAATATAAAATTACGCCCTTATGCTGTGCCCTAGGTTTGAAACCTGTCGAGGAAGAAAATTTCAACGGAGAAACTGAGATAAGCCCCAAAAACCCGAGTCAATCAGGGCAATGTAGAAGAGTTGAACAAAACAACGAGAATGAGAAATGAAAAAGAATAGAAAATGGCGATTGGGAAAATGGAAGGGATGTTTGGTCGTGGTAAACAACCTCTTGTTTACCAAGTCCCTCTCTCTCCATTTATATCTGCTTACTGGATTTAGGGTTTTTAATTTTTCCCTCTTTCCTTTCTTGAAATAAACGAGAATTGGGAAAAGAAGATACAGAGGGGGGTGGGGGTGGGGAAGGTGGCGGGTTTTTCTGTTGGGAGCATGGAATGTTTCACAAAGTGAATACGCGTTTTTAATTAGTAATTAATTAAAAATTCAATTAAGATGTTATTAATTTTAATCTCTATGCATTAAATTTGTCATTAATTATTGCACTTTCGAAACGCAAAAATGTTTAGATGATTATTTATCTTTTTTTTGGCTTTTTGATTAGATTTTTTTAGATACACAATAATATATAAAACTATTAAAAGAGACGTTCACAAAGCCGAACAACTAGCTCAAATTTAATAATAGATGCAAATATATATATAAGAAGATAAAAACGTAAAACAAGGGTCCAAATCACATTACGGTTACTCAATGTGATTATGGATTACATATTCAATGTTCATGGTTTAGACGTGCAAATTCTTCTAATGAAATTATGTTTTGTCCCTTTCAAAAAAAAAAAAATTTATGTTTTGTCTCATCAAATCATCAAGATCGTCGATAATATTGCCTTATTTTTTATTAGACTGAAATAGGGAGTGTTTTCAAAAACTTTAGAAGAATTGATTTATTGTAGTGTAAGTAAAAAGCGATTGAGAACTGTGAGAAGTTTATAGTGTTTGAAAATAGAATCACAAGTTAATAATAAGAAGTTGAAAGCATTGTTCATTTGTTTGTAAAATTTAAATTATAAGCAAAAGTAAAAATCTAAAGCATCCCTCTTTATTTTTAGATTCGATTGAATGAAGCGAGAATCGGAACGAGAAGTTGACGTTTGTAGAACACTACAAAGTGTTTCTTGATCGAGAAACTAAAAATCCTTTTTTTTTTGTAATTGCAAACACTTCCATAATATTTTTCTTGGTGCATATCGAGTAACCTAAGCACGAAATTAAATGATGTATTAATTGCAATTTCAAGTAATAATTTTGCTTATTTATGTTCAATATTACATGTAATGTATAAATTATTTTTCCATGTATGTATGTATAGGGCCTTGGGCCCTTGGGGCGACCAAGGCTAAAAGAATATTGTTGACCTTAATTTAAATCTTAATACATGTCGTGATCATATTATTTTTCAATTTATGCACGTATAGCAAATTATCATTTATGCTTACATATTAAAAATCATTTTAAGACTTTGGATATCTTTGATTATTTCTACGTACGAAAGATTTTGATGAAGTGGTCAGCCACTAAGATGATATTGGTTTTTAATGATTCTTTATTCGTACCATAATTAGTTGTTTATGAAAATCAATACATAATTTCCTCAAAACAAAAAAAAAAAGAAAATCAATACATAATGTTTAACGTCAGCCTGCGGCCGGCGAGAGACGGGCTGATACTATTTAAATCAGAATCATTGATTAAACAATTTTAGCCGACCATAAACACAGATTAACTAAAATCATACTTACATTCTGCACTTTTTAGTTTTACACAACCCGAGGGTTCGATAAGTATGAATTTGGGGGAAGAGAAATCATCGTTAACATTATTATTTCATTGTCCGCATCTAGGGGTGTCAATGGGTTGGGTTTGTGGGTTCCGGGTATGGGTTCGTGGGTCGGAGTAAGTTAATTCGGACCCAATCTATCTATATATATATAATAGCAAAATGATTTCTATAAATATTTTCCGCCTAAATGCTATTGCTAAAAATTTTCGGGTATATTTTTGGCCAATTTTGACAATATTACCGATTTGTTAAGATTACATAATTATTTTAAAATGGAAAGTTTGACTATCTTAAAAGTTGTGATCGGTTTTTAATCGATTTAATGAACTAATTTATTGTTTGCATGTACAATATTTATAAAATAAGAAAGTTTGACTTCAATATAATATTTGGATATTTTTTTCAATTGATTTACGGTTTTTTGAAGATTTCGTATTTGTATCTTGGCATGGAAAATATTCGCAAAATGTGCATAATAAATATAAACAATACCATAAAAAAATCATCGTTAACATTATTATTTCATTGTCCGTATCTAGGGGTGTCAATGGGTTGGGTTTGTGGGTTCCGGGTATGGGTTCGTGGGTCGATTAAGTCAACTCGGACCCAACCTATCTATATATATATAATAGCAAAATGATTTCTATAAATATTTTTCCGCCTAAATGCTATTGCTAAAAATTTTCGGGTATATTTTTGGCCAATTTTGACAATATTACCGATTTGTTAAGATTACATAATTATTTTAAAATGGAAAGTTTGACTATCTTAAAAGTTGTGATCGGTTTTTAACGATTTAATGAACTAATTTATTGTTTGCATGTACAATATTTATAAAATAAGAAAGTTTGACTTCAATATAATATTTGGATATTTTTTCAATTGATTTGGTTTTTTGAAGATTTCGTATTTGTCTTGGCATGGAAAATATTTGCAAACTGTGCATAATAAATAAAAACAATACCATAAAAAAATTGTTTGTTGTTTTTGTTGCATACATCCCACGCGTTGCCAGATCGTAAAAATAAAAACCATACATAATTTTGAGGCTGTTTTCTGGAATCTAACATACAGTACTAAATATATACCATAATGAAAATTGAAAGTCCTTTTGTTTTACATTACAATGGAATGAAATATTATACGGATCGAAATTAAAAAATACTATAAATAATTTGATTGAAAAATAATGGTACAGATCCGATTTCTGGATTGCATAAATCAAATTTTTCCTGCAGAAGGAATTACAATCCAAACAAAATTTATGCGAATAAATATTGACTTCATAGTTAAAAAATTATTAATTCTTATATTGCACATACCATTTAAATTGGTCTAAAATTCCTTTTCAGTCATTGCATATTATATATTACAATATATTTCGTATATGCTATTTTTGTAAAGTGGATTTTACAATATTTTCCAAAACATTATTGATCCGGATGAAATAAAATTCACAACCTATAAATATAAGAATGACGATCGATTAATTTTACACACATTCAAAAAAAAGCGTAGTAGCAACAAAAGAAGAATATCTTTTCTATTACACATCCTTTCTTTATTATCGAAAAAACACATGGCACCTATTTTCAATCTAATTCGTGAATTGAACGATAGCAAAACATTTTGGGCAATAAAATTACGGCTCGTGTGAAAGTATGAAAAGCCAGCATTTCACGATAACAAACAAATAGGGAGTATTGAATGCATTTTTCACGATGCTTGGTAATTTAATATTTTTTTACCTTCTTATGCATTTTTTTGGTTCGATTTTTTATATATGTTATTCTCAATAATCTTACTATTTTTATTTTTTGATTTACAGGGTGATCAAATTCATGGTACTATTAGAAAATATCAAATTCCCAATTTTCGAAAAACTCTAAAAAAAGGCCATGTTTATGCGATCAAAGATCTTATTGTTGAAAAACAAACTGATAAATATAAAACAACTGCCAGTCATCTGAAGATTATGTTTTGTGGAAAAACGCATGTTTTTGAAATGTTTGATGAAACGTTTCCTAGATTCATGTACAACTTCGTAAAATTTAGTGATTTGGCTGACACTAATAAGGTTGATGACACAATGCTAATAGGTATGTTTTTATTTCATTTATTCTCTCATAGTAAATGTATTTGCTACACTTTGATTTTAATTTTCGAACGTTTTTTGTTGATATTATTGGAAAGGTGATTTCGATGAACTCGGCACAAAATAAAGATATCAATGGACGTCTTACCAAATTTTTGGATTTAACTTTGGAGGATCTAGAGTAAGTAATATTAAATTATTTTAGATCTTATAGTTTTTATAAGTGTTTTATATATTTTTACGTGTAAATTTAATATCATTTTAATATTTTAGAAACAATCACATCACATGTACTATTTGGGAGAATTATGCGGAGCAGTTAAGCCGCACTTGGAGCAGAATTATTTGAGCCATTGGTTATAATTTTGCGAGATGGGGAGCAAAAGTTTTTAAAGGTACGGTTTTTTTATTAATTTTCTATATAATATATTTTTAAAAAATTTATGTCCGAAGTTGTTCGTAATTTAAGTTTTTGTAATATTTAATTACTTTTTCTCGCTCTATTTATCTCCGTACCATAAATACACTCGATTTGAAATTTCTAATAAAAAATATATGTAAGGTTTGATTTTTTATATTTTTTGAAAGATTTCTGAAATTGAACTATTTAATATTTGTTTACTTTTTCTGCTTCTATTTGTTTTTTTATTTTTTTCTTCAAATATATTTCGATTTTGTTCGTCAGAATTTAACTATTTAATATTTTTTTATTTTGAAGGTCAAGTTAAGGTATCCAATACCTTTCATGTTACAAAATTGCTTGTGAATGAGAAAATTGCCGAGATCCAAGAGTTCAAGAAGAGGTAATATTATTTGACAATTTTCAATTACTGAATATTGAATATGTTATCTACGTTTATTAACAATTTTTTTCAAATCGGGATTTTGAGCAAAGAACAATCCTACATTCTCTATCAATCATGTTAGTTTGCCCTCCTCCACGGACGGCTAAAAGATGAACTTGAAGCCTTAGGATGCATCGGTAAAAACGCCGATTATTTGTATGATTGTGAAAAGGTAATTTATTTTTATAATCCCTTTATTTAAATAATAATTTTAAATAAATAATAAATATTTATTTGTATATATTTTATTTCTATTTTACTAATATAATCTATATAATTTTGGTAGTTTTGGATTTGTGCAAGAGTCGTTTCAATTTCGGAAGATTGGTGGTATCTTGCGTGTACTAACTGTGGGAAGAAGATGCACCAAGCGTTGAACAATTTTTATTGTGTGAAGTGTGATGATTTGTTTCACACAGGGGTTTTGAGGTAAATGTTTCCTTTATTTTTACTTAGGTTCTAATATAATCAATTTATTATTTAGTTGGTCTAATATTATTTTTCGAATAAAAATTTTACTAGGTACATGATTCTTGTCAAGTTGTTGATGAAAGTGCAAGGGCCACTTTACTTTGTTGGGATAGGGATTGGAAAAATCGATTGGAATGTCTTGCAGTTTGAGGAAGGAGCATCTTGAGGTTTTTAACTTATTATATATATTTTATGTTATATTTTTTAACACTTATTTAATTTTTAGGAATTATTGTAATAAAATTGTACGAATATTTGTGGCGTGGAGGTGAGAAATTGCCCGAGGAACTATCCGGACTCATCGGGAAGAAGCTTCTTTTCAAAGTGCAAATAAAATCAACGACTCCATAATTATTCGGTATCTTTTAGTTGCTAAGCTTTCGGCAGATCCGATTTAATTTGGAAATATGGAGTGATGAATCTCGAGAGTCAGGTTATTTAAATATTAATTTTTTATTATAATATTTATTACAAATGATTATTATAAATCAATAATTTAATTTTTTGATGTTTAGGAATCGGATTTTTTGTCCAAGTTGCGGTCGGATGATGTTTGTGATGATAAGGTGTAATCTATATTTGTGTACGGTCAAGAGGTTTTATATGGTTTTGATTTATTATACTTCACAAGCATTTAAATTAAGACAATACAATAAACATAAAATAGAACAAACATGTCAATAAAAATCAGCATAAAAATTAACAGCAGGTCTAAACATCATTTGATAATCATAAACCATTCACCACCACTTATATAGAACATTGGATGTAAACAATGAATTGATAAACATAGAACATTACATTGAACACATTCATCTTTCCAAACAATACTGGTATTATTACGGATATTATTAAATATTTTATTTTATTAATTTATTTGATTTCATTTACAAATTACATATTTTGATTCACATTCTTAATCTTTTCCTAAGTCCAACTTTATTCGATGTATATTTTTGGTACAAATAATTTACATGTCCAATATAACCATACGTCAATCTTTATTCTTATTATATTTTTCAAGTATAAATATCTGCAAAATAATATAAAATAATTTACATTCCTAATATATTGCTCAAGTCAATCTTTATTCTTTGTGTTTTTCAAGTAAAAATATCTTACAAAATAATATTCTTTATTTTGCTTCTCTAATTTATTTTTATGTTAATCTTTTACGTAATCTATATTTAAAAGTATATATTATGAATCGTATTGTATATATTACAGAAATTCACTCATTTAATTATCATCACATACCAAAAACAGATTCATTGTCATTTGTATAAGTAGTGACATCTTCTATGTTTGCATATCTCGACTAATTATCAATTCAAATCAAGCATCACAGCCAAAAAACACTCCAAGGCCCAAGCCATAACATAGTATACACTTTATTCTACAGAATGAGGAAGCTTACAGGTCATAGTGTAATTTACAATAAACGTAAATGTTCTAGCATAGATGATCAAGGTAATTTCTGTTCCAAGTTTTTTTAATTATTTAAACAACTTCTATTTTTTAATATCATTTATAATTATTGATTTATTTCGTTAAATCTATATATATATATATTATATTACTGTTTTCAATTTATAGTTTGAAGGTTAATACTCATCATAATTCATATAGATGCAGAGAATATCATATCGAGTAATAATCATATTCGAGTCATTAACAATAGGCATTTTGTAGTTTTAATTATACGCAAAAATTTTGAGTAAAAAAAAAAAGAAAAACAATTATGTTTTTAAATAATTTTTATGATTTTTGATTAAAAAATGCAAAAGAAAATTAAGAATAATGATATGGATCACTAAAAAAAAATTGAGAATATTGTATTGGATCGGGTATATAAAATGCTAAGAAAAATGTTTTACCAATAATGAAATGGATTTGAGGCGAGGTTGAAAAACATTTACCAATAAAGATGAATTTTCAGCTAATTAAAAAGGCAAAAAAAAATGGTTTGATCAAAGAAAAATATATTACAAATATTAACTTATCTTTTTTGATTTAAGTCGATTGTACTTGGATCTTCTTATGGTACTTGATTCTTCTTATGGTATTTTAAAACTCGCATCAACAAGATAATAATATTTTGGTTAGTAAACAAATACTTAAGAAAATTCAAAAATAAATTAAAATAAATAAAATAATACTTATACGCATTTTAAGAGAAGAAGCTACATCAGATCTACAATTTCTTTCTCACCTCTCACATTCAAAAGGCAAAAATTTAAAAAAAAAAATTGGAAAAAAATATTGCGAGAAAACTTCCTTTTTCTCGCCAAACCATTTATAGGGTTTTTGTATTTCTATATTTTTAAATATAAATCTTATCATAAAAAAAAAAAAAAGCCGATTTTTGATTTTTTGGCCGAAAAAAATTCAAGAAAATTTATTCGATTATTCTATTTTTAAATAGGAACGCATGCAGGTCATTAGCTTAGCCTTACTATTTCTTAAAATATTAAAACAAAAATACAAAAAAAAAAAGCAAATATGATAAGGTTTTTCGTTTCTAAATATTGTTCGAAAAAACAAATACAGAAATTATACAATACTAAAAAAACCATAGATCGAAAAAATATTCATATGTATAGTTTAACGGTATTATTTCGCAAAATTTTTATTAAAAAAATATCAGATTAAAAACGGATCTACCATTTTTGTAAATATAGTTACCAAAAATAAAATAAAAATAAACGAAAATATAGAATACTTGAAAAAAAGAAAAATATGGAAAAATCCATTATCCGAAAAATACTTTGGAGGAGTATTTTTTACCGATTTTTTTGTTTGAAATCCTTTACTCATTTTGAAAACCGACTTCAAAATGATTTTTTTGAAGATTTCAAAGCAAATATTTTTTTATCGCCTATTTTTCCAAAAAAAAAAAAAAAATACTTTACAAATGTATTTTCCATTTGATTTCTTTGTTCGAAATCCTTTTACATTTTGAAAACTAACTTCAAAATGTTTTCAAGGATTTCGATTTTTTTTTTTTCATTTACGATTTTTGAAAACAAAAAAATTTGAAGAATCAACTAAAGGAAAAACAAGGATTTATTTTTCAAAATAAAAAGACGATCGGTGGAAATGTAAACAAGAAATCAAAAACTTGATTTTAAACAAAATGGCGTAAATCTTTTGGGAGAGTTTTGTAGAAAATGGCGAAATGAGAGAAATGAGATCGAGAGAGAGAGAGAGGCGTGAGAATGAGAGAATTAGGGTTAGGTGGAGTGAGGAGAGTTAGGGCATCGCGGGGTGTTGGCGGGTGGAGGGTACCTGTTGGGAAATTAATTTTTAGATTTTGATGAATGTCATGTAAATTGCATTGTAATAGATAGGGCTGGCCGAAGTGAGTTAAGTCGACTTTGCCCTGAACATGCAAGAAAACAACTGGAGACTAAAAGGAAGACTCATTTGTGAGGCGGTGAGTGTGGCAAGAAGAGAAGACAGGAACTCGATTGAAGGTGCAAGCGAGATGCAACTCGGTGAAGTGTCATTCAAGTCAACTCAAGATGAAGTGACAGATGAGTCATCCATGATTGGAAGTCGACTCAAGTCACCTGGGGAAGTCAAGTAAATGCGGTCAAGTCGAGACAATCGAAAGAGATCCGTTGTACGAAGTCAAGAGAATTACTTAAACAAGTAATACTTCCATATCGCATTTCTTAAAGTGCTCGACCCGAGAAGCATGCAAAAGGAATAAACCAACGGGAAGCATTGCACTGTGTCGAACTCGAAAAAGTTGAAGAATCATTCATACGAGGAAATGTCAATTCCAAGAATCGCAACAAGACAAGCCAACGACCACAAGTGTCTTTTGAAAATTAACCTATCTCTTCAACGGGCAAATTTTCAAAAGAACACTATAAAAGATTGAGGAATCACTTTGAGAAAAGGTAACCTTGACAATCGAAAAACAAATACGAGCAAGAAAAGCAATATCTCAGAATTTGAACTATTCCCGAATCATTCAAGTTCAATCCTCAAGCCTACATTACGAAGGAAATCAATCCAACACTTACCTCGTGAAGGAAAGACGACTTCAATCAGTTGAAGAGGAAACATTTGAAGAATCAAGGGTCTACATTCCAAGGAGGATTGTAGAAAGGTTCAAGGTCGAACCAGTTTCAAGTTTTTGGAGGGCTTTGTGATCAAATCCAAGAACCTTGAGCAAGTGGGTTGTAGTAGCAAGCGCGCACCGCCTGCTGTGAAGAAGCCGAGTCGCACGAGAAGCCGGTTGTGTGACCAAGGCATCTCCAGATCGAGTCCCAAAGGATCAAGTCGGATGTGTGATCAAGACTTGCATACGGGTCGATTATGTAGCACCTTCTAGCTAATTGAATTTTAATACGAAAATAAGTAATTATAATAGAAATACTTTAAAGATTTCTTAAAAATACGGAATAATAAAAACTTTACTTAGTTTCAAAGTTTGCGTGGAAATAAAAACTAATAATTGAAACAATTATAAATCCGAAACATCCATAATGAAGTGAAAATGACATTCAACATCCCAATAGAAATTAAAATTCAAACTTTTTTTTTTAAACTTGAAAGACATGAAAATCATGAAAGTCGTGGGTTCGCGAGTCATCTGTATTTACTGCGCCATCTCCTTCCTCATCGGGTTCTCA
Organism: Rehmannia glutinosa; assembly: GCA_016081115.2. Classification (NCBI taxonomy): domain Eukaryota; kingdom Viridiplantae; phylum Streptophyta; class Magnoliopsida; order Lamiales; family Orobanchaceae; genus Rehmannia; species Rehmannia glutinosa. The sequence continues at coordinate 151,104 of JABTTQ020002040.1, forward strand.
TCTGAAAATATTAAACATTCGTGGGATGAGCTTTAAAGAAGCTCAACAAGTAATCTCATGCATGAATGCATGTCTAATGCAATATTATAACATTTACTTCAAAACTTGTCATTTTCTTTACTTAAAACATTCTTTAAGACGCGAGCTCACTTGGTGATACATTGTTCTATTCAGGGTCATGATGGGCCTTGTTATTTGGAACCCGATTAACATTTTGCCCGAAGGCCCATTTCTTTTAACATTAACATTAGCCGCAAGCGGCACATTGTCGGAACGCCGGTCCCCCGCGCCCATTTCCCACTCACTCCAGCATCATAGAACAATATACACCAATTTCTTTGAAAAATATATTATTAATTCTAAACTAAAATTTGACTCGACTTAATCTTTGTATGCTCGTGAAATGCTATGAACGTACATTTAACATGATGCATGAACCTAAGTGATGTCGATTTTCATTGAATGTGAAAATAAATATAAGCGCATAGCATAATAATTAAATCACACTAGCTGAAATAATTTGAGAACAAAATACTACATTCAACTGATTAGGGAAAACCCTACGTTCAATTAATTAAGGGAAAATCCTATATTCAATTAATTATGAATAACCCCACATTCAATTAGTAAAAATAAAAAAAAACAAGATTGAAAGTGCGTGATCAAGAAGAAATCAATTAACTATATAAGTGTGATTTAATGTTAAAATTGAATACAAATAATTAGAACATAAACCAGATGTTCATTTACAAAACAATCGCATCTTTTTAACATATATTTTACCTTTTTCAAAGTAATCTGGATTAATTAAAAAGAATATTTACTCTTAAATGCATTCAAACAGTAAAGCATATGAAAGAAGATATATAATCCAATTTATTTTAAGTTGTATCAAGTATATGTGAAGTATACGTACATATATATAAATATATCATATATGTGAAGTATACATACATATATATATAATTATATCATATGTTATCATACGTACATATATATATAAATATATCATATGTGAACAAGTAAGTTAACCTATTATCCTAATTAGCATGGTTATACTTCTATAATAATATTATATACATTAACATACATGCGACTTGATTGCGGTGGAAATCGTACAAGTAAATTAAGTAGAGACTTTTTGATTAAATAACAATAATTAAAATCCTAATCTATATGAAACTAAAGGGATTACTTGCCTGGTTCGTCGGATGACTCGGATCAACTACAATAAAATTCACTCCGGTTTCTACCCTGTAGAATCTATACATAAATTATTATATAATAGAATTAGTAAAACTTAACCAAATTCAATTATGAAACTAAAATAAAGAAATAATTACGAAACCTTCAAACTCTTCGGATAATTTGTACTGCAAATTGGATTATACTTCTTGTATTTTCTTGATTCTTCTTTTCTTTCTTTTCTTTTTCTTCTTCTTTCTTTCTCCTTCTTTCTTCTCTTCTTTTCTGTTTCTCCTTCACTCCTCCGATTCTTCCTCCCAACTAATCATCCTTATCATCTTTTATTTCTTCCTTTTTATTATTTTATTTTTCCATTATTCCCACTAAATCTCCCACTTTTTATTTTCTTTTTCTCACTTTCTCCACCTTTCTCTTCCATTATCCCCAACACCAACCACTATCTTTATCTCCCATTGTCCCCAATAACATCCACTATCTCTAATTATTTCTTTTAAATTTTTGTTTTCTTTTTTAAAAAAAATGGTTGTGACAGATTACCACTTTGTATCGATCAATACTTAGTGGATTCCTCCAGGAGTTGGAGAAGAGAGGATTAGAAGAATTGCCCCATCTTCGAACCTCTATAAAAATTTATTGTGTCATTTACATTTCAAAACTTTAATTTCTACACATTATTTCAATATTTTGATAAATTTGCTATCCAATTGATAATCAAAAAGTGCTAAAACCAAGTATTAAAACAAACTTAAACCAAATTCAAGGGTGTTAAGTCTTCCAATGAAAACATATCACGGTCAAGTTAAGTTCTAGTCAAACAATTTGAGTTATTCTATCAAGCGGCTCGGTTGAGTGCGTTGAGTGGCTAACTCTCACGATTAACTAGCTTAGTTGTTCATCTAGGACTCAATTTGTGAAGTATTAACTCGAACGTTTTAAAAGGACTAAATCGAAAAATTGGTAAGGTTTATTCAACCCCTTCTATACCTTACACTCACACCCCGGGGACCTACATACCCAGGTGGTGGTAGGTGGTGTTGGGTTGTGAGATAGTATAGGGAAGGTTCGGATCCATATTTAGAACCGTCCGATGATGGACACGTGCTCGAATCCGAGTCATTCATTTTAAATGCAGACAAGATGATGACATGTTTTTTTTTTTTTTGATACATTTTTGGGCCAATATTTTCTAAAGGCTTTTGTTTTAATTGGGCTTGGTATCTATATATTATATGTATATATATCCATTGGACTTTTTAATTTTTTTTTCAGAATTGAAATTATATTTATATTGTTTATTATCATTAATATTTATTATTATATGAAAATAATTGAATTAAATATTATTATTATTACTTAATTTAATTTCAAATAAATAAATTTCGAATAAAAAAATAAAATAGAGATTAATTATACAAAAACGTTTTCAAATTTATCTCAAATAATTATAATATATTCTTATAATTATTTTATTATATAATTTAATATATAAATATTAGATATTTTGTATTATATTTAAAGTAAATAAAAATTGAAATAAAATAATAAAATAGAGATTAAGGATACAAAACACGTATTCAAATATATCTCAATTAATCATAATGTATTCTTATAATTATTTTATTATATAATTTAATATATAAATATTAGAAATTTTGTATTATATCACTTTATTTATTACATATATATAGGGTTCCTTAATATATTAATATTTATATTAATTATTTTATTATTAATAAATATGTTATATATACGTATTATATATTATTATTATTATTATTTAATAATTATTAAGTTTTCGTATAAAATTACTCTACTTATTATATTATTATTATTATTATTTAGTTTAAACCAATCAATTTTATAATTATTATTTTTAATATTATTATTATTACTATTTATTATTAATATACTTATTATCATGAATATGGATGATTACTAGAATTATTATTATTATCATTATTATTATATTTGTTATTGAAATAATCAATTCGAATTTTATTAAATAATTTTTATGTATAAATTTTTATTATTGTTTAATTTGATATATAATCATTTTTTACATTTTAATTTTAAATTGATTTTTCAGAAATATAATAATATCTAAAAGGACGTCTTTTGAAAAAGGCTCATCAAGTACAATGGTTCATCCATTATCTAACGATCCATTTCAAGCGATATCACAAATGGTATGTTCAATTATTTTTTTGTTATAAATAGAAGAAATATACAATGTTGTATTTAAATACTAATAATGATAACATTGTTTTTTTAAAAAATAATATAGTTTTACGGCGCGCGATTATATCCGGAAGAAATATGGTTAATCGTGGCGTATCTAATTATGGTACTTAGGGACACTCTCTTCGATGAGTTTGAAAGAAGTTATAGTAGTTGATCGACATAAGATGAATCGAATGGAGCCCATATTACTTCAAATGAGCCGAGCGATGTATGAGAATTCCGTGTTAACGAATCGAGATTGAACTCGGTGAAGTATGTAATCCTTCACATGATGGTTGGTGCAATTTTTTATATTTGTTAATTTCATATATTTTAGTCTATTAATATTATTTAGTATAATTTCATGAATTAGTGTATTTATTATTTTTTGAGTATTGGGATATAGGGGATGCGAAGTTTTCAATGCCAATTTTGTGGAACATTATTTTGGTTAGAAGAAAGACTATCTTCCTCTCCAAAATCAAAGCCTCGCTACTCTTTGTGTTGTGGGCACGGAAATATTCAACTTCCGCCAATCGACAACCACCAACTGCTTGTTCTTGAAGATCTATTGTTTGGAAATGGAAATAAAAGCAAGCATTTTCAAGAAAATATACGATCTTATAACAATATGTTACATTTTACATCTATGGGAGGAAAGATTGACACGAGATGTGAACAAAGGTAGAGGCCCACCGGTTTTTGAATGTATGGCCAAAATTATCACCTTATTGGAAGTTTGTTGCCGCCTGGGATGGATCTACTCCCAAATTCGCTCAAGCTATACATATATGATACGGAGAATGAAATAAGTCATAGGTTGAATTCCGTAAGGTTTGTTTATTTTTATTATATTTTGTTTATTTATTATTAATTTGTTTAAATTTTTAAACACAAATTTTATTTAATTTTTAAAAAACCATGTTTAAATTTGTTGGCAAGGAAGTGATAGCAATAATTTGCACGAAGTTATCGTGGTAATGCGAATTGAAGAAAATGTTGGACGAGAACAATGTTCGGTAAAATCTTTTAGAATGGCAAAAAAAGATTCGACAACATGGATATTGGGCGTAAAATTATGTTTGATTGGTAGAAGAGTACGGATGCTAGGACATATAATATGCCAAGTACCGGTGAGGTTGTCGCTTTGATTTTCGGTGATTTCGATCGTGCTTTAGCGATCGGGATATTGTTATTGAAACAAGATCCGGTCTTTTTGCTGCGGATTAATGAATTGAATGCTTCTTATTTGGCCTTGCAAAGATATCGTTACTATTACCTTATGGTGAGGATGGTTTTAGAGAAGATATACCATTTTCAATAAATAAGACTAATAATCTTGGTGCGAGAAAAATAATTAGTGTGCGTGAATACTTTGCGTCTGATTACACGACAAAAGAACATGAATCGGACTCTACTATTTTGTCTTCTCGGAGATTGTTTCAACAGATTTATTGTTGATGCATACACAATGGTCGATGCGCTTTCGATTGAAATATATCCGTTTGAATCGGAAAAAGCTTCGTTGTGATATATATAAAGGCTTGACGGATCTTTGTCTTTTTGCGTGGTGATATTGATCCGAGTACTCGGGGCAAACGCATTATATTACCTTCAAGTTTCACCGGAGGTGCTCGATATATGATACTGAGAACTATCAAGATGCGATGGCTATATGTCGATGGGGCGTTATCCGGATCTGTTTATAACATTTACTTGCAATTCTTAAATGGCCGAGATTGTTCGTTTTGTCGGAAAAAGAATCTAAATCCCGAAGATCGATAGGATATTGTTTGCGAGAATCTTTAAACTTAAGCTAGATTCTTTGATCAAAGATCTTGGCAAAATAAACTGTTCGGGAAAGTAATTGCAGGTTATCATTTATTTTTTAAATATTTTATACATATTTTTAATAATATATTTAATATTTATTTACTTAGTTTAGTGTCTCAAATCCTTTTTTTTTTTTATTATTTTATTTGATTATCTATACGATAGAATTTCAAAAGCGTGGCTTGCCTCATGCACATATATTGTTGTTTACGGCAAAGAAAGACAAATATCCAATTGCGAGATGACATAGATCGAATCATATCATTTGAAATACCTGACGAGATAAGCGATCCATGTTATTATCTTTGTAGTAAAGGAGCATATGATTCATGGTCCATGTGGTGATGTCGGAAAAACGCTCCATGTATGGCCGATGGTCGTTGCACTAAACATTTTCCCAAAAAATTTGTGGATGCAACTACTTTTGATGAAGAAGGTTATCCGTATTCTGAGGAGAAATGACGGAAGAATAGTTGAGAAAAATGGTGTGTCGTTGGACAACAGATACATGGTGCCTCATAATCGTAAGTTGTTACTCAAATATGGAGCTCACATAAATGTCGAATGGTGTAACCAGGCGGATCTATTAAGTATCTATTCAAGTATGTAAACAAAGGAAATGATCGCGTGACAACGTCGTTTTATACAAGCACCAACGATGAGGAATTTGGGAAAAACGTTGATGAAATGAGCATGTATTATGATTGTAGGTATATATCGTCATGTGAAGTCATGCGGAGGTTATTGGGGTTTGAGATTCAAGACAAATATCCTTGATCGAACGACTCGACCTTCCATCTTCCGAATGAGCAGAGTGTTATTTTCGGTGATAATGAGCGAATAGACGATGTGCTTAGTAAAGATTGATTAAGGAGATCATGTTTTTAGCATGGATGGAAGCAAATAAAATATATCCCGAAGCCCGTGAGTTAACCTATGTTGAAGCCCCAACAAAATTCACATGGAAGAAAGAACTCGGGAAGTGGATTCCAGAGAAAATGGGGAAATCCATAGGTCGAGTGTTTTTCATTCCTCCAGGGTGGTGATATGTACTATTTATGGTGTCTTCTCAATATTGTCCGTGGGGAGATACGTGTCATGATGACTACAAGAAGGTCAACGGTACTCAACACTCTTCGCATCGTGACGCTTGCTATGCTCTTCGTCCGTTAGAAGATGATAGGGGAATATGTTGATGCAATCATTGAAGCGAGCCATTGGGCTTCAGAGAGAGTTTTGAAGTTTTTTTGCGTCGTTGCTATCATCGAATCTTTGAGCACACCGTAAGTAGTATGGGACAAGTGTTGGCAATATCTTTCGATGATATTCTACATAGACGAACGCGTCTTCTTCAATATGAAGGTATTATTATTATATGTTAAATGTCATGTTTTTATTTCTAATTACATTATTTTATATATCTTATTATTTATTCAATGTCTTATTATTTCTCTTGCGAGAATTGGTATTGAGTGAGAACGAGATAAAAAATCTTGTTTTGTTGGAGATTGAAAGAATATTGAGAAGTCGGGCACGAGTCACGTGATTTTGATACGATGCCCTTTCCCGATCCGACAATACCGGGAATAGCGAAGCAGTTGATATATGGCGAGTTGCGTTATGATCGTAAGGCTCTTTGGTAGAGCACAAAAACCTCATTTCAAGACTCAATGACGAACAAAAAAATATTTACTCTAAAATCATGACAAAAGCGGTGGAATCAAATAAATGTGGTATGTTCTTTGTATACGGATATGGGGAACGACAAAACATTTTTGTGAAGGGCTTTATCTGCGGCTTTGAGATCGAAAGGAGAAATTGTGTTGAACGTGGCATCGAGTGGAATAGCGTCCCTATTGCCGCTGGTGGAAGGATCGCCCATTCCCGTTTTGTTATTCCTTTAAACCCAAATCAAGAGTCAACTTGCAATATCAAACAAGGGACTCCGCTTTGCTTTGAGTGATTATTTGTTGTAAACTTATAATCCGAGATGAAGCCCCAATGATGCACAAGCATTGTTTTGAAGCCGTGAATGAAACTTTGAAAGGTCTTTTAAAATTAATCAACCCACGGAATGAATCAAAACCTTTTGGAGGGAAAACTGTTGTGTTCGGGGGTGACTTTGACGGATATTGCCTGTTATACCGAAGGGAAGTTGATAGGATGTAGTCAATGCCACGATAAATGCATCGTATTTGTGGAAAGATTGTACAAGATCGAGATTGACTAAAAATATGCGTCTTCAAAACCTCCATCATGAAGATGATTATGCGGATTTGGCCCAATTCTCGAGTGGATAGCAAGCATCGGAGATGGAACAATCGGAGGATCTAATGATGGTTGTGCCACTATCGATATACACGAAGATATTGTTTTGGAATCATCCGGTGATCCGATTGCAACAATTGTAGAGAATACTTATCCTATGTTTAAAGACGCCATTGATGATCCTACTTATTTGAAAGATAGGCGATACTCTTGACCGACTCTTGATGTTGTTGAATCGATCAATCAATATATGACGTCTTTAAATTCTCCGGAGGGGCGAGACTTATTTGAGCTCGGATAGCACGAGTAAACTGACGCTAATATTGATTTCTTGCATGATCTTCATACGCCAGAATTTTTGAATGGTATAAAATGTTCGGCGTTCCCAATCATGAGCTGCGCATTTGAAGGTTGGGACTCAGTTATGCTCTGAGGAACATGGACCACTCGATTAGATTGTGTAATGGGACTAGATTGGTGATTACGAGGCTCTCAGGCACGCACTTGAAGCTAAAATTCTCACCGGAACGCATGAAGGTCATAAGGTGTAGATACCGCGAATGACACTAACACCATCGGACCTCGAGAATTCCATTCAAGTTTCAACGAGACGGTTTTCTCGATCGTGTCTTATGCAATGACCATAAACAAGAGTCAAGGCCAATCTCTCTCAAATGTTGGTCGTACTTGAAGAATTGATTGATCACGATCAATTATACGTTGTTGTTTCGAGTCACCAATCGGAAGGGACTAAAAATATTAGTGTGTGGCGAAGATGAATCAAAAAAACAAATAGACGCAAAATATCGTGTACAAAGAAGTTTTTCAAAATTTGTAGATATTAATTTGTTCGAGTAGATGTTTGTACATTTTCTATTTTTTATTAATGTGTAATAAATTTTATAAACATCCAATCTATACGTTTGAACCCAACAAACCCAAAATCGTAAAACACCATAAATTGCATATTTTCCCACATTACACTCGCCGTGCATCATCACGGGTAAAGCACTAGTTTATTATTCATGTCGAATCTTGAACTCGGACCGACCTATTTATTTCCCGATAACCCGGACACGACCAATTTAACCCGTCTAATAAAATTAGTTTTATATATATTTAATATTTTCAATTGAATAAATAATTTTTTATTAAAATCAATCATTATGACACACTATTCCTCAATAAAAATATCACAAATCACAACATACAAAACAAAAAAAAATAATAAATAGCATAACATACTAATCATATTTTGAGGACAACATACAAAAATACATGAAAAATAATTACAACATATATATTAAGAAGGTTTTAGCATTTAAATTTTAAGGACATATCTTGTCTTTTGTTTTTTCTTATAATTAACTATTTACTTAGTTTTTTTTTTTTTTTTAATTTACAAACGGGTTAGACATGTTAAATGGGTCATAGCAAATTGGTCGAACCCGACTGTTTAATTGGTGGATTATATGGGTATGACCCCAATTTCGATCCGCACTTTGAAGCCTTGACCAATACCTATCAATATCGTGTTAGGCTCGTGTCGGGTTTGCGTGTGGGTCCGAAATTGACACCCTATCCGCATTGTTTATTTTATTTCATTTAATTTTTTATTTAATGAGTATTTGTTAAGTAAAACAAACGAACCTGTTCACAAAAACTCTTGTCGAGGCCTAACGGTCCGACTGTTAAACGGATCGACCGCGGATCGGTGGCATTTTCGTAATATTAGCAAAGTGGTGTTTTATTAATTTTCGGGAGCACATGTATTATCGATCCTTCCGAAATGTATTAGTCGTCCTTCTAAAAAGTATTAGCGATTTTCGAAATGTATTATTAGTTTCTGAAGAGTTTTTAGTATTTCTCTTGAATATACTCTCGAAATGTATTAGCAATCCATCAAAAAAATATTAGTAGTTCATCGAAAAAGTATTAGTAGTTCTTTGAAATAAATTAAAATTTTCTCACGAAATGTATTAAAAGTCCTACGAAAAGTATTAGTGTCCTTCTAAAAAGTATTAGCGATTTCTCCGAAATGTATTAGTAGTTCCCTGAAGAGTTTTTTTAGTATTTTTCTCATGAATATACTCTCGAATGTATTAGTAAATCCCTTCTAAAAAGTATTAGCAGATTCTTCTAAAATGTATTAGTTTCGATTCCCTAAATATAATTAAATTTTTATCCCATAATATATTAACGAGTCTTACGAAAAGTATTAGTCGTCCTTCTAAAAAGTAATAGCGATTCTTCTAAAATGTATTAGTAGTTCCTTTAATATAATTAAATTTTTCTCCCAAAATGTATTAACAGTCATTCGAAAAGTATTAGTCGTCCTTCTAAAAAGTATTAGCAATTCTTCTTAAATGTATTAGTAGTTTCTGAAAAATATTATTTTTCCCCTTTGAAATATTTTTAGTAATTTTCTGAATAGTATTAGTTTTTCCAATAAAATGTATTAGTAGTTCCCTTTGAAAAGTATTAGTTATTACCTTTAAAAGTATTAGTTTGTCTCTTGAAAAGTAAGTTAAATGAAATATTCCTTAGCCCTGTTAAATGAAATCTTCTTGAGCCCCATCTATAAAAATTCTTCTAAGAAAATGCATGTAAATGGGATTATTTATGTACTTATTTGTTGACTAATACACAATAATTATTGAGTTTTCTTCAAAATTCCATACAAGAGAAAAAATAATTTTTGTAAATAATGCACCTACTTGTTTTGAGGTTTTACCTCTATTTCTAATGCTCTGTTATTATTTTTTTTTTTTGAGAAGAATGCTCTGTTGTTATTAAACTTACGTCAAAACCTGGAATTGGCACTTTCAAAGAATAGTTTGATATTGTTTTAGCTCATTGGTGAAAATCAAGCAAAGTAGAGAGAGAGGTAAAAAGAATGATATGAGGAAGACTTTTAAGAGAAAGGGGGAGAAACACGCAGGAAATGAGAAAGAAGGAAGGAGATTTGGAGTAGGCCTCGTTTTTGTTAAAGATCCGAATTAAAGTGTTGGGGATCCGTCTAACAGTTTAGATCCGATTAGACCGTCTGACAGAGAGACCAACTCGAAACCTGTTTATAAACTTTAAAAGGTATTTGTATTTTCAAGAAGATAGATGGTGTTTTTGTAATTATGCTAAACCTCATGGGTGGTTTTTAAATTATCCCTAATTATAATATGGTTGATATATAGGTTGTTGGGCAAGAAGGAACACAACGTGCAATCACGCCAAGTATTTGGATAGCACTACAGATTTGCAAGAACAAAATAAATCCACTAAAATCCTGATCAAAGATGCTGTTCACTTTCTCACAAATGCTCAAAAATTTGCATTTTCCTGTCCCAAAATGGTTTCCAGAACGTACCTGAACACCCATTTCAATTGTCCTTTTGCACCTAAAAAAGAGCAAACTACAGTTGTACGCGTAAAAATAAGCAATAAAAAAAAATTCTACAACATTTCCATTTTGAAGGCAAAGATCATTCTAGCCACTCCAATTTACAAAGACACAAAAAAATTGGTCCCATATTATTGTATAACAATAAACTAGTGAATCTTGCTATGTTGCTTCAAATATCTCTCGCCAACCCAGAAAGATCAACATCTCCATCACGGCTATTCTTAGGAAGGGTTTCTTGTGGAGGGGCACGTTCAATCTGATTTCCACGCTTGTGTGGTGATGAACAATCTTTATCGAATATTTTCGGTACCCCAACTGAGCTGAAGAACTCGTTCTTCATCTCTTCAGCTGCTTCAAAAAATTGGCTCATGCCGTCAAAGAAGCTACGTTCGATGGCTTCAATATCATTACGCAACCCAGGAAAGTAAGAGGACCTGTGCTCTCCAGAATCCAAGGGAAATGAACCTTTAACCATTTGCTCCGTAACATCTTCCTCAGAGTATTCTTTGTTAGATTGTACCATCTCGCTGGGCCTGAGTGGAAACAATACCATATAAACTTATCAGCTAATCGTTGCTCGATAAATAAGTGTAATCAGATATATATACACTAGCCCCTAATGACAGAAATAATACTTTTCATTAACTCCAAAAGGAATATGGCGTAAAGATTAATGCAGCAACAATTCTCTAAGACTCTATTTGGATTGATGGATTTGGAGCTAAGGATTTCAAATTCATATTCAATAAAGTCATTTTATACTATTTTGGAGTCATTTTGGAGGATTTCAAATCCATCTTCTCATTTGGAGTCATTTGAAATTCTTCCCCAAATCCTCTCCCTAAATCTAAATACTCTCATCCAAATGCAACCTAAATAAAGCTGCTCACAACACTCTTTAAATCTCTTCTACGAAACATAGCTTACTACCAGTAGAGAAAATTTAAGCTGCCAAACAAGGATATTTATCATGTGGGAGTATGAAATGAGCTCGAAACGGATAGCAAGTAATAGCCCATTTTATTTCTTTCCCTTGTGTTGTTTATTGTGACAAGTTAACCACTTAGGGAAAATGAAATGTATGAAAACGTGAGCGAGGAGGATTCTGAAAAAGGAAATCAATCTGTTATAGATCGATTTTGATTATTTAATTAGGGTTATTTAATTTAATTATTGGTGGTTTAATTAAGGTTAATCATTATTTCCTAGTTCAATTAGGTTTAATTAAGGTGAATTGTTATTTCCTAGTTTAGTTAGGATTCAGTTTCCTAGTTTAACTAATTCTTATTATTGGGCTTTAAGCCCGTAGGGTTAGGTTTAAGGTTATGTTGCTATTTAAGTGAGTATTATTATTTCATATAGGACACTTTGGAGTTATTGAGTTTGTCGGCTTTAAGCTGGGCGGGAGATTTCCCGAGGAGAACTTCGCGTTCTTGTTTTGTTTTCTACATTAATAATATCAATCATTGCTTTTCTTTCAAATTACTTTACCCTTGACTCTATCACAATCAAACTTCATCGAACATTTAGATATCAGTTCGTGAACATATAACTTTTTTATCATTTATATTTATGCCATTCGAATTAAATTAATCTTTCAAAGTATACTTGTTTAACTCTAAATTATTTGTGCAAACAAAATGAATTATCTTGTGTTGCTCTTGGCTAGGTATCTTAGCTTTAAGAAAAATCACTGAAAAGGATAGGCTGAATTTGTTCCTGAATTCTGCGATTGAGATCTGAAGTTAAAAGTTCCAACTCTGGAGAGTTGGATTATTGCCTGTTCTGTTGCATTAGTTTAACCATCATCTAAGCAAGTGAGAATAGCTTTGATTGCTAGTTTGCTATTCTCACTTGCTCAAATCATTCCATCCAACCTGTTTCCTATCGCTACCTTCTTTTCCTCCTGGCATGTTAACCTCTTATCTTGTCTTCTTTAATTCTTTTTCCAGTCTTCTCTCAAGGTTCATTTGGATTGATGGAATTTCAAAAATCCATAATAACAAATGCATTGAGCTTATTTGGATAAAATGGATTTCAAATCCTTAAGCTCCCATTTTGAACCTTTTTTTGAGTCATTGTGGTGGATTTCATATCCATTCTTATATGGAGTCATTTGAAGTCATTCTCACAAATCCTCCCGTCAACTCTAATCCTTCCAGCCAAATGCAACCTTAATTTTGGTGGAGATACTCATTCGTAAATCAAGGCAACTCAACTAACCCTACTTATCTATACAAAACATTTCAGCATCTCCAGCTCCCAAAATTTTTCGCTCAAAAAATCTTGGAAAAGCACTAACACTAGCTCTTTAAATGGAAGCTTTTGAAGAATATTGATTGTTTTAACTTTTAAGCAACCAAAATAGGGCCAAGATATATGATAATATGAATAATTTCATTTTGTCATTCACATGTTGAACTGAAGTTCTATACCCAATTATTCTAAATTCTGATCTCTTGGATCCAAAAATATACTTCCATGTATTAGGCTATAACACATAAAAACAGAGGTAAGCACAATAAACTAACTTAGCCCCATATTAAAAAATAAATAAATAAACAGAAGAAGTAAAAATCTCCAATTCCTCATATTATTCACATAAATTTCTCAAGAAATTAGCCCCGAGGAAGATATAATATAAACAAATTAGATTTGTTTCAATAGAAAACAATAATTCGAATTCCAGCAATTCAAAGTAGTGCTATTTATAATTTACCTTCCGAGGCAGTCCTTGAAAATCTGTTCGGTTTTCTCGCACTTACGAATGAATTTCCCAGGCTCCACCTCCTCCGTGCGGCACTGAGATCTCACCACCTTCCGAGTGGCGCAGGGGTCGCTGTTGTCGTCACCTCTAGGGTTTGAGGAAGAGGAAATATAGTCGGAATCATCATTCTTCCACAACCAACCCATCGTTGATGATGATGTTCGCCGAAATCTGTGGTAAGTTGGGTGAGTTTGTAATTGTGTGAATTTCGGATGACAATCTAGAAACCGTTGCAACTGGTAAAGAGGTATACGGCTTTTATACTGGAAGGCAATGACGGTAATTACAGCCACCATGTTTTTCTTGGGAATAAATTCTTCTAGAATTGTATTTGTACCGAATCCAAATTGATACTTAAAACAGTAAATAAAGTTTATTCTTGTTTTAAACAATTAATATAATTAAATTCATTATATAATTAATTAAAGCTAATTAGGTCGTGGTTAATTACTAATACCAGAAAAACAAAATCTGAATAATTAGATAAATATTGTTGTGTTAAATAGTAATACCTCCGTCAAAAAGATAGACCACATTTTCTTTTTCGTCCGTCCAATTTATGAGCTTTTTTCCTTATTGAGAGTATTAAATGTACAACAATATACTAAATTACACATATTTTTAATTCATTTTGAATGATATACCACCATTTAATGCAAGGGCAAAATAGGACTAATATGTGAAAAATTATAATCCCAATTACATTTATTACGTTTTCTTAATCTGTGTGAATTGTTCTACTTGTCTATCTTTATGGGGACGGTAGATGTTTGATACATGTTTTTATCTTAATTTTGATGATTTTATTTTTATACCAAAACAATGTTTTTAATTGTTGTCCAAATACTCCTAAATGATTTAAAATGGTTTTAATATTTTCCGGAGTATTTCTTCAAGTTTTACTTTAGATAAAATTGGACAACACTTTTAATGATTTTATGTTTATAAGTTTTTACTTCAAAACAAGGTTCCTAAATGTTGTCTAAATACTCCGATTGGTTTAAAATGTTTTACTAAATTTTGGAGTATTTCTTGTGTTTTATTTTCGTCAAAAATCGGACAACATTTCTGTCTCGAGGTCAACCGGTCGCCCTATAGGGCAACTTGTACCTGAAAAGTACAGAATTCGAGCCTAGAGTGAAAAACAATGGTCGGCCGGCCGCCCGGGCGTCGACCGATCGCCTAGGTGCGGCCGGTACTGCAAGTGTTTCTTTGAAATAGAAACTTTGATCTTCAATTTCTCAAGGCGTGGACCGGTTGAACATAGGGGTGACCGGTCGAACCCTACGTCGGCCGTCGCCCTATGTAAAAATGTTGTGTCATTTTTTGAACTTTATTTCGTGCGGCCGTGCATCTATCTTTTTGACAAAAAATCGACCGTTTGACAATGAGACATCTTTTCCTTAAAATGTGGGTTTGATTTCTAACAACTATATTCTTGATTTTAATTGTATTTTTCAGTAGATTTTCAATCCCCAAGAGGAGCCTATGCTTGATCAATCATCTCCTATAAATAGAGGAAGTTTTGGAGCAACCAACATAACCGTTGAGATCAATACAACAAGATACACTTCAAGCAAACACTTGTTCTTCATTGTTATTATTCTTGTTGTAATTTTGCCTAGCTTATCACTTTCACATCCTCGAGGTCTAGGCTATTCTTGATTACACTTTGCACTCATATTGTAATATTCATTATTGAGTTGTAATCTTGATTTTTGTTCATCATTCAACACAAGACATCCTTGTGAGTATTCTTGTGGTAAGAATACACTTGGGTGATCTAGGTGATAGGTGTGTCAAGAGTGTGGTGCTCTTGAGGTGTTGAAGAATTTGGTATTCTTCAAGATTGAAGATTGTAGTGATCTTCAAAGGTGCCGTTGAAGGAAGATTGTGGTAATCTTCAAAGGGAGATTGTGGTAATCTCCAAGGTGGTGTTGAAGAAGAGTGTGATGCTCTTCAAAGTGTTGTAAGTTGAGTTTGTATTAATTTTGGTAATTAATAAAATTCTCTTCTTTTTTGAAATCCATCCCGGATATCTTTGGGGTGGTAGATGATTAGGCCCTAGGTGGGTTGAACCTCTATAAATCGACGTGTGTGTTGTTTACATTCCGCACCTTTGTTATTATCTTTGAGCATTCGGTTCGAAAAAGAGGCGTGTCGAAAAGATTGAGATAATCTATTCACCCCTCTCTAGATTATCGTAGTCGCTTGGACTTACAAGTGGTATCGAGCCAAACTCTTTGGCAAGCTCGTTTCACATCGCGAGTGAAGAGAAACGATCATCGGCTACTAACGAAGCTCATCTATCCAAGACCTCCACCACCAAGCCACCTCTATTTGATTCCAAAAATTATATATTTTGGAAAGAAATAATGGAATGTTATTTACAATGTTGCGGGTTCGATATTTGGAACGCCGCCATAAATAGAGAAATCATTCCAATGATAAACACACCACACACCTCCAAAGGCTTCAAAGAGCTCAATGATGAAGAGAAGAAAATCATCTCCTTAAACGGTAAAGCTCTCAATATTTTGTATTGTTCATTTACTAATTTGGAATATGAACATATTGTAGGAATTCGATCGCACATGAAGTATGGCAAAAATTAGAAGCCATCTATGGAGTATTTGCAAATGAAATGAGTCAAACAAAAGCATCTACTTCTCAAAGGAACAAGCTCCTCTTACAACTCCCAACTATGAAGAAGTTGAATATTGTTTTATGGGCATCGAAGAAGAAAACGAGGTATGTCTTAAACCCTTTACTTCTTATGATATTGTTATTCAAAATGATTACAATGATTTGCAAAATGATTTTGATGATCTTCAAAATGAATTCCAAAATTTACTTGTTAAGTACAAAAATTTGAAAAAGGAATTCAATGTTTTGAAAAATGAAAAGGATAGCTTATTTACTTCATATGAATCACTATCATGTGCTCACACCACCACACTTGACAAGATTAGAAACCTTGAGAAACAAAATAGTACTCTTGTTGAGGATATTAATTGCATGAAAAATGATTTATCTAAATCCAACTTGAGTACCGATGAAATTGTTGATTGTTGTGATAATTCGAAACTAGAACTTGATCATAAGTTTAATGTTGTCAATCATATGAATCAAGTCTCTAAGCATGTTGGTCATTATGCTCCTAGAATTATTACTTGCTTTTATTGCGGTAAAAAGGGTCATACGGTAAATACTTGTCGGGCTAGAAATAACTCTAATTATTGTTGGAGACCTAAAAGTCTCAAAGCTAATCCTAAAGGACCCAAGATTGGAGGGTACCACAAAATAGTGTTTTATTAGGTACGTGAAATAATAATTAATCGGAAAAAATTCATACCGCGAAGAAGACATCAAATGACCAACTCATTTGATCAAAGGAGAAAACATTTTCAACAAAGCCAGTTTCCAAAAAGAGGATATAATCATAAATGGGAAGAACACAATCCTTAGAAATGGCAAAGACATCATCAACAAGATGATTTTCAAAGAAGAAGAGACCATCAACAATGGGAAGGTAACAAACCTTGAAATGGAGTAATCAAAGAAGTCATCATCAACAAAGTGACTTCTCGAGGGGAAGATATCATCAACAATGGGAAAGACACAACCCATGGAAAAGCGTAATTGGTAAACCGTATCTCCCTAGTTAAATATGCATTCTATTTTGTTATTATGCATGTTTTTATTTGTGTCTTAATTGCAAAACGAGTTTTCAAATATTTATTTTTAATTAAGGTCTTCAATATATATTTGTGCTTTTAAAATTTTTTTTAAAAAGAAGACCTTGCATGATGTTTCTAAAACTCTTGTGCATTTAATTAGACTTATGTGGTTTATTATCTCTTATGTATTTTTATAGCATAAGCCTTTTTCTTGATATCTCCTATTACTTGCCTATACTTGTGTTATTGTGCAAATTTTATTTAAGAATTGTGTAGGATATATTTTTCATATTCATTGGCTATTTTGTCATCAAGTTTCTTAAACTATCGAGGTATGTTCACTCGTATTTTCTTAGAACTTGATATTATGCTTATGCACATATCTTTCAAGATATTTCATTTCAACCCCTTAAGTGCCCCTAAATGATTTTGCAAATTTTTCTTAAAAGGACACTACTCGTTAAGTCTCGATTTTCTCGAATATATGTTTTTCCGAAACCCGTATTTGTTGGACTTGGTCCAAAATTATCTTTTGCAAAGTTTTAAAAAACTTTTGGGGTTAAAAATCGAATTTTTGAAAAACTTGGAGATTGAAAAATTGCACTTTGGGGACGGTCAAGACAGGCGACGGCCGCTCGCACGTCGACGATCGCACCACACCTCGACCGGTCGCCCAGGGCAATTTTTCAAGATATAACCCGTTTGTCTTCACTTTTGAAACAGAACATCAAACCTTCAAACCTCGTTTCAATTTGCTATCACCCCTTTTTTTCTAAATCTTCAATTCTTAATCAATCTTTACGATTCTTGTTGCTAATCCACCTATTTTTGCAAGAATCTTACATATATGGCTCCTCCAAGAAATTCCACCTGGTCAAAATCCCACTTCCAAGAGAAGGGGCGGAGAGAGGGTTCTTCGAGAAATCGGCAAGACGGCCGAACAAAGGAATATTCGAGTTGCCCAAAGGAACGTGGCTCAAGAACGTGATGACATTCAAAATCCCATACTCTCTCGGGGCCCAAATTGCCGAGCTCCGCGGAACAATTTCGCTCAAAAATTGTCGTTGGGCAAAAAGTAAGAAATCTTTTATTACTCAAGCTCCCCATTCTAATAATGTTCTTAATTTCATCAATAAATATGCGGAGTGGTACTATGAAGATTCGGGAATGGGTGGAAAGTCGATTGCTCGGACTAAAATTTGTTGTTTTAATTCATTCGCTAATGAATATCCTACTATTAGATGATTCTTTGAGGAGGAAGATTGGATGTTTTTATGGGAGCATGCATATGTTTTGTATGATGATGATATTATCCAACATTTTTATGCAAATATGTGGGTGCAATATGATGTTGATGATAAAAAGCCTATTGCGGTAAATTCGTTTGTAAAAGGTCGTCACTTTAGGTGGACACCTAATGAAATTTGTCGGCTTCTACATGTTAGAGAAGGTGGTTGGGACTTTTTCTCTTGTGCTATTTGGAATGATGATATGTTGGGGGTGTCTATGAGAGAAGTTAAGACCTATTTGGGCGTATGGCCAAAGTATTCATTGTTGGCGATGACACTTGAGCACCGTATTTTATCTGTTATTGTCGCCTACTGTATTTGTGGAAAAGCGGGTAAAATGCCTAGCAACATGGACTATTTTTGACTTATAATATTGCTAGAAGGGAACCGCTTAACTTTGGCGCCATTCTTATTCAATGTCTAATTGAGTCCATCACTCGAGGAAATAAGAAGTTTGTTATGGGCAATTGGATTTATAAACTTCTTATACAATAGGGACTACCTTCGTCGAAATGTAATTCGGAGGTATTTCAAAATGACTTTGACATTGATAATATCTCCCAAATGGTCACTATGCGCAAAAATATGGACATCCGACCAACTAAGATGGCTAGAGGAAGAGGCCAAGATTCCCGGATCCAAACGACTTCTTTGATGATGCCGAGGCCGCGAGATTGCGGAGGAAGGCGAAACAGAGCAATCCGGAGGGTAATACTGGCGCTCAACCTTCTAGGAGGTACACCCAAGCCGAATTTGATGATTTAAGATCTTTTCATGAAGCTAGGTATGAGGCTTTGGAGCAAAAGACCTCGAAAATGCAAAAATCAATCGGCAAGTTGAAGAAATTCATCAAAGATTTTATTCCGGAACTTGCTTCTCTTGGACGAGGATTGATGTCCCCACCCCTTTACTATTCTAGCATTTTCTTTCTTGTCCTTGTTGTCTTGTATTTCTTTTGACCTTCTTGTAAAACTCTTTCGTACTAATGAGATTTGCTTGTTTTCTTGAAAGGGTTAAAATAGCAAGTTGATAATGACTTGTGGATGGTCATGATTTTGATGGAGTATTTGATGGTAAAAATACTCTACCGCATAGTTTGTTGTTGGTATGAAGTACTTGATGGTAAAAGTGCTTCTTTTAAATTTTTGCTTAAATGCATTTGACATGTCTTGATCATTTTGTTTAGATGGATTATTTGGGACATTTGTAATGTCTAAAATGCATTGTTTGATGCTTGGCATGTATTACTTGATGGCTCTTTAATTTTTGCTTGATGGCATTCGTAATGCCTTGATCTTTTTGGCCAATATTATCTCAATTGGGTTGAACCCTCGAGTTTATGACTTTCTTGTATATCTCTTGCTATATTTTGCATATGATCTTGATGGGCTTAGATATATTGTTGTATAGTTTGGTAATGAATTTTTTTGGCTTGGATCATTTACAAGGGCTATATACAACTTCTTTTAATTTTCACGCCCACAAAGTGTTCAATGAAATGTCACAATGAAATTTTCAACTTCTACATGAGTATCTTGCTTCCAAAAGTCTTCAATACTTATTGAGATCATGTTTTGGCAAATAAACCGAGCATATGAACTCTTCATGATACATTTCTCCTTTCTTCTTTGGTTTTTAAGCTTAAATTGCTCAATGGTTGATAAACCGTCTCTTTAGCACACTTTGAAGTATTTGTATGATGTTTTTATCATCCTAACAACTCTTTTTGATGATTCCAAAGGGGAGAAACAGGAAATTGGCTAATTAGCTCAAAGAAGCTAATAAAAGCTCGTTATGGCTCTTTAAAGCCATAAGTTGTGAATTATATTTAGTCCAATTGTTGCTTGGTGGACTTATATACTTGTCTAATGATGTTTTATTGACGGGGAGCTTATAAGCTCTTGAACAATATGTAAAAGCTAAGCCTTTGGCTTATGGTTAATTGCTTTTACATTATTCATGATGTGCTTTGTTGATAGGGGAGCTTGTGCTTTTTATGCCTATTATTGAATATAATTACTCTCTTTTCTTGGTTGCTTATGTATTTTGAAAATTTTGGTTGCTTCCAAACGGTTAGATATTTTTACCGGAAAATTGTTTTTAAAATTGTCCTCTAATATTTCTAAAAATTGTTTTGGTTTGTAATCATCAAAAAGGGGAGATTGTTTGATACATGTTTTTATCTTAATTTTGATGATTTTATTTTTACACCAAAACAATGTTTTTAATTGTTGTCCAAATACTCCTAAATGATTTAAAATGGTTTTAATATTTTAGGAGTATTTCTTCAAGTTTTACTTTAGATAAAATTGGACAACACTTTTAATGATTTTATGTTTATAAGTTTTTACTTCAAAACAAGGTTCCTAAATGTTGTCTAAATACTCCCGATTGGTTTAAAATGTTTTTACTAAATTTTTGGAGTATTTCTTGTGTTTTATTTTTGTCAAAAATCGGACAACATTTTGTCTCGAGGTCAACCGGTCGCCCTATAGGGCAACCCGTACCTGAAGAGTACAAAATTCGAGCCTGGAGTGAAAAAACAAGAGTCGGCGGCCGTCGCCGGGCGTCGGCCGTCGGGTCGTCGACGGCCGCCCTAGGTGTGACCGGTGCACTGCAAAGTGTTTTCAAAAACAGAAACTTTGATCTTCAATTTCTCAAGCGCGTGGACGGTTGAACATAGGGGTGACCGGTCGAACCCTACGTCGACCGGTCGCCCTATGTAAAAATGTTGTGTCATTTTTTGAACTTCTATTTCGTGCGACCGGTCGCCTATCTTTTGACAGCAAAATCTGACCGTTTGACAGCAGACATCTTTTCCTTAAAATATGGGTTTGATTTCTAATAGCTATATTCTTGATTTTAATTGTATTTTTCGTAGATTTTCAATCCCCAAGAGGAGCCTATGCTTGATCAATCATCTCCTATAAATAGAGGAAGTTTTGGAGCAACCAACATAACCGTTGAGATACAATACAACAAGATACACTTCAAGCAAACACTTGTTCTTCATTGTTGTTATTCTTGTTGTAATTTTGCCTAGCTTATCACTTTCACATCCTCGAGGTCTAGGCTATTCTTGATTACACTTTGCACTCATATTGTAATATTCATTATTGAGTTGTAATCTTGATTTTTGGTCATCATTCAACACAAGACATCCTTGTGAGTATTCTGTGGTAAGAATACACTTGGGTGATCTAGGTGATAGGTGTGTCAAGAGTGTGGTGATCTTGAGGTGTTGAAGAATTTGGTATTCTTCAAGATTGAAAGATTGTGGTGATCTTCAAAGGTGCCGTTAGTTGAAGGAAGATTGTGGTAATCTTCAAAGGAGATTGTGGTAATCTCCAAAGGTGGTGTTGAAGAAGAGTGTGATGCTCTTCAAAGTTGTTGTAAGTTGAGTTTGTATTAATTTTGGTAATTAATAAAATTCTTTTTTTCTTTTTTGAAATCCATCCCGGATATTTGGGGTGGTAAAGGATTAGGCCATAGGTGGGTTGAACCTCTATAAATCGACGTGTGTTGTTTACATTCCGCACCTTTGTTATTATCTTTGAGCATTCGGTTCGAAAAAAAAGGCGTAATCGAAAAGATGGAGATAATCTATTCACCCCCTCTAGATTATCGTAGTCGCTTGGACTTACAAAGAGGAGTATTATGTTGTCACTTGTTACAATAGCGGTGGTAATTTACAAAAGGTTCACGTAATTATAGGGGTTGTTCACTCCCAAAAAAATTATAGGGGTGGTCAATAATGGTTATGCGAGAAATCACGATTTGCAAAAAGTCATGTAACTTTTTTTTAATATGTTGGGAGTAGTGGTTGGGGACGGGGGGATAAATTTCAAAGAATCGAAAGATACGGGGTTCGAACCCTGGTCAACACCCTTACAAAGGGTGAGTGATACCACTTGAGCTACAAGATGGTTTGATGTCGTGAAACTTATTGTGAAAAAACGAACTAGGGTTTTGTAAAACCCTAGCTTCATCTTTCGAAGATATGTCTTTGTGAAGTATCACCCAAATTACATGAAATCGAGGGGAACGAGGACTCGAAAGCCGCGTCGAAGATCCACGGTTACACTGTAATTTTTCCGATGGATATGCGATTGAAGGAGGCATGATAGTAGGGCGTGTTCGATGAGATGGTGCAACAAAATTTGATGTTAAACCATGAAAAGACGATCCCGCCATCGAGATCGCTGAAAACGATGATCGGAGATCAAAAAGAATGGCGGTCGTCGTTGATATTAAAGAGAGAGAAGAGAGCATTTTTTATTTTCGTGGATTGTTGCTCAATTTTAATACTTTGGTAACCAAAAATTGAAAAGATTGTCGAAAAAATTCACATGTTCATATTTTCAAACTAAATCGCTAACGTGAAAAGCGAAAACCCATTTTGCTTATATGAACATCGTCAAGCGAATATCGTTCCTAATTTTTTATCTCAATCAACAGTCAACATGTCGGATATTCTAGATAAATCAAATCTTGGATCACGACACGCTCCGTTGCGCCTAACAAGTGGTATCAAAGCCACTTGGTAACTGGGCAAGGTAAAAAATTGAGATTTGATTTTTACGGATGGACACCGTGGCAATGGCAAATCCATTCAAGGTGCAACAATTTGATGGCAAAGGGAATTTTATTCTTCGTCAATGAAGGGTGAAGGATCTTCTAGTTCAACAGGGCCTGGCACTAGCGTTGAAGGAATATGAGGGAAAACCGAAGCGAGAAATGAAAGACGACAAGTGGGAAGATCTCAAGTCGCGTTGTGTTAGCACGATTGACTTTGTATTGGGACAACATTATCAATAATAATGTGGATGATGATTTTGAAGATTCAAAGACTAGAGTTGTGGAAAAAATTGAAAACTTGTATCTCGGGAAAAATTTATCCACAAAGTTGCTTCTAAAGTGACAATTATATGATCAAGATGTCGGAGGGTGACAATCCGATGGATCACATAAACCAGTTTCATGGACTAGTGGATCAACTTAGGAAAGTTGGTGTGAAGATTGAGAAAGAAGATACAACCCTTTTACTTCTTACCTCTATCCCGCATTCATATAATAGTCTAGTGATGACGTTGTTGTACGGGAAAGACATATTGGACCTGGAGCATATAAAAATATCATTGTTGTCCCATGAAAAAACAAAAGAAGGTAACCAGGATGAGGGCATGAATCGATTTGGTTGCTCGAGGCATGAATCGAGCGGGAGAAAATCACGGTGGTGGATCTCGTGACCGCAGTCGATTGAGACCAGGGAAAAGGGAATGTGTGCTATCATTGTCACGAGGAGGGCCACATAAAAATCAATTGTTCTCGGAGAAAGAAGGATGATGATGGTGAAGGTGAAGGTGGTGATGCAAAAGAATAGCCTGCGGAAGATGTAGATGTTTTACGGTTTATGCGAGTATGATACTTCTTCTCAAGAAGTGTGGATTTTAGATTGCGGTGCGTTGTGCATGTGTGTTCCAGCACGAGATTATTTTGATTTACTTCAATTGCGCAGAGCGCATGAATGTTGTCCTTAGGTGATGGTTCTACTTATAGAATCATGGGATTTGGAGTGGTGAAAATCAAAATGGGTGATGGAGTGGATCGTACTTTGGGTGGTGGGGCCTATGTCCTAAAGATGCGAAGGAATCTAATTTGCTTGAGCCAACCGGATTCCAATGGCTATGAGTATTCAGCAGATGTGAAGTCCTAAAAAGTCACACGTGGCGGAGAGGTCCTAATGGTGGGAGAGAAGTATCGGAATTTGTATCGCCTGGTGACCTCAAAGGATTACTATAAGTGGAACGCGCTAGAAAGCTTCCAGGGTGCAAACGTGTGTGTGTAGGAAATCATCTTGGGCGAGAGGATGGATCACGGTCATCCTGTCGGCGGCGATCAACTAGTGGTGTTGATTGGACCACATGTGTATTGGCCGATTGAATCAGTGGAGTTAGGACTTACCGATTCGACATGTGTAGAGAATCAAGGTCAATGGTCTAGTCTTTTGATGATCGGGTTTGCGGATGACGGTATTTTGTGATGGAGGTGGAGATTGTTAGGTAGCCATCCACAAATTCAATGGGAGGTGTCTTGTGTGGAAAATAAGAAAAAGTTGGTCGTTTACTTTGACAAAGGAGCCGTCCATTTTTGAATGGAAAACCAAACCTTCTTTCAATTCTCTCTATAAATAGAGCGCAAAGGGTTGAAGGAAGTGCACACCAACAGAGAGAAACACAAGAGAAAAAAAAGAATAGAATGTAGACTTTTGGGGTGATCAATTTGTGTGAGACAAATTGTGATAAGTTGGGAAACACTCGGGGTATTTTTTTCTCTTTGGGCAATACAAAAGAGTTGGGGAGAGTGTTATTTGATAACTAATAAAGTGGTTGTACGAGTCTTTTATTCTTGGGTTTAGTCCATAAACTCAGGGTGTAAATTTCTTGTACCAAGAAATTCTTTTTTAGTAAAGAACAAAAACTCTAGTGGACGTATGCGGGTTTTTGTCGAATTACGTAAAATCTCTGTGTGCATTTTATTTTTCCGGTGTCCTTTGTTTTTGCCATCACGGTGTGATTTGTTGGGTATTCGGATATATCAAATCTCGGATCACGACACGCCCATTTGGGCCCAACACAACACACTTGGAGGAAGTCCACAAAAGCAAAATTAATTTATACATCAGCTCATTCGATTAGAAATGTGGACACGTTAATTTTTCCGGCAAATTTTCCAATTTTTTGACGACCAAAGTACTTAAAGCGGGAATTTCTTAAAGTTTACAGGGAATTTTGCAAATCTGATTTTTCCAGGATCATTATTGCCAACCATTACAAGACTAAAATTGCATTTTAGCCTTTTACAAACACATCGAGCCAAAAATCAAAGTTGATGAGGTAAACTCTTAATATAAACAACAAAGAACCAATTTTTTCTTTTGGAAGTGAGAAAAAGAACCAATATTAGTTATACATGTAAATAATAAATTGCACCAAACAAAATATGCAAATATCAAAGATGCTTATTAAGTTTTTTTTTTCCTCTTTTACACAATATCAACACTTCACAAATGCGTTTTCTTTACCTGTGAGCAAAACTGCTAACAATACTGAAACTCAAACCAACACATACATATTACATATGGGTTAATTACAAAAAGTACCTTGATGTTTGACCAAATTACAAGAAAACCCAACTAACTTTCAAAATTACAAAAATATCCCCAAGGTTTAATTTGTCTAACATTTAAACCCATTATAAGCAAAAATATTTCAAGACCCCCTTCATATTTATAAAAGTATTGCAGTTTACCCCTTAACACTAAATCAAACATCAGGTTACTTTTGTAATTTTAAAAGTTAGCTGGGTTTTCTATTATTAGGTGAAACCTCAGGGTACTTTTGTAATTATCCCTATTACATATGGCCTCAAATTCCTTACAACTTAAAGAGTACAATATCATATCCTTACAGTATCTTACTACTCAGGCACGAAAACGTAAGCAGCAAAACGCCGATTTTTGTTCTTCCTTTTCGTCACCCTATTTCCAGAATCCGGCGGATAGTCTTCTGTTACATTAATCTCAAAGACTGTGGACTCATTTTTCTGATTCATGATCATACAATGCATATCAATGGGCTTATTGGTGTTAGATGGACTTGATCGGTTTTCATCTGGTGAGGCCGGTACAATCTTGCTGTTCTGGTTTGTTTCCTTGTATACGAATTGGAACTTTTACGCCTGAAACAAGATATTTGTCGACAAAATCAGAGGAGCAAAGACGTTTTTTACATATTATTTATCTCAGTATAATGTTTTGTTCGCAAACAAATACTGGGTTAGTTACAAAAACTACCTCCAAGGAACACAATTATCTTTCCAAATTATAAGTCCATCAAGTTGGGGTACTTAGATAAAATACAAATATTAAGAGGTGTTTGTAACTTTGAACGATAACCAGAGTGTTTTGTAATTAGGCTAAATTTCAGGGTAGTTTTTATAATTATCCTACAAATATCAAGTATTCAAAGTTCGCTTGGAAACCAAATTACTGTCATTTGGGATAATTACAAAAAGAAAAAAAAAACCTTGGTTTCGGGCTAATTACAAGAAAATCCATATGTTTTTGAAAATTGCAAGATCTTACATTTTTCCCCTTTACAACCAAAAAAACATTTCAAAAATGCCCCTAATATTTATAGAAATATTAGGTTACCCCTTTGACACAATCAAACTTCATGAGGCGTTTTGTTTCTTTGAAACATGTCTGGGTCTTTTTGTAATTAGCCCAAATCTCAGGGGTTTCTATTATCTCGGCTTTTTTAACATGAAAGAAATCCTGTTTCTGGCTGAAAGTTCAAAGGCACAAGAAACACACATACAATCCATCCTGGGGCTTAAGAAGACTATGAGCTAACTAAATTATGACAACTGATCAAGTTCATATCAAATTATCAAGAAGCAAAAAGATACTTGAAAATCACAAAGGTAAATAAATATCAAACACAGATTAAACCGAAAACTTCTATTTGCCAAACTTGGATTACACGTTCTTTTATCAGGAAGAAAAAAATTTACCTGGAAGCATGACTATCCGAGCTGATTCTGGGTTCAAGTGAGTTCAATTGTTGTGCTCCTAGTTTTGAAGATTCGGCGAAATTCCCATCCTTTCGACTCATTATTCGATCATCGTCCAAGGACGACATTAATTTTTTCACATCTTCCTTCTCTGAATCGGTTAAAAATTTTCCCGAGTTACTATTATGCTCCCGAAGCATGAAAATAACCTTTTCCAGTGTCTCCAAAGCTCGTTCGACTTTTGACTCATAAGAGCCTTCTTCCTAATTCCGGATCCGTAGTTTTCCGTAATGCCATTTGTTCTTAGGTCTTCTTCCCCTTCAATGCTAATAAAATGTTCCTCTTTTTCGGCCTCAAACTTCCCAGTAATTTGATCGGTTGAATAATCTAACGGTTCATGTCCTTCCGTGTAGTTTTCTTCAAACTCCTCAATTTCATGTACCTCATTTCTGTCTATAGACATTACATCCTTGGCATTTACCGAATCGGTAATAGAGTCATCACACAAATTATCTTCCTGAGACTTCGCAGAATTTCCTGAATAAAGAGCTTCACGTATACGAGTGTAAAGCGGGTCCTTTAGAGCCTCGCGATATTCTTCGTCGCTTTAGAAACAGATGCAACTGCCTGTTGTTTTTTAAGAACATCAAACATGAAATCCAAGATGTAAAAGCAATTCCATCTAGAAGCTGAGAATCACTTTTTTTTTTAGAGTTTGCAAACGCTCCCTAATCGTATCAAGTAATAGATGCATTTCACCGTGTCACATGGAAAGTCACATCCTAATTATTTATCAGAATTCGATCTCATAAAAGAACTTTGTCAAAAGATTGATGATATTAACCTTTTTATAGAGCCTGAAACCGCTACCAATGAGCTGCCTCGAGATAAAATTGATGAGTGCCGGAGGAACGAAGTCTAGTTTGATATCCATGTTTGCTATTGTCCTGCAAAAAAAAAAAACATGAGAACTTCACATTTATATAAAAATTGGCGAAGTCGCAACATGTATGTAGGGCTAAAAACGAACTAAACTATTCAATACTCACTCAAGATTGATTGTTAAAATTGATTGTTAAAAGCTCATTCCAAGCCTGAATATTTTTTCTGTTTGATAAGATGTGAAGCTCACTCGAGCTCGACTCGATTAGTAAAAAAAAGTGTAAAAATGTCAAATTACTCGAGTTCAATTCGCGTTCCGCTCGACTAAGGCTAGCTCAATTCTATTACTAAGCAAATAAAACACATAATTTTTAAGCTCGAAAAAGTTCAAGAAAAGTACTAGATTCAACTCTACTCAATTCGCCGACAGCCCTACATATATGCTCAGTAGGAGCCAGTTACACTAGGAGATTTAAGGGAAAATTGCAATATTGATCCAGTAACTATAGGATAGTAGCAAGAAAGTCCTATAAAAGTCACGTTTCAAAAAAAAGTCCTATAACAATAGAAAATTTCGATTTTGGTCCTACAAAATACACAGTTTATAAAATAGTCCTGTAACTATATAAAAATCTCTATTTTGGTAATAATTTCACCGGATTTCATTCACGTGAGTCGCACATATAGTTCCTAATTTCAACATTAGGACCAAAATTGAGATTTTCGTATAATTACAGGACTATTTTACAAACCGTGAATTTTGTAAGACTAAAATTGAGATGTATATATAGTTATAGGACTTATTTATAAAACATGATTTTTACAGGACATTTTTGCTACTGCTTTATGGTTACAGGATTAATTTTGCAATTTTACCGAGATTTAATTATCAACGATACAACTTACCGGAAGTAACTCCTATCCGCAGTCACTTTTTGTAAAGCAAACCCTCCGACCACATCTATTCGTACAACGTCCTCTGCATCAGGTATCCCATCCCTCGTGAATCCATGAGTATGTCTCTCGATGATCTCCGAGTCGGGGATCTGAAAACGGATTAAACTTTTCTTTAATTTTACAACTACGAGAGCTTCATGTTAATGAAAAATATTGAAGCAGTACGGTCAGTTTTACCGAGTTAAGGAGCACCACCATTAGATCATCTTGGAAATATTCGAACGCAAAATAATGTACCAGAGCCTCTCTGCTTGATAGTGGCCATGTAACCTTCATCCTTTCTTCCAAATAATCAGCGTAAATATCAGCATCTTAAAAGTCGTGTTTTCGCATCGAATAAAGCAATAAGTTTATACGAGCATACCTTACTAAAGATATTTGTTCACCATCTCTAACTCTTTGTAAACATTTCGACGAGATGACTCTGAAAGTTGGAATTGCAATTTGAGGCCACCTGGCAGAATAATAATTTAAGGTTTGTATTTACGTAACAAATTACACATTTTGAGGGTGCAACTTGTAACATGGAAACAAATTCTTATATCTAACTCTTACCATTTCTTATAGAGGCTCGACTCACATGAAATACACATACCTGTTAAAGATGGAAACTTTTTCAAAAACCATGTACGAAATCGACATTATCATATTTCAAGCAGAAATCGGAAAATTACATGACAGAAAATTAGAACAAAACAGAAATTGTATGTGAATTTTAGTTTAGCTTACAAACATCAAGCGGTCCATCAACGTAGCCTTCAGCGAGTAGTGTGTGAAACGGAGTGCCCTCTGGTCCTTCTCGGTACATCACTCGTATTTCTTCAGTGTCCTGTTTTATCTACAAAAATAGAAAAAAATCATTAATATTGCTCTACTAAATATAGTATACATTATAATAAATCAAATACATATGTTCCATCAAGTAAACAGAATAACATACACATTTATAGACTAGAATTATAATAAGATAGAACTTTTCTTTACAAGTTTAGTAATGATTAGAGTGAAACTGGAAAACTGCTGTCTAATATTACGAGATTAAGGGAGTGTTTGCGATCACTTAAAAAAAGTGTTTCTCAGCTTTCGGATGAAAAAATCACTTTTTAGTGTTTGCGATTGATTCTACTTTATTTGATCAGAATCAAAAGCAAGAAGATTGGTGCTTTAGATTTCAGATTTTGCTTATGATCTGACCTTTACAAACACATAAGCATTTTTACGATTTTTTTCACCAAACACTTTCAACTTCTGATTCTATTTGCAAACACTACCAACTTCCTCGATTCTCAACTTTTGCTTCTACTTTAATAAATCACTTCTTCTAAAAGCAAAAGTTTTTGAAAACCCTCCCTAAGACAAGGCAAATGAAGAAGATTGTCGATGATTTGATCGGGAGGCATACTTTCCATCCGGTGTTCGTCTCCTCACTGGACTTCGACCTCTCGATATCATCCACCGAAGCACTCCTCAACATACCAAGCAAATTGGACAACTCCTTACTTCTTCTTTCCACCACATTTTCAATGTATCCTGAAAAAAACATGTAATAAACTTGTTTTACTTAAAAGTACTATTCCTAGTGCCACAAAACCCTGAAAAAAGGTACCAAACAATAAATAAACCTTCTAACTGAAGATGTGATGATTGCAAAATTTGATTTTTCACAAGGGTCTGAAGAATTTCATCATCTGTTAAGTCATGAGATGCCAGTGTCTTGTCCAGCTTCCTTCTATAATCAGAAATATTACCTTTCCCATCCATAATTGCATGGAGATTTCCTATAAATCCTGAATATGCAAAATATGTAAATTGATTTATTTACTACTGATGAACACAAAAGTGCACAAAAACACATTTGGAAACAACCATAGTCCAATCTGAAAATAATTAGGCAATTTCATCAGAACTTTTTGATCTCTATAATCACAAGCACATATAATAACCAACCACGACCTTGTAGCTCAAGTGTTATCGTTCACCCTTTGTAAGAGTGTTGACCAGGTTTCGAACCCAAGTATCTTTCAGTTTCTTTGAAGTTTACCTCCCACTACAAGAAAAATCAGTTTACCTGAGAAAAATATGTAGGTAAATATTAAGATAATTGTAAAATGTAGGTAAAATCGTTGTAGGTAATATCATTGTACGTAAATATTTACCTACATAATTTGAAATGTTGGTAAATACCTACTGATTTCCTGTCCGTAAATTTAAAAACTATCGGTGATCTATCGGTAATTTGTAGGTATAATTTGAGGAAAAATAATTGTTTTTATTCTGTCGGTAATCAGTAAACCGTAAAATTTAGTGACAAAATCATTTATGTCGGTAATGAAATTTTCTTGTAGTGAATCATCCCATTCAACAAGTACTCTCAACTTATTAAAAAACGCACATATAATAACCAGAATATATATTAGTACATGCTTTTGTAAGAATTAAGATGTTATATGCGATAAATCAAACACATAAGAGAAAAAAAACAAAATTCGTCTTCAAACTAAAAGAACATCATAAAGAAAAAAAAAAAGCATTTTCAAAGTGTTGAAATAACTCATTACAATTTACAGTATAACATAGATAAACAGAATACTATAGGGGGGAAATGATTATGGTTATAAGCAGAAAAAACTAATTTTGTATTTCATTGGATGTTCATTATTACCACATATACAGAAGAAAAAATGAGTACAAAAATCATTCAAAAACTCCAAGCTTCACTCCCAAGTTCACAAATAAATAATCATCAAATAGAAATCTTGCCAAAGATCAGTTTTTTATGTTACCTTCATACAGAAATGAAATGAAAGTCCACAAAATTTACAGAAATGGTCCAAGAAAGTTAGTAAAAACTTACTTGCAATCTGTTTTCAAGAAAACCCCAGGACGTGTTTGGAGCTCTGAACTTTAAAAAAATGGAATTTTGATGTAACAGAGTTTGAAGATCTCAAAACAGAGATTAATAATTTCAGCCCACCAAGGCGGACACCTAGCAATATGGGCCCTTGTTGATCATAACGAAATTGCAGACACAAGTTAGAATAAATACGATACTTGTCTTTAACCTTATTTTTTTTCAATATCTGGTAAATAAAACAAAAGGAGAGTCTTATTAAATTATTGGTATGAGATTCATATCTGTAGTCTGTGGTGTGTCTGTCTATTTGTCTTTTTGTTTTTATATTATTAAAATAATGCTTTGATTTGATTAGTTAAATGCCGGGTAAAAGGTTATTCTTGTTTCCAAAAGGGATCATTAAGATTACTGGTCCCAAATCTCATTATTAAGCCTCTCACATAAGTAAAGCTGTATCTATCTAATCAAAAGGAAGAGAGTTGTTTAGGTATGCTTACAAAAAGTGATTTTCAGCTTGTGGAGTTAGCTTTTTCGTCTATAAACTATATGAGACTTACTTTTTTTTTTTTTTTTTTATTGAGTCTGCAACACTCCCTTAATCACTTAAAATTTTGGCTAACCTCTAGTTGATTGTAATAATTATTGCATGACTAAGATTTAACATGGTTGCCCTTGCGATATAAACATCTCCAAGAATTATCAACTAAATCCAAATTAAGTGTATAATATATATATATATATATATATATATATATTGATGTGCTTTTTAGGGCAGATCACTCAAAGTCAACGATGTAGACGAACTCCTCCTTCCCGAGGGGGAAGTCTTCAAGTCTTCTTCTCCGAAAGTTGGAAAATTCTTGGATTGGGAACTTGCATGTACACACGCACAAATGTTAGATGGCCTCCGGTTTTGTCCGGGGAGGCCCATCCGACATTCAAGTTAAGACGGTGAATGAAAGAATAATTAAGCGTAATTGAATCTTGAATTAAATGTGTTGGAGAATTAACAAAATATGAGAATGTACTTACGAATGACTAGGAAAGACCTTTTATACCTAAGAGATGGGCCCCATGGGTGGTGTAGGATAATCACCTATGGACGGTCAGGTGTAGGAGAAATCGGCTTATGGGCCAATCACGGATGCTTTTAAGTCGGGTTATTTTATTAAGAGTTCATTGGACAATTAATATTAAATAAATATATAAATTGAATTATATATTAAATAATTAAATATCGTTTTTGCCCATAACATATATAATTCACAAAACAAATGAAATATGTTAAAAGGTGATATTCATGAATTTTGTCCAATTCAATCGATCATATCGCTAGTATAATCTCAATTTTATTTTGGGATTCGCCTCATAAACTTAAATCCATGAGACGATCTCATATAAGTCATATTCTTTTTTTATTACTTGTTTTCACCGGCTTTTTTCGTCTATAAAAATAAAATCACACCCATATATTTAGCCGGTGTTTTGTTGAACTTATAAGCTCTTCAAAACACCTTTGAGAGCTTATAAGTTGTTTAAATTTATTTGGTAGTTTTCTTAGAAAAAGATCTTATAAGCGCTCCCAAAATAAGATGTCGGGAGCTTATAAGTTGTTTTTAAAAAATAGGAAAACCCTAATTTTTTTTTTTCAAAATAAGATCTTATTTCAACATTCTCCTTTAAATTTGACTATATTAATTACAAACTTGTCATTACTAACATCCTACATCATCTTCTTTTATCCAAACACTTCAACAACTTATTCTTAAATGAAATCTAACATCTTATGCTCTAAAAACAACTTATAAAATATAGGAACTTATAAAATCTTTTAAATAAGCTAAGTCAAACACCCTTTAAGTGGATTATTTCAATGTTAAAAAGTTGGAATATTAGGATCATTAAGTACATGTGGACTCCACATATTTAATGAATATAATATCGTGAAGACCCACGGGCCAATGACCACCAACCACCACCCTATGAAAAGTAAAGCCGATTTAATAGGGCACAATTATAATTTATAGCCTCACAACTAAATTCGGGTGGAGAAAATTGTCTTAACCCTCTTAATTATGAATTTGGTGATATTCGGTTCATATTTTCATTTATACAAAGACATACTATATATACTATATGATACGATCCCACGAATTTAATTTTGTTAGACGGATCATAGTTGACCCATTTAGGTAAATTATTTGAATTTGGATCTAATTTGTTTTGATTGACCAGTAAAACGAATTGAATTTGTTTCATTTTAAATTTAAATTCGATACGGTCTCACATGAAATTTACTCATTTATTTATGTGAATTTTATTATTTAAATTTCATGACACGCCTTCATCAATCATACATTTAAAAATAAAATATAAAATAAGATAAAAGAATATAAAACAAATTAAGTACTAAAAATAGATGGCGACTCTTTAATGTATAGCCATAACTAGGGTGCAAACGAAAGTCGAGTCGAGCCGAGCCAAACATAGTATTGTTCGAGCTTGTTTGAACTTTAATCGAGCTTTAAAAATTGTGTTTGAGCTTGTTTGATTATTATTCGAATCGAGCTCAAACGAGCTTTGGTCGAGCCGAACACGAATCGAACTCGAGTAGCTTGATATTTTTACACATATTTTATTCTCTTTTTACTAATCGAGTCGAGCTCGAGCCGAGCTTTAAATCTTATCGAACGGAAAAATATGTACAAGCTTGGTTCGTTACATTTTTAACGAACCGAACTCAAACGAGCTTTTAACGATCGATCACCAATCGAGTATCAAGTAGCTTGGTTTGTTTTTCAGCCCTAGCCATAACTTATTAAATAGCAATTCATTCACCTCCCAAAGAATCCTCCAATGGCCAAACATTGGTTTTTACGTTGATTCTTAATATTATAGTGATGCTACTTGAAAGAGTAGATCACTCTAAGTCAAAATAGTTGAATTGTCACCCACTTTCCTAAGATCGAGTGGGAAAATTTTTATGTGGGAATTTGTCTGATTGGACGAGCGAGTCCTTGAGTTGTTTAAGGGAGACACCTCCAACACTCAAGTTAGCACGTGTAGGAGAATAATTCCAGAACAAATGATATAATTTAGAGCGATTAATTGAGAATACGTGCAAGATGGACCTTTTATACTTGATTGGTGGGCCGCATAGACTTAGTATCTTTGGAGTGGGTCGTCCGCCAATATCGCCTCATGGACCGACTAGTAATATATGTGACCCATTAATAATTAATAACATCAGACAACTAATTAAATAGTTTTGAATTAAAAAAATACATAAAATAATGAATTGGGAAAAAAATCAAAAATTGTCCCCAACATATATATATATATATATATATATATATATATATAAAAATAGAATTTATCATTGTTAATAATTTTTCATTTTTTTTTTATATTTTTATTATTTTGTTAGGAGTTTGTTGCTAATGTGATGACATGATAGAGGGACAAGATTGTGCCAAACAACCAAAAGTTGATGAACTAGAGTATTCTATAATTTCTATTATCATACAAAAAGTTGATCAGTTGTGTCAGAAATGGACAGGTTATTTTCAGACCATGAAATGTATGCCTTATTAAATGTTTGGAGGTTGGCAATCTATTTTTTGGGCACAAGTGACAGAAACATTTCCCTTATTAACCAAGTCCAATCATTCTTGTATAATTTTATAAAAAAATTTATTTTAAAATTTAAATTCAATATTTGGTCTGATATTTTATTTTATACAATATATGTACAATACACATAATTTATTATAAATACATATTTAAAGATTATATACATTCTAAAAAAAAGATATATTATATACATTTAATATACATTTGTGATGAGAAATACAGGAAAACTTAAATTAAAATAAATGCCATGTACTACACCATACGACCTAGCCAAAAAGTTAATATTCTACAAAAAAATAAAATATATTTTAAGTTGTTTGGTGTTTTCCAAAAAAAAAAAAAAGGGCTGTTCATCTGGCCATTAGACCTTTCTACAAGTGTTTGATTGAATGCAATAGTACGCTAATGACAATCTCATTTTATCTTTTAAACACATTCCGTTTGGCCAATCACAATCCACTCTTAGGGAATAAGTCAAACATGAATATGCAGGCTAAAGTGCATATTGTTGATAATTTTTCTTTTAATATTGCAAATAAAAGAGTTCCATGCACATATATATAATCAAATGACTTCAAGAAAGAATATATTTTATAAATATATTAAGCTAATAAAGACTCATGAAAAATAAAAGGCTGGCCTATAGGAGTCACGCCACTTGACGTTGTCCTAAGATCGTGATGGCCTCCCTCCGTGCAGGTTCTGACGGCTCACCACCACCCCAAGATAAAACCCAAGAAGGCCATGCCTATGTCTTCTATTATGAGCACGATCACAAGAAGACTAACGAACAAGACCTTATCACGTTGTCCAAGTAAAATAATATTTTGAAGAGTTTTAGAATGGTAGATGTAAGCTTGTGAGTGCCTAACTAGACCCCGAACACACCTATATATATAGTGTTAGGATTTTATTTGTAACAACAAATATTAAATAGAAAATAATGGGTCATTATGGGGTGTTACAAAATTGAATGGGAGGTTACAAAATTTATTCAATTGAAATATGGATGTTGGAGTTTTAAAACTTCAAATTGTAACAATCTCCCACAAGGTTTAAAACTTCAACATATATATAATAGAAATATAGAAGGGCAACTAGATACTATGCAATGGGTGCAGGAGCCTTCTGGGCTTGAGCCTACACTTAGTGTTGATGATTTACATTTGAGGAAATCATAATGGACTACACTTGAATTAGGTCCTTGACCAAATTTCAATACATCACACACACAAGATCGACATCGGTCTTTGTTCAAATCAAAGTTAGAGTTGTTAATGGCCATGCGCTCTAATCTTGATTCTCATGAAAGTCTCTAGGGTTTGCCCAAACCCATAGCCATGGCCTCATGGCAACTCTCATTTAGGTAAAACCTCCAAGGGAATGTGTGACCTATACCCTGCGGAATTCCCGCCTTGGTCTCATTAAGGGTCAAAGCCCATCCTAACATCACACTATATAAAGCACTATCACCATAGGGATGGGAAGAAGTTACACTTCTTATAAATTAGTGTTAAATGAGTCACGCATTACAAAGTTGTTCCTACCCATTGAACCTTCTTCATGGGGTCTCCAATCACAAAAGTTGGGTTACTCCCGGAGGTGACTCCCTTGTGGGCTTATGCCCATCCCCTCGATGATTCAAACACACCTTTATTCGGTAGACCTTTGGTTAAATTGCCGCCAAATTCTTCTCAAATTTCACGAAGTTAAGAGATATCACATTTCTCTTTAATAAGGACTCTATACTTTTATATCTTGCTTGTAAGTGTCTACTCATTTTCTTATTATTAACGTGTCCGCTTTACAAGATCAATTACGACTTACAATCACGGTGTATAGAAATGTCAGGTAAAGGTTTAGGAATTAGTGGAATTTCAAGTAATAAGTCTCTCAACCATTCAGCAGTAGTACAAGTTGTATCTAGAGCTATTAATTCAGCTTCCATTGTACTTCTAGATATAACAGTTTGTTTCTTAGATCCCCAAGTTATTGCAGCTCCACCAAACATAAAAACAAATCCACTAGTTGACTTAATCTCAGAGTTATCAGTAATCCAATTTGCATCACTATACCCTTCAAGTACACTTGGAAAACCTTTATAACATAAGGAGTAACTTAAAGTTCCTCTAAGATACTTAAGAACTCTTTCTAAAGCAGTCCAATGGCTCTTACTGGGATTATGAGTGTATCTACTAAGTCTTCCAATTGCATAAGAAATATCTAGTCGAGTCCTATTGGTGAAACATAATAACGACCCAATAATTTGAGAATACTTCAATTGAGATATAGGTTCACCCAAGTTTTTGTGTAAATGTACATTTGGATCATAAGGAGTAGAAACTGACTTACAATCGTAATAATTGAATTTCCTCAAGAATTTTTCGATAGAGTCAGATTGGTTTAGTAAAATGCCTTCTTTTGTCATCCTAACTTTCATACCCAATATTATATGTGCTTCTCCTAAATCCTTCATCTCAAAGTTATTAGACAAATAAACTTTTACTTTTTCAATAAACTCCAAGTTTGACCCAAAAATTAATATGTCATCCACATATAAACACAATATTACACATCCACCATTTTCTTCCTTAAAATATATGCATTTATCGTGCTCGTTTGACCTAAATCCATAACCTTGTATAACATCATTAAACTTTTCATGCCACTGTTTGGGTGCTTGTTTCAAATCATATAAAGATTTTACTAACTTACATACCTTATGCTCTTGTCCTTTGACCTTAAAACCTTCAGGTTGTTCCATATAAATTTCTTCATCTAAATCACCATTTAAAAATGCGAGTTTTGACATCCATTTGATGTATCATTAACTTATTTATAGATGCTAAAGCCAATAAGACCCTAATGCTTGAAATCCTAGCAACTGGAGAATAAGTATCAAAATAATCTATTCTTTCTTGTTGTGTAAATCCTTTTGCCACTAGCCTGGCCTTATACTTATCTATTGAACCATTAGCCTTTACTTTCTTCTTAAAAATCCATTTACACCCTATTGGTTTACTACTAGGAGGTAAATGAGATAAAACCCAAGTATATTTTGAATAATAGAATTATATTCATCATTGATCACTTCTTTCCAAAAAGAAGCATCTATAGAAGATATTGTATCATCATAAGTTTGAGGATCTCCTTCAACTAAAAAAGTGATAAAGTCATCTCCAAAGTTCTTACTAACCTTAGTTCTTTTACTCCTTCTTAATTCTACTAGTGTTTCTTCATTATTTTCTAAAATTGCACTAGTAGATGATTCGCCTCTAGAAGGTTCAAGGTTTGACTTATAAGGTTCATTTGGAATTCTAGTTTTAAAAGGAAAAACATCCTCAAAGTATGTGGCATCTCTAGCTTCAATGATAGTATTATTAGAAATTCCATTAACTCCAGAATTGACCACTAAAAATCTATTTGCACTACTATTTTGAGCATATCCAATAAAAATAGCATCAACAGTCTTAGGTCCTATTTTCTTTCTCTTAAACTCAGGTATGGCTACTTTTGCTAAGCACCCGCACACTTTAAGAAAATTTAGTCTTGGAGCTCTCTTTTTCCATAATTCATAAGGAGTTCTATCATTATCTTTTACAATCACACGATTCAATATAAAACAAGAAGATAAAATAGCTTCACCCCACAAATTCTCAGGTGCTCCAGAATTTAACAACATTGCATTTACCTATCCATCAAAGTTCTATTCTTCCTTTCAGCTACACCATTTGATTGGGGTGAATAAGGAGGTGTGAACTCATGTATTATTCCATTATCTTCACAAATTTTTATCAATTCACCGAAGAATATTCACCCCTCTACTGACCTAAGTTTCTTAATCCTTTTCTCTATTTGATTTTCAACTTGATTTTATAAACCTTAAATTTTTCAAAAAGTTCATCCTTAGATTTGACAAGATAAATGTAACAATACTTAGAAAAATCATCAATAAATGTCACAAAATATTTATTTCCACCCCTAGTTGGAGATCTATTTGAATCACATACATCACTATGAATAAGTCCCAAAATATCCAATTTCTTAGAATCGAAATGATAAGGTCTTTTTGTTTGTTTTGCTTGTGCATATATTTCACACTTATGATCAATATTTACTTGAGATCTTGGAATCAAATCTAAATCCATAAGTTTTTTAACTTTTCTATTACTAATGTGTCCCAATCTTTCATGCCATAAAATACTATATTGGACATTAAAAATAAGATTAGGACTCTCATTAACACCATCCACAATATTCAATTTAAATAAACCATCGCTTACAAATCCTTTTCCAATAAAAATATTATTTCTAGTGATTACAATCTTATTTGATTCCATAACTAGCTTGTAACCACTTTGCACTAAACAAGATCCACTCACTAAATTTCTTCTAATATCGAGGCACATGCCGCATCGAATCAAGAGTCAATATTTTCCTTAAGTCATCTTGAGATCAACACTTCCAATCCCATGTATTTGTGCGACAAGATATTCCCTAGCGTCACGCTTCCTCCACTTGTGTTACGATAGGATTTAAATTTGATGTATCAAAACAAACATGAATATTAGCTCCGAGTCTAACCACCAATCATTATTTTGATATGTAAAGTTTACTAAAGGAAATTTAGATTCTAATATGATAGATGGTTCCCTTCAACTACCATATTCACTTGATTTTTAGGCTTGAACTTAGGTATATGCTTCTCGGGCTTTTGTAGTAACAATCCCTAGCCAAATGATTGGTCCTTCCGCATACATAGCATGCTCTTTCTTCCTTTTCTTTGCCTTTGACATCTCCATTTCTAGAAGTACTAGGCTTATTATTATGGTGATAATTATTCCTCCTACCTTTCTTGTTATTTTTAAACTTATTATCTCTAGGCTTATACTTATTATTATTATTATTATTATTATTATTATTATTATTATTATTATTATTATTATTATTATCTTCAACTAGACTAACTTTGACTTTTGTCTCTTCTCTCTTAAGATTCATTCTATGTTGTTCTTCAATTCTTAATGACTTAAAGACTTGAACTAAAGTCAAAGCTCCTTGTTGATGTCTTAGACCCCTAACAAAAATTAGACCAAGAAGGTGGTAGTTTATTCTTCAAACATGAAAACTTTATACTCTTTGCTAAATTTTGATCCACTATTTTCAAGAGGCTTTAATAAATCTTGAATTCATGAATTTGTTCATTAATAGATTTTCCATCAACCATAACATAATTTGTAAAAGTTGAGGCATAAAATCTTTGTATTCCCGCATCATCAATCCCATATTCAGCT
This sequence comes from Rehmannia glutinosa, assembly GCA_016081115.2. Classification (NCBI taxonomy): domain Eukaryota; kingdom Viridiplantae; phylum Streptophyta; class Magnoliopsida; order Lamiales; family Orobanchaceae; genus Rehmannia; species Rehmannia glutinosa. Next base: position 191,964 of record JABTTQ020002040.1, read on the forward strand.
TCTAAAGTATCCCAAAGTTCCTTAGCACTAGTGATGGAATGATACACATCATAAAGTCTATCCGACAAGGCACTAAGGATACGGTTACGACAATGGTAATTTATTTGTTCAGGGTTATGCCAAAAGCTTGCTTCTATATTTTCATCAATGGCAGAAATAAAACCAAGAATAGTTAACCAATATTTCATTTGATTTTGCCATCTCTTAAAATTTAGTCCATTAAATTTTTTGGGCTTAACACTATTAGCTTCTTCATGAGATGCCATTAGTTTAATTATAGCAATTTAGAGATTTAATAGGCAAAGAAAGGATAAGAAGAAATCTGTAGGAGAAATTTCAACGATATATGTCAAATGAATTGATAAACAAATGTATAAGCAGAATGATAAAATTAAAATTTCAGATTTTTATACGCAATTCAAATGAAACCAGTTTTGCTAAATCAATAAAGATGCAATCTTTACAACTAAAAGCATAATGTGTTAAATTAATATCTCACGGGCAATATATCTCTATTTGTCAACAATATATATCAACTTATAGCCACTTCCACAATCTGATTCTATATTAATAAACTGTATCAAGATATGAATCATATATTTGCAAAGATTGATTTATCACGATCTTAGATTGTTGATAATTTTTCTTTTAATATTGCAAATAAAAGAGTTCCATGCACATATATATAACCAAATGACTTCAAGAAAGAATATATTTTATAAATATATTAAGCTAATATAGATTCATGAAAAATAAAAGGCTGGCCTGTAGGAGTCACGCCACTTGACGAATTGTCCTAAGATCGTGATGGCCTCTCTCCGTGCGAGTTCGACGGCTCACCACCACCCCAAGATAAAACCCAAGAAGGCCACGCCTATGTCTTTTATTATGAGCACGATCACAAGAAGACTAATGAACAAGACCTTATCACGTTGCCCAAGTAAAATAATATTTTGAAGAGTTTTAGAATGGTAGATGTAAGCTTGTGAGTGCCTAACTAGACCCCCAAACACACCTATATATAGTGTTAGGATTTTATTTGTAACAACAAATATTAAATAGAAAATAAAGGGTCACTATGGGGTGTTACAAAATTGAATGGGAGGTTACAAAATTCATCCAATGAAAATATGGTGTTGGAGTTTTAAAACTTCAAATCAGTAACACATATTTCGCCCATTAACTTATACCGAGTTGCACTTTTATTTGCCTGCCGACCCATGAATTTTTCAGAGCGGAGCGGCTATTCCCTCGAGGTTAATTAGAGAACGAAATCGAAATCAACTAGAATTTTTCAGAGCGGAGCAACTATTCCCCTTTTGCGTCACTTTTTTTTTTCCTCATGTAGGAGTTAGAATTAATTCTAGGACATTAACTTATAATTTGTTGCACATTGAGTCCAATCCAAGTCGATAATTGTGAAATCAACTAGAATTGCTCCTAAATTTTGGAAATTTCAATCCATCCATGTGGAAATAAAAGATAATTTAATATGTCAATATCATTAAAAATGGCCACAAGGATTAGAATCCCCAAAATTTGGGAGCACTTCTGATTGATTTCGCAATTGCCGATCGAGATTGGACTTAATGTGCAATAAATTAGGAGTTAATGTCCTATTATGACACACCACAAAGTTAGTGGATAAAAGTGCAACTCAGTATAAATTAATGGACCAAATATGCAATCTAGATGGGTTGTAAACGAATCGAGCTCGAACGAACGAGAGTTGTTCGCGTTCGTTCGTTTATTTTAAAAAGTTGTTTGTGTTCGTTTGTTTGATAATCAAACATGTTCACGAGCGATTCACCAACATGCTCATTAATTCTTCATGAACAACTATATGGACATGTGTATAAAAAGTTAAATACACCTTGTTCACGAACACTCAACTCAAAATAAATGAACATTATGATGATTGCAAATGTAAATAGGTTGTAATATTAAACTAAAATAAACTTACTTTTTATAATAAAGTAATGAATATTAAGCAGTAAATGTATAATTGATAATTAAAAAATAAATAATAAACGAACATCAAACGGACACTAAATGAACGTGTTCGTGAACAGATCATGAACATAAACTAACAAATTTTCTTATATGTTCATTAATCTTAATAAACGGACATAAATGAATGCTAACTGATCTCGTTCACAAGTCGGTTTGTTGAAAACTCTGTTCGTTTACATCCCAAAATCTAGTCTAAACATGCATTAATATTTTCTTTTTTGAAACGTAAACATGTATTAATAATATGCAGTGGGGTTTGGACCGAGATTGAATCGGCCGATCCGGGGAGTGGTTGTTGCTCGCACTATGGCCGGCCTGTCTAGGGGATGGGCTTGATCGTCTTTTTATATAAATATATATTAAAGAGCCCACTTGTTCAAGCCCTAGCTCTTTTCTTACAATCCCACTACCCAAGCCCTTATCTAAGTATGTCTCAAGTAGGGGTATTTAAATAACTATTGCCATTTAAAATCCAATTTACTATAATACCGTAAAAAAAAAAAAAAATTCAAACTTAGGTGAAAACAAAGCATCACCATCGTTGTTTTCTACTTTTTCTCGCAAAATGTCCGCAAAAAAGAGGTGGTGATGTCTTTTTGACCGACAACTTTTTTTTTTTTGAATTTTTTTCCTCGTAAAAACAAATGATACCATCATTGTTTTTCGCTTTTGTCGAACCGACAGAGAAAAACAGCGATGGCATCATTTGTTTTTCGGGAAATATAATTACGCTCATTTTGTTTTCTTCCTCCCACATTTTCCACCATCCCTCCACCTTCTTCTCCGTGAAAAAATGTATGGTCTTCCCTTTTTTTCTCGAAATTAATTAGAAAATTATGTGTGTAAACATTTAGTATATTTAAGTGTAGAAAATTAACTTTAAGGGTTTGAACCATTGCCGTTTTTTTTTTTTTTTTTTGGGCACTTTTATTTTAATAATATTTTGGGGTTCGGAAAAAATTTTGATGATAGGGTTCTACGAAAAAAATTAAGGGGAGTGTTGTCGGGAAATTTTCCGCAATGAAATTTGTTCTTTGGAAAAATTTTCGATGACCGGAATTTGTTGCGGGAAATTTTTGGCCTTAGGAAAAATTTTAAGAAATTAATTATTGTATCCTAATTTTAATTTTTTTACATATTTTATAATTGCAGACCGACTATATTTGCAGACGGACTATATTTTTCCGGTAAGTTTTTATATTATGGTTTTTTTTTTAAATTAATTGTTTTCGTCAGTTTATATTTGAAAAGTTAGTATATTTGTTAATTAATACCCTTAATTTATTGTATTCAACAGACATGTCATCACAAAATATAGATATTATTGTATATTTTGGAGGACAAATTGTACAAGATGGGTTGACAATATCTTATGACCGTGGTCTTAATATAATTCATAGACTGTCTCGGATGACAAAGTTGGATGAATTGATTAGAAAACTATACCGATCGTTAAATATTCATAGTAACTGATTTGATTGAAGTTGTTCGTTAAGTATAGTTCCGGAAATCATTCACGGTTAATACCAATAACTAGTGACGAGAATTTATGGTTTTTCTTTGATCCGATTTCAGAAATTCCATTTGTCGATGTATATGTTGAAACGGAACAAATACAAAATATAGCCATATCGGATATCGAAAGGAATCTGAATATTCTCAATATGTGTCCTTATTAAGAGATGAAAATATTCCAGATATTGGGGGTAGTTAAGGCGTATAACTTTGGAGGTGATTATGTTCGGGATGTTGGTGCTAGTTTAAAGATAATCTTAAAGCTAATGTTGGACATGATGTTGGGGTAGTTTTGTGCAACCTAATTTGGGAGATCATAATGTTCATGATGAAAACGTGGATGTTGAAAGAATGCGGATCACTCGGTGATAGCCACGTGAATCAAGAACGTGTTGATTGAACAATCATGTGACGAAGAAGAACACGAAGATAATAATGACGATGATAATGATAGTGTAGGAATTTCGATTTTGATGAAATGTATAATGAACAAGGCCGAGAGAATACCTCACAACAGGATGAAGTCCCAATTCCTCATGCCCCGCACATGACTACTGAGATGGGCCATATCGTCTTCGCCCTATCATTCCATTTTTAGTATGGCATATGCAGAGATCCCCTGTAGATTATTCCGATGTTCCTGGCCAGGACGTTCATATTACGATCCCGAGAAAGGTGTGCTTGAAAAATGAATGGTGTTTAAGGATAAGAAAAGACTACAAGTGTGTGTGAAAGATTATTCTCATGCGGTTTGCAAGGCGAGAGTACTGCGCGTCAGAGAGAAAGCGACAAAGTTGTGGAAAGTTGAATGTTGTCATAAAGCACACCTGACCTGGTATGTGATTGGAGTCTTCGAGCAATACTGAAACCAAAAATTGGATTATGGAAGATTACAAGATATGGTGGTGACCACACATGTCTAATTAATGAGATTTCCATTGATCATCGAAATATGTGTAAAAATATGATTGCACGTTTGTTGGTGGGTAGTGTTCAATGTGATCCAGGGTGTGCTGTCAAACATGCCCAACAGCAGGTAAAGGAAAAATATGGATGGGAAATATCATATCACAAGGCATGGCATGGCTTCAAACGCGGGAGAATGTTTATGGCACTTGGGAGAGTTCGGTTAGAATGTTACCAAAGTACATGGGTGCTTTACGTAAATGGAATCCCCGGGACCGTTGTTGAGTGGGTTCATAGAGAGGTGGATGTGCGCGGTATCAGAACACTATTTTATGTGTTTTGGGCATTCAAACCATGTGTCGAGGGGTTCAAACATTGTCGAAAAATCATCAGTGTTGATGGAACTCATCTATATTGCAAATACAAACACAAGTTGTTGATTGTCGTGGGTTTAGATGCTAACAATATGATATTGCCCCTTGCTTTTGCCATAGTGGATGAAGAAACATATGGTTCTTGGAGATGGTTTCTTCACATGCTTTTTACGCACATAGTGCAAGGTGCAGAGGGAGTGTGTATTATCTCACGATCGACATCGTGGTCTAATGGTATGTAGGGGAGAACCGGACTTTTCACCACCTCGTGGTGCTCATCGTTATTGTCTCGGACATACATTCGAACTTCAATAATAAATTCAAAAATGTTGTCTTGAAAGATTTAGTGTGGCAAGTGCGGTGCAGAGTACAATGTAAGAAAGTTTGAACTAAAATGGAACAAATTAAGGCACATAACGAGGGGGCTTATGCATGGCTTCAACGACATGATCCAACTAAATGGACACTTGCACACGATGGGGATTGCGATGTGGTATAATGACTACTAATTTTTCCGAGTGCATCAATGGAATGTTAAAAGTGTGCACGTCGCCTACCTATCACATCTATAGTTGAGATCAAATTTTATAGAATGGTCAAATATTTTATGGATAGGCAAGCATCCGGTGAGAATGTTGGGTAAGAACCAATTATGGCCGATCACGAGCCAGGCAATATGAAAAGGCACAGAGACAGTCAATTGATTTGGTGGTCAAAACGTTTGATAGTGGTGAACAATCGCGCACAGTTACGACACGCCATTTAGTTGGTGGGAGACATCGAGTCAACGTTGTTAAATTGAGTACCAGTGAGTGTGTGGAAAATGGAGGAGTATGGTATACCATGTGCGCACGTGATGCGGTGTGTAGGCATTATCGAGTCAACGATCGGTTTTGTTAATCCATATTACAAAGACATGGCATCTTACATCGCAACATATAATGCTAAATTTGAACCATTGCCGGATGAAGATCACTGGGATCCTCCATCTTTTGAGATCACACATAGTACAGAAAGACGCCCTCGTAGACGTGGTCGTGAAGTTACTAGTAGAATTCATGGTGAGATGGATATGCCACAAGAACGGGCCAAACAAAGAAGACGAGCTGACAAGTGTCTTAGTATGTTATGTAATAGTCTAGAACTTTCTCAATGGTATGTTTATGTAATAGTCTAGAACTTTTCGAATTGTATGTTTATGTAATAGTTTAGAACTTTCTTTAATGGTATGTTTATGTAATAGTTTAGAACTTTCTTAATGGTATGGTTATTGTAATAGTTTAGAACTTTCTTAATGGTATGGTTATTGTAATAGTCTAGAACTTTCTTAATGGTATGATTATTGTAATAGTCTAGAACTTTCTTAATGGTATTTTTTATAACAGTGATGTATATTATGTATGCTTTTCTTAATGTCAGTATTATCTAAAATGTTTACTTTTTACTTGTTGTTCATGTCTTGTAATGCCCTTATTAATACGTACTTTTTTGTACCAGATGGATCCTACTACTCGTGTTTACGGTCCTCGCAGGAGAGATGTTTTGACTCAGCAGTCTACACATCGTTCAGAGGATGTGTTAGCAGGACGTGTGGACGTGACATTGTCAAAAAAGAGTGGTGCAGGCGCTTTTTGGAAATTAGTTCAGACAAGAGGATTGCACCCTCGAGTAGTGTATTATTTACATTTGATGGGTCTACACGGTGTTTATAGTTGTCGATCTATGGAGATTGACAACCATTTGATTACAAAGACTCGTGGAGAGATGGCGCTCCCCCGAGACACACACAATCCATTTTCCGTTTGGGAGGCTACTATTACCTTACAGGATGTGGCATGCATATGGGGTCTTCCTATAGATGGATATCTGTTACATGGTTGGATCGACACGAAGGCGAAGAATTACAAGACTATTGTTACCGATTACTTGGTTTTAGGCCACCGCCATCGAGTTTAGGGGTGCAAAGTTGTCAATATCAGCAATTGGGAGGTTTTTGACTAATAATGAGGTGAATGATGACACAAACGAAGACTTTGTTGTGAGATATGCACGCGCATGTGCATTGACCTTGATAGGAGGTGTGATGATGCCAGGTTCCAACGGGGTTGCAGTCCCTACTATATATTTGAGGCACTTGGAGGATCTTCATGTGGTTTCGTCATTTAGTTGGGGGAGTGCAGTTCTAGCTAGGCTATATCGTGAGTTATGCAGTGCATCACAACGAGACGCCAAGATTATTGGCGGACCAATGCACGGTATTCTATTAGGTAAACTATTATTTAGTATTTTAATTTTTTTCAAATGTGTACAAATATGTTGAAATAATTCTATATTTAATAGATATGGGCATGGTCGCGGATTAAAAGTATAGTCTTGGGGATACGAAGTAGGATTAGTCAAATCGATTTAAATGTTGATCTGCCACTTCCCACATATGGCGCGAGGTATTATGTCCACTTGTGCATTCTAATAAATGAATATAATAATTCATGTTTAGAAATAATTCACATAATATATTTTATAGATGGACTCAGTATTATAACCATACACACACGGCGAGTCATTCGGTGCGCATCTTCTTGAGGATATGTTTTGATTAATTGAGAATCGGTAATTTAGTATTTATGCAAGTTAATTTTTATTTTCATCATTCACTTAGTTTTAATTGTGTGTATTTTTTTCATTTTCAGTTTATTTGGCAGCCATATGATATGAATTGGCCCGAGATTACCCAGCTCCCTATGGCATGTATCACACCTACATGGAGATCATCATGTCCACTTATTAATTATGATGTAGTCGAGATGCATCGTCCAGAGAGGGTGTCCAGCGATTTGGTATGACTCAATTTATTCCCCGCCCTACCAAATGATTCACAACGAAAATTGCATGATATAGACCGCAGAGGACATGGAGTAACGGTTGGGCCTCAAGCATAACAAGTATGTCGGGTTGTGGGATGATAGACATCATTATATTTTTCTCGCTCCTATGATCAGTGGACGTGACACGACTGGTCCAGGGTACATGGCATGGTTTGATGATATTACACGCCGCCTGATCTCGCCGAGCCACTTACAAGTGCAGGAGGGGTACCACTGGCCGACACAATCAATTATTGACTATATGGTAAATATTTTTCTTTATAATAATTAACATATTCTCGTATTTTTCTGTTTTATCTTCATACGGCTATAATTTCATTTCAGGCCGATACAATAGAAAGCTTAAGGCTTAGTACCGAGGAGTCTAGCGATGATCATGATTCATTACTTGCAATTCGTGATCTCTGTTCATCGACTTTAGCAGATCTCACTCGTTTGTGTCAGAGGCGCAGAAGTGCAACTAATGTCTCTAATCCACAAAGTGCGCTAGCCGAGCAGTCTCGCACACGTAAGGAGGAAGCGAGTTCACGTGCTACATCGCGTAGCGTGAAGTTGATGCAGTCCATCTACTTTTACGCGTCGATTCACAAAGCTACTACGTGTAGGTCCCAAGGGGGTGTAAGAGTAAGGTTTAGAAGGGGGTTGAATAAACCTTACCAAATTTTCGATTTAGTCCTTTTAAATCTACAAAGTTGATTCTACGGTGTGTCCTTGATGGACAATCGAATTAGTCACTCAAGAGAGTTAATCTCTCAACAGATTTCAATTGAGTGTTGATGGAGTAACTCATTTGTTGGCTATATTTTAACTATTTGTGGTTTTATTTTATTGGAAGACTTAACACCCTTAAGTTTGATTAAGTAAGAATTTAGTGCTTGGTTTAGTACTTATAATTTATCAAGTGGATAGCAAATTTATCGCCAGATATAAGCGATTAAAATTGCAAGAATTAAAGTCTTTGAAATGTAAATGACACAATGAAATTTTTATAGAGGTTCAAGATGGGGTAATTCTTCTACTCCTCTCTTCTCCAACTCCCGGAGGAATCCACTAAGTAATGATCGGTTTACAAAGTGGTAAATCCCAGATACAAGTCTTGATCACAACCGACTTGATCCTTGGGACTCGCCGAGACGCCTTGATCACTCACCAAGCTTCTCGTGACGACTCGCCTTCTTCCGGTAAGGGCTTTGCTTGCTACTACACTCACTTGCTCAAGCTTTTTGGATTTGATCACGAAGCCCTCCAAAAGCTTAAGACTGGCTCAACTTGAACCTTCCTACAATCCTTCCCCGGAATGTAGACCCCTTTGTAACCAATAGTTTCCTCTTCAACTAATTGAAGTTCTCTTTCCTTCACAGTGAGTGTTGGATTGATGTACTTCGTAATGCAGGCTTGAGGATTGAGAATATTTCAGCTTTTTCTAATATGCTTGTATATCTCACATATGTGTCATCTATGTATCTCTCAGTATATCTCTTCTTTCTCAAACAAACTCCTCAGCCTTTTATAGTGAACTTTCAAAAATTTGCCCGTTGAAGAGATAGCTTATTTTTGAAAGTCACTTGCGTCGTTGGCTTGTCTTGTTGCGCTTCTTGGAATTGCCATTTCCTCGTATGAATTGTTCTTTCACCTTTCGCAGTTCGACACGGTGTAGTGCTTCCATTGGTTCATTCCTTTTGCACGCTTCGGGATCGAGCACTCCAAGAAAGGTGGTATGGAGATATTACTTGTTTAAGTAAATCTCTTGATTTTGCGGCAACGGTTCTTTTACTGATTATCTCGACTTGATCGCTTTTCCTTGCTTTTCCCTGGTGACTTAGAGTCGCCTTCCAATCATGGATGACTCTTCCGTCACTTCAACTTGAGACTTGGCTTTTCTTGAGTTGACTTGACCGATGCTCCACTCATTGCATCTTGAGAGTTCCCGTCTACTCTTCTTTGCCATATTCAAATTTGTTTCACAAAGAAGGTCTTCCTTCCAAGTCTTCTTCTTGTTTTCTTGCATGTTATGGCGTATTCGATTTAACTCACTTGGCCGGCAACTCTAATTGTTACAATACATTTTACAAGAAGAATTGGGGTGCCAACTTTCTATTCTAAGTTTTACATGGCATTCATCAAAATCTAAACAATAAAATTCCTAACAATTTCCTTTTTGATGATGCCAAAACTTAAATCATTCAAAAATGCAAACAAACAAAGATACATACAGATAGTGTATTGACATAGAATGTATGCGCAGAATAGATCTTTTTATTGATCATATCATTCCCTGTTCTTTTACACAATGTTTACAAGGTGTATCGAGCACATATTTGTCTACACCGAAAATAAAGAATTTATAGCTTTATTACGTAAGACTTACATTGTATGTATTTACATAATAAAATACATGAAGGGTTGACAAAGAACACTTCATCTCCTTCATTGTCTCCTTCTTTCATCTTGATCAAGATATTCTTTCTTCTTCTCTTTTTCTCGTCGTCACCGCCTTCTTTTCTTTCTTCTCATATGCCTTCCCGGCGCCTTCATCTTTTTTTATTCTTTCTCGTCTCTCCCGCCATAGCCGAGTTTGTCTCTTGTTTTCTTCTTCTATTCTTTTTGCATACTCGCGTTAGTTTTAGCCACTTTCAAATTTGCCACTTGGTCAAGTTTTCCACCCAAAGAAGAGATCCCTCCTTTCTTTCCCGGATCTACGATTCAATATTCTTGGCGAGGCCTAGGAGTCAAGCTTTTTCCTCCACTCATCGCTTCTTCCTCTACTGCGGGCGATATCAGATCGGGGTCTTATTCTTCCGGTGAGTGACTAGCAGAGTGATCGGAAGTCTCTGGCCGCATGTCGCCTTCTTCACATAACGTGAGACCCTTTTCCCAAGATAAGTCCCAAGCTTGAGCCATGGACATATTTGCAAAATATCCCTCGATTCGAGCGTTTTAAATTCATCAACCGATCGTGGCTCTGTTCCGACATCCGAGATGGCATAGGTGTGTCTGCTCTCACCGGAATGCCTCCGTGTTCTTTCAAGATGTTCATGACTCGGGCATCCATTCTTCCTTCCACTTCCTTCATCCCCGCTTCAATTGTTTTTCTCTTTTCACCATAGATACATCGAGTGTTGGAGTGGCAGAGTCACAGGAGTTTCTTCGCTTATAATGTCACCGTGATGGACCTCGTTGAGGGGTTTGTGCAATCATCAAGGTCATATCTTTTGATCCTTCCCCAAACAGATTTTCCTTTCTTTTGTTTCAAAATTTCCTCATTTGATTTTCCCTTCTCATTGCTTCCTTCTCACCGCTTCCTTTTTTTCAAACTTGATTTTGTCGCTTTAAGGTATTCCTCTTCCCCTTTTTGGCATCATCAAAGGATAGAGGAACCCTGGGAACATGTTGGCAAGCATGAAGTCGAGCTCGAGATAGTCGAAGTTTCGCTTCAAGTCAAGGCTGCGTTGTAAGCAAAGACGGAATTCGGATCGAGTAGCGTTGGATTTCGTTGAAATCGCTTCATCTCGGCCATGAGAGAAGGCTGAATTTTCTTGTCATGTGTTCTTCCAAACGTGAGATCATTTGTATTTTGCTCACGCAGCGAGCTTTATCTCGACAAAGTGTGAGCTTCATGCATATGCTCAATATGTTCTCTCACTTTGTTTTTGCATCAAGCATTTTCACTCTCCATACAAGAAGCTTGTTGAATGGTGTCCTCAAGAATCGACTTGTTCCACGCGCATTGTTTTCTTTGTTGCCACCATTCCCGATTCGATTGTTATGCCTCTCAAGTCTACCGTAAGTGGTGGCATCTCTCGTTGTCCATCGCATATCCAAAGAGGCTCGATGCCTCTCCATCCGTTCAACCTCGCAAATAGTGCCTTGAACACTTCTTGACTTCTTGATTCTTCGGTGATTGATGGCCATACAAAGATCAAAGTCATAAGTACTGAACAATGGTATCTCAAGAGAAAACGGAGTCGGGTCTCGTGATAGCGTGCGCGTTCATTTCTCGACTCTTCATGGAGTTCGGTACCTCCGGGAAAACGGAAAAGATTCTACAAAAGTTTCATCACCGCCAACCGGGATCTGCTTCAATGATGAGCGGTGCGGCGTGAAGAAGTTTTTTTGGGAATCGATCCGCTTGCAGCCTTGAGGAGCCCGCTTTCAGTGGATCTTGGTTCACCGGGTTTTGTTGTGAAGTAGTCCCGGTTCTTTGCCGAGCTCACTGTCTCAACAGCCTTCGTTGGTCTCGGTTTTCGAGCTCAATTTGCCTTAACAGCCTTCCGTTGGTCTCGGTGATTTTTCCAATCGTAGATCGGTCCTCGGCCTTATCGGAAGCGTCATCGGACGATGATGAGATTTCCATTGGTGGCTCATCATCAAAGTTAAAGGTTTGACGAGTAGTCTTGGGATCGACTTACTCGTGCTTGGAACACCCGCACGAAGTCTTTGGATTTGGCATCGGGATGACTCGGCCTTCTTCTTCGCCTTTCCGATCCGCAGAAAGGATACATCAGATTATCCGGGAATCATGAAGTGCGCTTATCTCCTTCTCGGGTTGGGTCGATTATAGCAGAGGAGGGATGTTCTCTACTTGCCTTCTTTACCCCGGAAAGTCTCAACCTCCCGTGGCCTTCATTACCTCCAGTCTCTCTCATCAGCAATGAGGTTTCGTCCTCCCTTTCGACAAAGTGTCACTGTCTTAGTGGTCTTCTGCGGTGGCATCCATCGAGTCTCAACCCCATGGATTGCACTTTCATCGCTAGAGTGTTAACTCCTGTGGCGTTCCATCTCAGGCTCGACATCGCATCGCCAGCCGTCAATAGCCTTTTCTCGAGCGATTAGCACCTCACCGAGACAGTCTCAATCGTCCGAGCTTCGTTGATGGCAACTTGTTGTTCTTCTTGTGTTTGTATTTTCTCTACTTCGCCTCCTTGATTCGTTGTGGAGTCATCCGCAAAGATCCTCCGACCTTGCCGCAGCGGTGGAGGGAGTTTCCCTCACCGGGCGCACGGTGAGTGACTTGTAATGGGGTCACTCGTCTCCAAACTCCCCTATGTTTCGATTGATTGTTCACCGCCAAAGGTGCGGTGGTAGCACACCTTCAATAGGGGTTTGCTCGATCGGGGTCCCCACTATCCCGTTTCATCGCCATCTCCTTATTGCTTTCTTCTTCTCGATTGAGCGGGAAGTGGTAAAGAAGAACAAGCGTGGGCTATTTGTCGAACCACTCCCATTGGATCGATTTCACCGTGTTCGAGGACTCTCCTGGTCCCTCCATTAGTCTTTGCTCGTGAAGGATTCTTGACTCGTGCAATGCTTTGCCTGCATTTGCAACTCTTCCGCGGGCGGCATTCTCCGTTCCTCATCATTTGTCGAGAAGACATCAAGGAGAGGATGTGTGTGTTCGTGTGGTGGGAGATAGGGCGATGCTTGCCTTCTCACGTGCTTCGGCTTCTTCGCCTTGCTTTTCTCTCTCCTTGTCCTTGTAGATCTCGGGATGTCCAGTGCAGCTTGTCTTCATCCGTAGTGGGAGCACAGATAGTTAATCCAAGGAAATTTAGCATTCCTCTTCTTCTTCTATGAACTCAGCCGTTGGAACTGTTTCCTCGACTTACTCAACTTCCATTTCCTCCACTCACGCAGACGATTTTGGATGTCCGGGTAAGGTGGAGATAGGATCATTACATCACTATCCGCTCGCGTGTTCTTTGTGCTTCACCTGTGTGAATTACTGATTGTGTCTTCGGGTTGCCTCTGCGACGCCTTCACAGATTTTTGGCTGTTTCATCAATTACATCCGAGACTCTACTTCTCCAAAGAATCTCCCAGATTTGTGCTAGCCGAGTAAGAATCGACTCATTTGGTTTCTCGATTCGGACTACTTGACGATTCTTCTTCGTCTCCTGGTTTGTACTGGGAATTTCTGGTTGAGAGATGTTGTCTTCGAGTCTTGCGGCGGGGCAGTCTTGGTGTCTTTTTCGAGGAGCGGGCCGTCGTGGCTTCTCGGTTCTCCTCTTCTTGACGATCGGAGAAGGTATTTGTGAGTCCTTCTCGACGCCGCTGCCGCAGGGGCAGGAGACACGGCCGCGGGGGCGGTGACTCGCAGGGGCGAAGCATGTTTGGTTTTTTTTCTTTGCAGGGGCAATTTTCTTCTTAGCAAAGGCAGGGCAGCTTTCTTCTTGGTTGGAGAGGAAACAATTTGATCTTCTGGGTCACTGATTCCCCTCACCGGTGTCGCCTCTTGGCATAAGCTCTCTCTCTCAGTGCGCCAGAGAGGTTTGCTCAACATCCTCTTGTTAACATGGAATGCCTTCCCATGTCTAAGAGGGACTCCTTTCACCTCCAATAGCCGGCCAATCACTGTGCCATATCCTAGGGATCCTCCAAATGAACCATCTTCTTTGAAGGACTTGTTCCCCACGTTCGGGCAGAGTCTTTGTGAGACAAACTCATTGATTTATCTTATTTTCTTCGATGATTGCGGCCATTACAATCAGCTTTGCCTTTTTGACAGTTGGTCAAAGTCGCCAAATTTGATGTCGATACATTTGGCAACTATGTCCAACAACTTGTGATAATCCTCCTTCGCCATCTCTTGTTTGCTGTATATATTATTTTATCAAAGAAAGTCGGACTTGGCTATTTCTTTCCATGCGTCACCCAAGTTTACATCGCCTTCTTTAATCTCGGATGCTCCTTCGCCGGGTAGTGAGCAATGTTCACCAAATCCTTGGCGGTGATAGTCACCGCTTTCCGTGAATGATGACTTGATTCCTTCATCGTGAATCTCAAGCATTCACGAGAATTGTGCGACTTCCTCCACATATGTCATCGGGTATTCTAACGTCGTAAACGGTTTGAGGCATCGGACGCTTAACTTTTCAGCCGATTTTCTTCACTAGGGTGTCGTCGGACCCTGTTTCATCATTCCGTCGAAATCCACCGTAGAGCGGTGTGGATTTGCTTTCCTAACTTGGTAAAGTCATAAGTTGGTGCCATTTCTCAGATTATTTCAAAGAAAAACTCGAAAATGATTTGAAGATTGATAGGGTTTCGAGAGTATTTTGCCTTTGCTTTTGAGAGAAAGAGATGAACAGAGTTTTTAGAAGTGTGAGAGAGAAACGGATTTAAAAATGGTTTATATATGGTTTATGAAAGGACGTGCGGGTGGTTTTTGAATTGTGATCAAAATCAACGGCTTGGCATTGGATTTCGCACGCCTATTGAGCATTTCATGTCTCGTATTTAATGCGGCAAAGATTTATATCCAATCATAAGCTTGGTGTGCAGCTTTATGTCGTACACATCATCATTATCCGACGTATTCCTTAAAACATTCCCGCTTAGTCAAAATGACAGCGTTTTTGTCACTTTGCTCATAAGTTATTGAGCTTATCCCTTAGCCGATTTAACTCTACTTCTCACAGTTCTCTTAGTGACTCACCTATCACCGATTTGCAATAATCTGTCTTTCCGACACAAACTAATTTATCGAGCCGATTTGTTTTAACTCTTTTTCACCCCTTTTCTGTTCCATTTCTCTTCTTTGATTCGTCTCGAGTGTCACCACTCAATTAACCCCAACTCATGTTTGAGTTCTTCAAATCTTGACTCACATAATGGTTTTGTGAAGATGTCGGCTAATTGTTTATCGGTTGAGATATATTCCACGATGATGTCCTTCTTTTCAACATGATCTCTTATGAAGTGATATCTCGATATCAATGTGCTTTGTTCTTGAATGCAACACAGATTTTGAGTAATTGCAATTGCACTTGTGTTATCACACATGATTGGAATTTCTTTTTCCTCAATTTCATAGTCTCTCATTTCTTTGTCTCATCCATAGGACTTGGGCACAACAGCGCCCGCAGCCTATGTATTCTCGCCTCACCAGAGGTGGCTATTGAGTTTTGCTTCTTGCTAAACCAGAAATCACCTGTTTCTAGCATTTGACATGTGCCGAAGTGTTTCTTCCTATCAACTCGCATCCAAAGATAATTAATCAATAGCCAATTAGCTTGAATCCACCTTCCTTTGGATACCATAGCCTACTTTCGCTTCCTTTCAAGTATCCCAATATTCTCTTTGTCATGTCATATGGCTCTCTTTTGGGAACAGATTGAAATCTTGCACATACACCTACAAAGAAAGGTGATGTCCGGGTCCGCTTTTGTGAGATAGAGCAATGATCCAATAAGTGCTCAGATCTTGTTTGATCTATGTGCTTGCCATCCGCATCCATATCCATTTGGTCGATGTGTTCATTGGTATTTTCACGAAGACTTCTCTTCCATTCCAAATTTTTTCATTAAATCTCTGGTGTATTTTGTCCGACTTATGAAGGTTCCATCCTTCAATTTGTTTCACTTGGAGTCCAAGGAAGAATGTCGGCTCTCCCATCATGCTCATTTCAAATTTACTTTGCATGAGGTTTGAAAACTTTTCACACACTCTTTGTTTGTGGATCCAAAGATGATGTCATCAACATATATTTGAACAAGTAGAATACTCTTCTTGTCTTGAATTCGAAAAGTGTTCTATCTACTTTTCCTTTTGTGAATCCATTTTCGTTAGGAATTGTGACAAGGTGTCATACCATGCTCGGGTGCCTGTTTCAATCCATACAGGGCTTTTTGAGTTTGTATACCTTGTCTCCAAGAGTCTTCTCGCTCAAATCCTCGGAGGTTGTTCAACATACACTTCTTCTTCCAATAAACCATTTAGGAATGCACTTTTACATCCATCCGATATACAATGAAATTCTTGTGAGTCGTATAGGCAAGAAACATCCTTATAGCTTCCAATCTTGCTACATGGGCAAATGTTTCATCAAAATCTATCCCTTCTTCTTCGCAATATCCTTTGGCTACTAATCTTGCTTTGTTTCTTACCACAGAGCCTTCCTCGTTCATTTTATTTCGAATACCCATTTGGTGCCAATAACATTTTGATGCATGGGTCTTTGCACTAATTCCCACACTTTATTTCTTTCAAACCGATTGACTCTTCTTGCATAGCTTGAATCCAATGTGTGTCATCCAATGCTTGTGACACATCTTGGCTCTATTTGCGAGATGAAGCATGTGAACATAGCTTCTTGTTGAGTTTGGATCTTGTTTTGACACCTTCTCTTATATCTCCAATGACAAGTTCGGTGGATGGTCTCTCACCATCTTACATCAGGTTGGAGTAAGTTGGTGGATTGATCGACTTGCGGTACGTATTCTTCGTGGTCGGCTCTCTCATAATCACTTTTGCGCAAATTTTCCAATTGTTTTTGAGATTCAAACTATCTCATATTCTTATTGATAATTGATAATTCTAGCTTCGGCTTCAAAGATAGGGACTCTTCTCGATGGTTGGATGATTCAAATTTTATCGGTGACTCTACAATGTCTTCTCCATTTACATTTGGCTCATCGAATACTACATGAATGGATTCTTCGTAACCATAGTTCTTTTGTTGAGTATTCGTAGGCTTTGCTTTTTGAGTATCCTAAGAAGATACCTTCATCGCCTTTAGCATCAAAGGCCTTTAGGTTGTCTTTGCCATTGTTGTGGATGAAGCATTTACATCCAAATATTCTCAAATATGCAACACTTGGTTTTCTTCCACCAGATCTCATAGGAGTCTTTGTCACCGCCTGCTTATCATACATCCTGTTTTGGGTGTAGCAAGTGTGTTGATTGCTTCACCCAAAATCTTTTTGGTAACCCCGTCACCTAGCATGGTCCTGGCCGCTTTTTGAGGGTTCTGTTCCTTCTTTCGCAACTCCATTTCTGCTGTGGAGTCCCTCTGGCCGATAGTTCATGACCAATACCATTCTCAATACAATCGAGTTATTATTCCATTGACAAACTCGGTTCTCTATCCGATCTTATTTTGATAATGGTTTGACTCTTCTCATTTTGAATCCTCTTCATCGGTTGTGGTAGTTTTTGTAGAGTTTCTTTCTTCTTGCACATGAATATTGTGCATGTATATCTTGAGTAGTCATCTACTACCACCAAGGTGTATTTCTTTCCACTTATCTTTGGCCGGTTCCTTTGGGCCAAATAGATCCATATGAAGTAGATGTAATATTCTTGTTGAGGATGGGCATGTCTTTTTCTTTGAATGATGATTTGATTTGCTTTCCCTTCCGACATGCATCACATATACTCTCCTTCAGTATCTCGAGTCCGGTAGTCCTTCCACAAGATGACTTCTTGCCAGCTTGTTAATTGTTTTGAAATTCGTGTGACTAGCTTTTTTGTGCCACGATTAACTTGATTGTTTGTGCTCTTTGCTAGTAGACAGTCTTGGGTGTTGCAATTGACCAATCCACTACATACATATTTTTCTCGTCTACATCCTTGCAAAGACAACTTCATTTGATTCAATATCTTTGATTTGACATATACCCATGTTGAATCCAACATTGTAGCCCTTGTCACGAGCCGATCGATACTCGATAAGTTGAAGTTGAGTCCTTCAACATATGCAACATCCGTGATTTCTAATCCATTCTCTTGATGGATCCAATGCCTCTTATTTCACCAGGAGCTTCATTTCTCCAAATATGACTTTTGCTCCTTTGACTTCCTTGAATTTTGACAGATTTCTCTTATTTCCTGTCATATGTCCGGAATACCACTATCCATGTACCAGGTTCCTGGCACTCATTGCTGAACCCGCAATCAAGGAAATTAAGTTTTAGGTACCCATACTTGTTTGGGTCCCGAGGGGTTAGAATTGTAAGATGATCCAACCAACTTATAGCCAAATGATTTGACTCTAAGGGGTTGCCATCTATCGTGCCATAATCATAATTAATCCTGGCAAATTGCTTGGGGATTCTAGGTTCATACAAATTGTCTCTTTTTGTATGCATGCCTGCATATGTGTTTTAGCAATTGCCTTCCTTGGGTAATTGTGGTGTTTTTGAGTGTAGTGCCTAGGTGCATATGTGTATTGATGAAAGCTCTTATGCTTTTGGAATGGCCTTTGCTAAGTTCTAGGCCTTGCCATTTGGGCTTATATTCCATAAGTCGTGTTGATAGTTCACATTATTCCAATCACTTGGCTTGGATATTTTCTACCATTCCCATCATATGTATTTCTTTTATGGGTTTTCTGGGATTTTTGGTAGCTCGCTTCCTTTTTACAGAGTATTTTCTATTAGGAGTTCTTTGAGGACTCTGGTGAATCTCTTCTCATTTTGTCCTTTCAAAGACACTCAATCTTTGTTTTCCTTTTCCTTTGTAACCAAGGCCGGTTTGCTTGTTATTGTGCTTTGGAGTGAATGTGTGTGCAACATTTAGAGTTTTGGATTTTTCGGACTCTTCATGACTTGAAGATCCTTTTTCCAAAATTACTTTTGAGGTTTGACATAGCACGAGAGGAATTAAATCCTAAGCCTGTCTTGTCTCCACATTCTCTTTGACTCATGATAAGATCATCCAATGATTTAGATGCCTTAGTGAATGAGGCAATAACATTCTTGAGGTCATTCTCCTCTTTTCTATAGCAGCAATTTTCGCTACTAATTTAGCATTTTCAAATTCTTTAAACTTTCATTCTCATCACTATTTGACTTAGGGTACTCGGCTCCTTAGTCGACTTTGAGTTTTGACTTTTAGCTGTTTTCCTCATTCAATAGTGTGTGTGAGGATTTAATGTGTTCAAAATCTTTCATCATTTTGCCTAATGAATCATAAAGATCGGTGGGTGATGAAATGTGTGTGTGTGATCACTATCACTAGTGTCGAGTTTGTTGAGTTAGATTGTACCTCATCTTCTTGATCTTGTTCTTTGGCCATCAAGCGGATCGGGGCTTCTTCTTCGAGTCACTTGAGTAGTCGGCTTCATCGCTCTCTCGAATCATTTTGTCTCTCTTGACTTTGTTTCAGTGATCTCAGCAGCCCATCATTGCCTTTTTTCTTTTCTTGTCTTCTTTCTCTCAAGATCTTCCTTTCTTCTTCATCCCCGTACTTGTTGACTACGAGGATATGGATGATCAATGGCATAGTGACCTGGTTGTCTACAGTTCCAACATAGATACTCAACCTTTTGATCGCCTCTTTCCATTCTTGGATTGTCACCCTTTGATACTCAACTTTTTGATGATCTGTTCTCTTGGTTGGCCTATCATCCTTGATTTGGAGGGAGTGAGTGTCTTTCGGAAGATTCACCCTTTCTCTCTTGTAGTTCTTATTAAAGAACTTGTTAAATCTTTTAACCATCGGCTATTTTTCCGGGTCAATGACCTCTTTGACCTCACTCTCTTCCCATCTTTAACAATTAGAGCAAAATTGTTTTGGGGTATTTGTCTCTTCCTCGGTCTTTTCTTCTCACCAAACTCGTAGGCTTTGAGGTCCGAGAATAACTCATGGTTGGATGTCTTTGATAGGTCCATGGAATGTCTCGGTGCCATGACCTGACCATTTTCATTTCCCATTTGGAAGACTTTTTAGGATCTTCATACACATTTCTTCTCGTGTATATTCCTTTCCAAGTGCGAGACAACTCATTTGTGATTTACGTGAACCGAAAGCGTCTAGTTGATCCAGGTTCTCTCCCGAGATCATTTTGAAGTTCTCAAATTTACGTACAACCACCGATAATTTGTTTTCTTTGATTTGCTCGAGCCTTCACAAATCAATGTCACTTGTCCGCATTTCTTTAGCCGTTTTGCATGATTTGACTTTGTTGAACATGGATTTGTCCAAGGTTTTGTAGAGGATGTCCTTGGCTACATTGTCTAGGTTATATCTTTTTCTGTCATCATTTGTCCACTCGGTTCTTGGTTTTTCAACCATGATCGGTCTAGAGCAACATCTTTTCTCCTTCACCGCAACTCTTCGCATGTATTTGTGTTCACCTTTAAGATTTGCAGAGGCCCATCTTCTATCACTATCCACATCTCATCATGTAATGTTGATAGATGAGCATGCATACGAATTTTCCAATCATCAAATTCTTCAATAGTGAACATAGGGATACGTGTCAAATTTGCTTCCATGATAATAACTTTTAATGATAAAGAAGAGTTTTGAAAGTTTAAGTACTAAAGCGAGACTTTGAAAAGTTTGGAGATCTAGTTCAAGAACCGGTGCGGAGGGTTCAATGAACCAACCGCTCGATACCACTTGTAGGTCCCAAGGGGTGTAAGAGTAAGGTTTAGAAGGGGGTTGAATAAACCTTACCAAATTTTCGATTTAGTCCTTTTAAATCTCTGAGTTGATTCTACAATTTGTGTCCTTGATGGACAATCGAATTAGTCACTCAAGAGAGTTAATCTCTCAAATGACTCAAACCGAGCCATTGATGGAGTAACTCATTTGTTGGCTATATTTTAACTCAATTTGTGGTTTTATTTTTATTGGAAGACTTAACACCCTTAAGTTTGATTAAGTAAGAATTTAGTGCTTGGTTTAGTACTTATAATTTATCAAGTGGATAGCAAATTTATCAAGAGATATAAGCGAGTTAAAATTGCAAGAATTAAAGTCTTTGAAATGTAAATGACACAATGAAATTTTTATAGAGGTTCAAGATGGGGTAATTCTTCTACTCCTCTCTTCTCCAACTCCCGGAGGAATCCACTAAGTAATGATTAGTTTACAAAGTGGTAACCCGATCCGGATACAAGTCTTGATCACAACAAGCCGACTTGATCCTTAAGGACTCGGTCCCCGAGACGCCTTGATCACTCGGTGGCTTCTCAGACGACTCGGCTTCTTCCGCAGGCATTTGCTTTGCTACTACACTCACTTGCTCAAGCTCTTTGGATTTGATCACGAAGCCCTCAAAAGCTTAAGACTTGGCTCAACCTTGAACCTTCCTACAATCCTTCTTGGAATGTAGACCCCTTGTAACCAATAGTTTCCTCTTCAACTAATTGAAGTTCTCTTTCCTTCACGGTGAGTGTTGGATTGATGTCTTCGTAATGCAGCTTGAGGATTGAGAATATTCAGCTTTTTCTAATATGCTTGTATATCTCACATATGTGTCATCTATGTATCTCTCTGTATATCTCTTCTTTCTCAAACAAACTCCTCGGCCTTTTATAGTGAACTTTCAAAAATTTGCCCGTTGAAGAGATAGGCTTATTTTTGAAAGTCACTTGCGTCGTTGGCTTGTCTTGTTGCGATTCTTGGAATTGTCATTTCCTCGTATGAATTGTTCTTTCACCTTTTCAGAGTTCGACACGGTGTAGTGTTTCCCATTGGTTCATTCCTTTTGCACGCTCGACCGAGCACTCCAAGAAAGGTGGTATGGAGATATTACTTGTTTAAGTAAATCTCTTGATTTACGGTAAAGCGGTTCTTTTACGATTATCTCGACTTGATCGCTTTTCCTTGCTTTCCCCAGGTGACTTAGAGTCAGCTTCCAATCATGGATGACTCTTGTCACTTCAACTGAGACTTGGCTTTTCTTGAGTTGACTTGACCGATGCTCCACTCACTGTTGCATCTCACCGCTTCTTGATAGAGTTCCCGTCTACTCTTTTGCCATATTCAATTGTTTCACAGAAGGTCTTCCTTCCAGTCTTGTTGTCTTCTTGCATGTTATGGCGTAGGCGACTTAACTCGGCTTGGCACTCTAATTGTTACAATACATTTTGACAGAATTGGGGTGCCAACTTTCTATTCTAAGTTTTACATGGCATTCATCAAAATCTAAACAATAAAATTCCTAACACTACGCATGATGATGCGGGTCCATCTACTTATGCACTTCGATTCACGGCTACTACGCATGATGATGCGGGTCCATCCACGCTCTTCGATTCACGGCTCCTACTCGTGATGATACGGGTCCATCCACTACGCACGTCGATTCACATGTATCTTGTGCATGACAAAGTGATGCAGTCCGTCTAGTTCTATGCATCGATTTTCGGTTGACACGGTGGTTATTATGTCCCCGAGCAAGATACACACACAAAGACCTATCCAGTTTACAGGATATAGTCCGGTACCATTACACAATCATTCACAGATTTTCTTGGTTTGGATTTGGGACATCGACACCATACCATATCCCGAGCCTCCAAGACATGCCACCACCGATCGACGTGCATATGATACATCACCCATTCCGTATCCGTCATTTTCATCTATGCATGATGATAGCGTTCAGACTCCGCGACTCCGGATGAGGAGAATGTTACTCCACCACCACCGAGTAGAAGACGGAGCGGGCGAGAGAGGAATAGGCGTCTTGTAATCTTTGGAGGACATTATGATACTTATTTTCATTAGAACAAAGGGTTGGACATTAGATAATTTAATTAAATATTTGGACAATGATTAATGGTTGTATGAAATTAAGTAATTTAATTTAATTAGTTTTATCGATATAGTCTTTATCTTTTTGCAAAGTGATAGTCTTGTCATTAACTCTTTATCAAATATCGGCTTTATGCGGATGTTTAGTCTTGTCGATTGTACCTTATCGCTTTATGCGGTTATCAATCTTTGTCTCGATTTAACTTATCAAACTTTGCAGTGATATGTCTTGTCAAAATTATTTTATCAGATTTACAAATGGTCTATAAATACATGCTCAAACTTACCACAAAATATACATTGCTTCCAAACTATTCTCATCTACCACAATAACATAAATTTTCTTACATTGATATCATATACATATTCAAATGGATGAATTCAATTGGTCTCTCTACCACCCCCACGAAAACCAAATTCTCGATTATTGCGGACATTATATAATGAAAAAAAAAACAAAATGGACGTTGCCGATGGACATTATCCTCGCCGATTCTCTTCTAAGCGAGATGAGCAAAGGAAGCGGGTTGTTGGTGAAGAAAACAACATGTTTCGATAATGACGGCTGAGCTATTCTAAAAGGAACATTTGATTGCAACTTTAAATATCAAGTAAGTCAACGAGTGAAACATCTTCAAGCTCGTTACACCTTGTTTGCCAAAATGTTGAGCACAGGGTGTATCTTGGGATCGCAAGTTTGAATTTTGTGCACGCAACGACAAAAGACGGGGTTTCGGGCACGCTTGTAAATTAAATATACTTATGTTAATCTGTATAATATTGGTCTTTGTTCTACGTAAATTTAGCGACTCATATTTTTTTGTTTTTCTAGGTTGATGAAATCGTTACTCGGATGCTTATATGTTAGAGGGAGAACCTTTATTTGACAAACTGAAACACTTTTCAAGAAACCGGAGCTGAGACACAATGCTCAAGCAATTTTCCGGCTCCCTCGCGTTACATTTGCCACCAAAACCTAAGTTTGGAGATAATTTTGAGCAAGGAAGTTCTTCACGCCATGAATGATGTTTAATATTCCAGTTCTAGTACGATTTTAAATTTTGTGATTTTCAGTTGTTTTTAAATTATGTCATTTAATTATATTTTTACATTTTGTAATCGGCTTCAGGGTTTGTTATGTAAGGGTTGTAATGATTTTGCTATTTTATATTAGGAAAATGGTGTATGCATTTTAGTGATTTTTACAAAAATATTCGAAAATTAAAAAAAAATAACTTGAAAACAGAGATTGTATCTCTGTTTTCAATATTAAAATTTTTTAAAAAAAAGTTGTTTAGAAAACAGAGTTCCAACCTCTGTTTTCTAAAGAATTAAAAAAAAAAACCGGAAAACAGCAGATTTAATTTGTTTTTGTAGAAAACCCGTCAAAAAACAGCGTTCAGATAACATTTGTTTTCACCTAATTCAATTTTTTTTTGCGGTATTTGGTTAAATTGATTTTTAAATGGCAATAGTTATTTAAATAGCCCTCTCAAGTACCTATAACCTACTTGAGTTGTTGAAAAGTCTAATTATCTCCTCAAGTTTATTTGTATAACTCGTGTTAGTGGTTGGAATGGTATTTTTCCCCTTTTAGTAAGAGCCAATTTTTCTTTAATTGTTATTATCTTCAGTTACTTGAACTTTTTTTTTTTTTGTATATTTACTTGAACTTATTTAGTTATTTATAATGAGAGAAATTATAACTATAATCAACCATACAACAACATTTGTCACCACCACCATCCCAAGAACAACAATAATAATAAACTTATTATATGTAATAGTGTATAAATTTGCTTTAAACTAATTTTTAGTTGTGTAGAGCTGTCAATTTCGGCCCTACCCTGCAAAACGACTTCGCTGAGCTTAGAGATGGCAGTGGGGGGATTTCCCATTCTCATGAGAGAACCGCCCGAATGGGGAGGAGAATCCCCGAAAATCCCCTATAGGGACGGGGATGGAGATTTTTTTCTCCCCGTTGGTGGGGATGGGGATCATATCCCCCCGGGGGAATCGGATATTAAATATATAATATAATATTTTAAATATATATAATATATTATAAATATATCCACATTAAATATATAAATCAAAAAGTCTTTAATTTATTTTATTTATTTGTATATTGAGTGCTTTATTAATCTTTTTTATATAATTCATATATTTTTTAAATATTAAAAAATCATTTTTTTTAAAAATACCAGTTTTTTTTGCCCAAAAAAAAAATTTATAAACGGGGGACGGGGATGGGGGGAGTTTTTCCCCGTTTGTCTCACGGGACGGATTCCCCGGGACCGCGGGGACGAGGATGAGGATTGCTCCCCCACCCCCGTCCCGCCCCGCCCAGCAGATTGACATCCCTATTGAAATTTGTGTTTTTTAGCCCAAAAAATAAATGTCATATTTGGCCTACCTATTAGGCCCAAAAATCGGCTCTACCCCGTTTGAACCTTTAGTTGTGTGTGTAGAATTTGTCAAAACGGGTTGGCGGGACGGGGCAGCCCACGGGCCAGGCCCAGAAATATGTTGGCCTAACCCAACCCACCGCGGGCTAAGCGGGCTGGCCCACCCAAAAAATAAAAAATAAAAAATATTATTTTGCATATTATTAATTTTAATGAGTTAAATATAATAATGTATGACAAATATATATTATATACACTTTCATAAAAGATAATAATATAAAATATCAATTATCTTTTATTTTTTTCTTCTACTTCTTCTTATTTTTTTTTTATTGTTTCTAGTGGGCTAACCGCCGGCCCGACCCGCCAAGCCCCCGGTGTGTGCGACTATGGAGACGAATGATTATTATTTACTAATTACTACTAAGATAGATGCGTAATTTTGTGGTCGCATTAACCTCTGGGGATATTATTTGAGACTTGCCATAAATTGGAGGTAATTGGAATTTACGTCAAACTCTGGGGGTAAATAGAATTAGCCCACATTTGCAGTCACTCCTTAAGCATATTTGAGTCTCTCAATTCGTATACTGTGCTGAAAAAGTGTCGTCTCCTCCCAAATCCTCTAAAGGTCTCAAATCCATTCTACTTCTATTTTTGGTACAACCTTAACTTGTCTATCTCATTCATTTATGCTTGTGTGTGTATATATAGATGTATGCGTAATGTGTTGTTAGCTTAGACCGTCATTTTTCTCGTAAAATTTTACTTTTTAATTTCTTCTCTCTCGTGGATATTTGAGCAAGAATTGATGACTTAATATTTCATTCCTGAAAGAATGTATAAATAGAAGGGGATAGCAATTCTTGATTATTTTAAGATAAGTTTATTTGAAGGTTGAGAAGGGATTACATATGCCCAATTTATTTCATGGTTTCGGTTTTGTTGTTCCAAAAAAAAAAAAAATTGTTTGGTTTGGGTCTTTGGGAGAGATTTAGTCCTACTTAGGCGATGTTATGAGTGTTTGGAGATGGGTTAGGAATGCGTGCAAGGTGTTCGACGAAATGACAGTATGGCTGTCTTCTTTGAAAATGATTTTATTCGTGGAAATTTGTTCGGTGCTGTCCAAAAATTCACAGCCTATAAGCACCAGCAGACGAAGCTTGTGCATTTTGAACACGGGCAGTGGAAAGTGTTTACGAGTAGTATTAAAAATGGCAAGATTTTCAAGTTCACCATCCGAAACAAAAAAGCCTTGGAGATTTCACCAATATAGTTTAGATCTAACAGCAATGTTAACATCTTTTTTTCTCCTGGACACTGCTTATAACTGTTCTTATCATCCCATCTGCCAACACGATCCTCCCTAGCTTACTGTCGAACGTTGTAGCCAATCCTAAGTGAATGCTTGAAAAAATTATAGCATTCATGGATATCAAAATTGAATTTTGCTCCACTCGACGTAACATAGCCAGATTCTTGATTTTTCAACAGCCCACAATCTAAAAGTTCCATTAAGTCGAGTCCCTCCTTATAAGCATCCTCGATATGATCAAAATGTCCGAGATGTCCTTCCATTATCCAATAGCATATCAACTCATTGTAATTAACCATCGCACCTCCGTTTAGAAAGTGTCCCGCAGGAGTTTCTGAACTATAGCAGTCGAATAAAACACTTTTCGGAAGCCTCTCATACCCACTGATGAGCAAATCTTTAAAGCTGTGATCTTTTTTATCCTTCTCGAGTTTCTCTATGTCCTGTAGCAGCTTTTTCAATCTCGTCTCACTTTGTCCAAAATAACGCAATGTTTCCACTATGATAAGAACCTCAGCAGGAAGTTTTCTACTCTTACCTATAAAAAAAAGGGCTAAATCTTTTGATTGGTCATCTTTACGAATGATCTTGCCTCGTTGAGTCCAAGGCATCACCAACAATGCAGCGTTGCGATTTTTTTGTTATGGAATGCTGAAACTTACTTTTCTAAATTAACTTTTGATTCTAGTTCAGGTGTCTTGATAAATTCTGAAATTCCCACTACTATGGTTTGCAGATAATTGGATATTGCCTAGTGGCAAAGCCTTTATTCAAGAAATCTTTCATACCGAAACTTATGGCGGGCTGGCAGCGACATTTGCAGTCATTAGTACGTCATGTTGCCAAAAGATATGAATGCAGTGGAAATGCTTCATTCAGTACTTTTAATCGCGCGAAGGCTTCTCTGGTGTCTGGTAATGTGTTGCTTGAGTTGGATAAAAGTTGGTGATTCGTTCCACTATACGAACAATTTAATCATATATAATTTTGTTTGTTCCCTTACTAAAAGTTAGCACAATGGGTTAGGCAAAGATCTTCCGAGGTCTTATTATGCATTGTCTACATCTTATATTAGGTGTTTCGAAGTGTTCATTCTACACAGTTAATTTCTTGATTCCTAATGAAACCTTTGCAGGTGAGGTGCCTTGTTTGTCAAGTCTGCGGAATTCACAATGTCCTACTATTGCGAGGCCACTGTATCTATATCTACAGAAATTGGTAACTCCATAAATGCCTTGCCCATTTTTTTTATTATCTAAAGGTTGATTTAAACTGCATTTCCTTTAACATTATCAATTGCAACCTTCCTCTAGTTTGTACGAGGAATTGTCAAATTGAACTACAGAACTTTATTTCTAAGTTCATTAAGATCAGTTCCAGGGTGGGCAGGAATGATCCTTTGTTGACGACTTTTATGTTTCTTCATAAGTAAAAAATTGAGAAGAATCCTAAGAAATATATTTTTATTATTTATGTGCTGATAGAGTCATGTTCGCCCTTTACGTTGATTGTATTCACTGAATGCTAGTTTTACCATATGACCGAATATTTGTTGGGTCTCCGATTGACTAATAAGAAACCAATTCGACTTGTATCTTCAATTTGTTAATTATTTGTTTTTCCTTTCTTGGGAATTTACGTCTTCTTTAAACAGGAGTTCACCAGTTCGAGGATCTTACTTGCAGACTCATCCGAAGTAACTCCAATTTCTTCACCATTGATACCAGCTTTACCCTCAAGTACTGGTACTACTGAAACTCCAAAGGCCATTTCTAAGCCTGAGAAAGTTCAAGCGATTTTAAAAGGAATAAAACAGGTAGAGTCCCGTGTCCTGATTTTCACCGGTTGCAAACTTAGATGAAAGAAATCCTGAAACTCATTGTATCGGAGTTTGAACAGCTAATGAGTCAGTTGTGTGTATCTTTCGTGGTGTTTGCAACTTTCTCTCTCTAAGTAGCAATGTCCATATGGCTTGATTGTTTATTTCTCTATCGGTAAAGCAGCTTTTGCATTTTGGTCCTTTTTCTTTCCTTTTTTTCCGGTTTTTGGTGGTACTCCTTTGTTTTTCGTTTGAACAGATCAGAAAATCTAAAGGTGGTTAACATAGTTTTGCAAAAATCGCAAGTAGATCCAATAAAGGGTGTTTTGTGGCTGAGTTATCTCTCCACATGTTCTTGAATTCTCGTGCTGGTCTTAATGTGTGAACTGTGCATTGAACAAGGAGGATTTATGCCACTCTATTGAATCTTCTAGTATTCATTTTCTTCTGCTTTTATTCTTGCAAATTTTAGGTAGTATCGTCCTGTTTTTCTTACCAATATCAACGCTCTTCATTTTTTTCTTTTGTTTTTCAAAATACTTGAACTTCAAACTAGCCATAGTTCACTACCATTCTGAAAATAATGGGGAATCGAGCTATGGCAGAATACTTAATTTGACTGAAAGTCATGGCTGCCTTGAACATAAAGGCCTGCAAGAACATTTTGAACTAGATGGTTACAGTTAGTAGGACTACTTTGCGATAAGGTTGTTTATTTTTTTATTCATATGGGATTTTATAGGTGTCAGTGGATTTCCAGATATTGGCAGAAAATGAGAGTTTGTATACTGGTTCTTTATTGAATTTCCTGTTATCTTTTATCTTACCCCTAATTATTTATCTTTCTTCTTTTACATTGCAGTCTTAGAAATGTGTTTCCATCTATTTTTGTTTTCCCATTTTAACGCATAGTTTCTTTCAGAGTCCTAAGAAGGTAAACTTGGTTGCTGCATTGGTCCGTGGAATGCGTGTAGAAGATGCATTGTTGCAGTTGCAAGTGACAGTGAAGAGGGCTGCTAAAACTGTCTACCAGGTGATTTTTCTGTTCTGTGGCTTCAAACAAACCCGAAATCATGGAGATTCTTTCTAGTTCTATGCATTGTTGGTCTGACATTTTCCAGACAACAGCAGTACAAGTTAAGCTGGTGACTAATTTATTCTGAATTAGGTTGCTGTTTTGTTATCTTTATTTTTAACCTTCCTCTGTTTTCTTCACTGATCCTCCCATTCACCACTAACTCATGCAAAAAGTGTATGAGTCGGCCGATCAAAGAAAAAAAAAAAAGTGTATGAATTGAATAAAACAAGGGTTAATTACAAAAATACAAGTTCAGTCTAATTACAGGGAAAAAACTGCTAACTGTCAATTATAAATTGTATCCATAACTCATAAGGGCAGCTTCTGTAATTTAACCCTAAAAAAACAAATGAACCGGTTACTGGTTTAAGGGTGTTTTGAGACCTCTTGAAGCTTCCCCACTATTCGCGTCTAAATCATGCAACTGGTGGGGATTGAGAGACACGTGACTAGTTATTTCGATACCCAATATAATATAGCATGCTTTTTGGCGTGCACGTCTCTTTTAACATCCTTGTGTTGCATGACTAGCACCAGAATTATGTCTCCATCTGGATTCTACAGCTTTGCCAGTTAGATGCTATAAAATGAAAATACATGTGTGCAGGTTATACATTCAGCTCGTGCCAATGCAACACACAATCATGGACTCGATCCTGACCGTCTTCTTGTTGGTAAATATATTTTCATATTTTCCTTTTTCGCTTTTGTTGCCGTATGCTTATTTCCACTCTTCTCACTTATCTCTCATTTTTCTGTAGCTGAGGCATTTGTCGGAAAGGGACTGTTTAAGAAAAGGATATCGTACCACGCCAAAGGTAAGTGCGGAATCAAAGTTAGAGCAGAGTGTAGACTGACCGTGGTAATAAGAGAAATAACACCGGAAGAGGAGGCTGAGATAGCTAAGTTGAAGGTGCACAATTTCAAAAAGCTCACTAAAAGAGAAAAACGACTCGTGCCCCATCAACTTATCGAGACCACTCCAATATGGGATCGCAAAAACAAAAATAGAAGGCACGAGTCGAGTGCGATGGCTGCGTGAGCAGTGTCGTTCCATTAGCCTTCATGTTTTCGTCGCTATACTGCTGTTCTTTTTTGCTCTTTTTATACACTGGCTCAGCAAAAAAATTGTTCGTCTTTCCCCAAGACTATTATTTTCATTTCTTTTGGTCTTGTGGTGCACCTGAGTTGTTCATTTGGACAAGGGCACTGAGTGTTTTCAATAGTCTTAACGTTATTTCGACTGAAATGGCATTTTTTGCATATTTAGTTATTGTTTTGTTTATGCTTATAGTTATTCAACACCATTAGTGGATAGAGGTGGATAATGAAAGTAGAAAATTACTCTAATTGGTCGTATCACAGTCACACTGTATTAAATTGTTCCTGTGGAGTTATTAAGAACTACAATTTAGAAATTCAATGAAAATGCGACACCTTGTACGGCTTAATTGCAGTTTGAGAACAAAATAGATTGAGCACTTTTGAAATGGACTTTTGGATCTAAAAGTCCATTTTGATAATAATTCATGTTAGGTGACTAATTTAGAATGGTCTTTTTGATAAGTAACTTCTACAAAAAGTCATTCTACAGATAAAGTGAGAATGGAAAGTTTTTGAAAAGTCCATTCTAGAGCATAAGCGCTCCCAAATAAGCACATAATGTGTGTGTATTAATAATAAAAAACTATTTTTAATAGTTATCTTTTGTCCATTTAATTTTAATATAATCGCTTTCGATTTCGCTCATAAATAAATTTCTTGCTCTGTTGGGAGCACTTATATTTGATTATAATTTTAAAACATTAGCTCTTTTTTTCTTCTTTTTATCTTTTAGAAAATGTGGTAAATATATTTTTGTCCTTTTCAGTTTAACTTTCAACATGTTTGGATCGGTCAACTTTTTATATACGAAAAAAATTTGCCAACAAAAATTAATAACATAATAATATTTCTAACTCTTCACTTCACTAAAAACACAATGTTCTTCATCAAAGTCAAATATATATATATATATATATATATATATATAGGGATATGATCAAATGAGACCAATGCCTTTAGGTAAGAACATGAGATCACATCTAGATCATTTGATTTAATGATCAATGGTCCAGATTTTATTCTCTTTTTTTAGACATGGTGGTGGCAAGCAAGGGTAGGAAAGTAATCTTTCTTTTAAGTTAAAGGATATAATTGTAAATCCCTAATTTTCGAATTTGGTAACTGAATCCTGATTATCACTATCCCGCGATTTTTCTCTTCCTCTTTTCAAAATACACGATTCTTCTTCCTCTCTTCATCTCCCTCGTGCTCTATAAAAAACTCAAAACAACTCGACACGATTCTTCTTCCTCTATTCATCTCGCTCGTGCTCAATCGTGTGCTCCATCTCGTAAAAAATTCAAACAAGCGATAAATTGTTCATTCTCCATCTCGCTCGTCCATCTCGCTCGTTCACTGTAAGTTTTCTGTGATTTCTGTTTTCTTTTTGATTTTGGTGTTTCTTGATGTTAGGGTTCCAATTTGGGTTTTTATTATCGATTTTTATTGTTCTTATTTGTTCAATTTTAGGGAATAAACTTTTAGGTATAAGAGTTTTCTTTGAAAGTTTGAAGCTTTCTAATTGTGATGTGTATATATTATGTGGGTTTAATTTTTTTTTGGGATTTGTAATTCTTTTATGGGTCAAATTAGTTTTTGCTGTAAATTTCTGTTTGGGAATAAGAGTTTTCTTTGAGAAGTGTGAATCTTTCTAACTGTGAGATTCACTTACATTGTTTTGTTAATGTAGTATGGTTTTGTTTTCTAGCTTTTCTTCTGTTTTGGGTTGATTTGCTGAATTTGCATTGATAAGTTTCAAGTTCATCTTGAAAAGTATAGTTGAATTGGATGACTACTTAATTTTTATTTTGTTGATTCTTTGAAATAAGAATATCTTGGGTAATGGTATGAGCTATTTTCTTTTTGGTTGGCTGTGATTACTTGGAAAAATTGGTTACCTTTTCTTTAAAACATTCTTTTTTTCATGCCAAGTCTATTAGCCAGATGGGTTTTTTTAAACGATAAGGGTTTTTTTAGATGTAGAATTATATGTTTTTAGTTATGTAATAAAGTTTGTTTAGTAATAGCATATTTTGTTTTTGTTATTTTGTGCGAGTATGTGTTTTTGTTTTGGAATCATGTGTATTTAGCTATAGAATAATGTGTGTTTAGGTATATAATAATGTGTATATAGTTTTCTGATAATGGACAGTTAGTTGTATATTTTTGTAAATAATTGGTTCTATATTTTACGTAGGTTTTGTTTTAGCAACAAAATGGCAAAAACAAGAGAAAAAGGGTCAGCGGGGACGAAGGCGATGGTTGGGGGAAGAGGGCAAAGAATTCATATACGACATTATCGATTAGGTCGAATCAGGTGTTGGTAAATGCGCTTGTTAATCTTTTCCTGCTTTCGGACCTGCGATTGTTGATATGAGATTGAAGTTTGCTTTCTCTTTCAATTGTCGACTTCCCATCCGACTTATGTTTTGGTTAGTTGCAAATTTTAACCTTGACTAGCTCAAAGTTGTTGTTGGATAGTTTTAGGCGCATTCGCATTGAACGATTGATGTCGAGAGTATTGGGGTTCCAAATGGGCGGGAGACGATAGTGAAGAAAACAAAATCGAAGAGTTGCGATTTGTACTTTGGATGGCCCGCTATGTTTGGGAGGGAGGATTACGGGGTAACAAGAAACAAATGGCCGATAAAATGCGAGTTTTGTGGATGGTGGAGATTGGTTTAGAAGGCTCTTCTTGATATTGGTCGAGTACCTTATTATTGGGAATTTTTCAACTGGATATGTGTATCCTCACTTACTTAAAAGCCTTGAAGATGTCGAAATGTTAGGAACTTAGCATGGCGTGAGCATACATTGGCAACCTTGGTTGAAAAAAGCGGGCTGGTCATGGGAAAAAAATACCGAATATAATGGGCCCTTTTGTTTTTGGCGGTATTATATCCCCCAATTTTTTTTTGATTTGTTTGGAGCATCTTCTTTTTGATGTAATCTATGTAATTGCACATGTATTTTATGTTGATAGAGTTAAGTGCGTGAGACGAAGTGTTCCAGGGCGTGCCCCATCGTGTTGGCTTGGAGCGGGGACAAACTAAAAAAGAAACAATAAAGAAATTGACCTTGGTGGGTTTGGGATGGGGTTTATCGAGCTCCGTTTGATGGGAAGCACCAATGGAGCCGTATTTGAATTTCTTAGGGGCTCGGAAGGAGAAGGAAGCCATAGGTCGGGGGACCTCGTCATCCCGAGGCCGATCGAAGGTCGTTCATCTCAATGTGTATTTTAATTTTATATTATGCGCATTTAGTGTTTCAAATATGTGTAATTAGTGTTTAAATTATGTATATTCGATTATGTACATTCGAGTTAGTGATTATGTGTATTTAGTTTGTAAATCTTGTGCATATACACTTATCGATTTAATACACATATTTTTGATGTGCGGGGATAAGCGGCGATTACTTGACAGATTGAAATGTTTGTCCTTTGACGTTGTTGAGATTATATCGATTCTTGTTGCTCAAAGGACTTGGTCGGAGCTTGAGAATTTGCTATGGTTGGGAATGTTGCGAGGGGCTTCTTATGCTGTTGCATTCAGGGTGGGGTTCGCCGTTCGGACGATGGTATGGAAGGGAGTGAAACACAACAAAATGAAGCCTTTTGGAGCAAGCGGGAGAATATAGCTGCGATTGAGGCGATTGAAAATGCATTTCTTAAGAGAGATGAATTTAAGAAATTGTGCGATGAGCGCACCAAACTTCTCTCTTGGCTTGACTCAAGATACTAATGTTGGTAGATGGGATGACATTCTTGACATGTCAAACGCACTACGAGAAGAGTGTCAATGAGGAGGAACATGTGCGAGCGGTGGTATGACACTTCTAAAAACACATAATTTCATAACAAAGTGTGCTATCCAAAACATATATAGATCTTTGAATAAACATGTGATCGGGACAAATGTTTAAGCATACCACCGAAGTCTCGCATATGTTCCTCCTCATTGACACTCTTCTCGTAGTTAGGGCGTGTCAAGAATATCATCCCATCTACCAACATTAGTATCTTGAGTCAAGCCAAGAGAGAAGTTTGGTGCCTCATCGCACAATTTCTTAAATTCATCTCTCTTAAGAAATGCATTTTCAATCGCCTCAATCGCAACTATATTCTCGGCTTGCTCCAAAAGGCTTCATTTTGTTGTGTTTCACTCCCTTCCATACCATCGTCCGAGCGGCGAACCCCACCCGAATGCAATTGAGCATAAGAAGCCCCTCGCAACATTCCCAACCATAGCAAATTATGCGTCTCGACAAGTCCTTTGGAGCGATCCAAGAATCGATATAATCTCAACAACGTCAAAGGACAAACATTTCAATCTGTCAAGTAATCGGCGATTATCCCCGCACATCAAAAATATGTGTATTAAATCGCAAGTGTATATGCACAAGATTTACAAACTAAATACATATAATCACTAACTGAATATACATAATCGGAATATACATAATTTAAACACTAATTACACATATTTGAAACACTAAATGCACATAATATAAAACTAAAATACACATTGAGATGAACGACCTTCGCACTGCCGGGAGGGCGAGGTTCCCCGACCTATGACTTCCTTCTCCTTCCGAGCCCCGGCAAATTCAGACACGGCTCCATTGATGCTTCCCATCAAACGGGGCTCGATAAACCCCATCCCAAACCCACCAAGGTCAATCTCTTTATTGTTCATTTCCTTTATTTTGTCCCGCTCCCCCGCTTCCAAGCCAACACATCGTCCTTGGAACACTCCGTCACACACACAACTCTATCAACGTAAAACACTGTGCAATTACATAAATTAGATCAAAAATAACATGTTCCAAACAAATCAAAAAAAAATAGGAGATATAATACCGTCAAAAACAAAGAACGCGACCCATTAAATTGAATTTTTTTCCGCTACCAATCCACTCTCTTTTCAACCAAGGTTGCAAGGCGCATGCTCACACCATGCTAGCTTCCTCATATTTCCGACATCTTGAGGCTTTTCAATAAGTGTGGATTCACATATCCGAGAGTAATATTCCCAATAATAAGGTAATCAACCAATATCAAGAAGAGCCTTCTAAACCAATCCCCGCCATCCACGAAGCTCCGCATTTTAGTCACCACCGCTTCATGTTACCTTGAAATCCTCCTCTCAAATATAGCGGGTCATCCATTGTACAAATCGCAACTCTCCGATTTTATTTTCTTCACATCTACCTCCCGCCCGTTGGGAACCCCAATACCTACGGACATCAATTGGTTCAATGCGAATGCGCCTAAATCGTCCATTAACAACTCCGAGCTAGTTGGGTTAAAATTTTCGACTAACCAAAACGTTATGCCGGAATGGGAAGTCAACAATTGAGAGCGAAAGCAAACTTCCGAATCCCATATCAACAATCACGGTTTGTGCAAGGGAAAGATCAACCAGCGCATTTACCAACACCCTGGATTCGACTTAGTTGATAATGTCGTATATGAATCCTTTGCCATCTTCCTTGCCCGTCTTGCCCCACTCTCCGCGACCTTTTTCCCTTATTTTTTTGCCATTTAATTGATAAAACAAACCTACAAAAAATATAGAACCAATTATTATACAAAAACATACAACTAACTATATATTTTCACAAAACTAAA
Source organism: Rehmannia glutinosa (assembly GCA_016081115.2). Classification (NCBI taxonomy): domain Eukaryota; kingdom Viridiplantae; phylum Streptophyta; class Magnoliopsida; order Lamiales; family Orobanchaceae; genus Rehmannia; species Rehmannia glutinosa. The sequence continues at coordinate 228,283 of JABTTQ020002040.1, forward strand.
TATACATTACCATATAGCTAACTATACATAGTTCCATAACATTATCACGAATTAAGCTGTCCATTATCACAAAATCGTATACACATTATCACAAAACTAAATAAACATTATTCTATAGCTAAATACACATAATTCCATGACATATATACATGCTCGCACAAGTAACAAAATAAAGTGTTCTATAACTAAATACACATTATTACATAACTAAACACACGTTATCATACACCTAAAATACATTACGTGCAATCGAGCATACATTATTAAAAACATAAAAGTACAATACAAATGCTAAATATACAAAATTACATAACTAAATATACATAATTACGTAACTATATGTACATTATTACACAATTAACAACTCACCGCACGAAGGTGCGAAATCGACCATGATAAATCGGAATCGAGAAATCGAAACAAATCAATATATGTTTATACCCTAAAATTGAACATAATGAAAACAATAAAATCGACCATAAAAACACAAAATAGAACCCTAACAAAGAAGAAACACCAAAACCGATCAGGAAAAACTTACACTCAAATTGAACCCTATAAGCTTGTGTTGAACCCTATCCATGAGTAGTCGCCAAAAATCGAGACGTTCGAACCCTAGAAACTTGGTTGGTCGATGTTTTGAAACGGAGAGATAGAGAAGCGAGTTTAGGTAGGATGAGATGAAGCAATTTTTCGATTTTTTTTTATAGAGGAGATGGATATGGAGGAAAAAAAGATTTCGTATTTTTTGAAAAGAGTAAAAAGAGAAAATCGCGGGATGATGAGATATCAGATTTGATTACCAAAATTCGAAAATGAGGGATTTACAAATATATTCCTTAAAGGACAAATTACTTTCCTACCCTTGCGTGCAACCATCCATGCCTAAAATGGAGAGTAAAATCTGGACCATTGATTATTAAATCAAATGGTCTAGATGTGGTCTCATGTTCTTACTTAAAGGGTTTGGTCTCATTTGATCATATCTATCTATATATATATATATATAATTAAACTCCCTCCAATCATTTTGTATGGTGTCCAACTTATAAAGCCTTGAGGCTATTTTTATTAGACAGTAGAACACATGAATGAATTCCTCTGTGTATTTAAGTTTTAAAGCAAGCAAACTTAAAACAGCAAATTCACCTCAATCTGTCTTAAACCACACTTTCAAATTCAATTAAATGAAAGCTCAGCACATGAATAGTTTCACTTTATTTTTTAAAAAAATTACACCTAGATCAGCCTAATAATAAGGAAGGAAACTGCAAATCCTCGGTATTCGGTGTAATTGTTGCCTCACTACAATCATATTAAAGGAGCAAAGAGGTGCACAATGGCAAGTGACAATTGTATGCACGAGTTTATATCAATATTAGCCAAAAAAATAGTTCACAAAGAAACAAACCGATGAACACAAAGGGAACGTAACAAGCATTTTACAATTTGAAGTTGTCAAAGTAAAGTAAACACAGTGAAGCCTATAAAGGCTTAGGTTTGTGCAACTGTGCTGCGATGTCTAACAATCTCAACACCCAAATAGTCAACCTGGCCGAGCACGGCCACGTGTGGCTTTCCTACCTGTACTCGGACAGCAGAAACCTGGGGGTACTTGCTCAACACTTTAGATGCAATCTGTTCAGCTACTGATTCTAGAAGATTCTGTGGAGTTCCTTCCACAACTTCTCTAACTATGCTGCAATTAAAAGCCAATTTATCAATCAAGAAATCAAGTATATATATATATATATAGACAGAGAGAGAGCACTTGTTTATATATTTAAAAGCTAATGCAAATTAATATCTGCTAAAAGTGAGCTACTGTAGTTCAAGGCAGAGAAGGAAATTGTCCAATCAAATCAGGGCCATGAGACTCATTTTTCTTTAAAAGCTTATTTGGATAAGCTCATTATACAATCAATTTTCAAATCCATAAGCTCCCATTTTAAGATATTTTTCTGGCAATTGTGGTGGATTTCATTTTATATTAGGGATAATTACAAAAACCCCTTGAAGTTCGGGCTAATTACAAAAAAAAAACCCAAAGTTTTTTTAAAATTACAAAAAACCCCATTAGGTTTGATCTGTCTTACATTTTCCCTCTTAATATGCAAAAATCATTTCAAAAGCTCCCCTTACATTTATCAAAATATTACAGTTTCCTCCTTAAATTTAAGACATAATCAAACATCACGGGTTTTTTTGTAATTTTTAGAAACCTCCTGGCTTTTTGTAATTAGCCCAAACCTTAGGGGCTTTTGTAATTATCCCTTTATATTATATTTGAAATCTTTCTCCCAAATCCTTTCCAAAAATCCAAATGAAACCTAAATGATTGTGATGGTACCACATCCGGTTACCATCTCTCTGCACCATTCACAAGCTAGACTAGTTACATTTGTGAGCATTTATCCTGGTCCATCATGAGTCTGTTGGCAAAAGATGAAATACCTCTCATGGCATCTCTGTGAAGAAAGCAATTCAAGTCGGTCCGGTTTGGCTTATTTGGCGGTGGCCAATTTTTTTTTTTTTTTTTTTTTGTGCTCTCTGAATATTGGTTTTTATTAACATTAGAAATGTGAAACTTAACATTTATATTCACCTCTTTAAGATGAGGCAGTCACTACTACTTAATCTGTTCAATAACACAAGATTATTATCTATATATAAGTTTTGAAGTTTTGAAAAGAACACAAGATTTGTAGTTATTTCACAACCGATTTAGTTGAACTCAAGTAATAATTAATAAAGAAACAGAATAACATGACAATATACATACAAGCGTCAGGTGCTGCGGACCAAAAGGTTCGTCACTTCACCTATCTCAACTAAAGGCCAATAAACACTTTAAAAGATCAATAGACTCAAGATCCGATTCTACTCGAATCCACTCCAACTTGAAAATATTTATGGAAATCACGTTCATTTTGTCATATCATATCGTCACATGCAATTTCTGAGGTTATGTCGGGTGGTAGGGGTTTAGATCTTTGAGGTGAGTGGTATGCCTACGTCACACAGCATTCACACATACAATTCGAAATGCGTCGATGCAACCTGGCTAACTCAAAGTAAGAATATCTTTTAATATCATCGCTGATTATCAAAGTTTACTTCTTGATGATCAGATGAAGAATAAAGTAAAATATTTCATCTGTAAGGGTAATGCATAAACATTAGTTATGCATAACTATTTCAAAGCAAAAATATTCTCATGAAGTAGCTGGTATGTTTACTCACCGGAACATAAGCTCTTTCGTTATGCATCAACATTTCATACAGAAAATTATAAGACACCAAACGACAAAAAACACAGCGTTACATAGAAAAACTACCACCTGTCTTTGGGAGTGTTGGCAAACTCTAAAAAAAAGTGTTTCTCAGCTTCTGATGCAAAAAAACAACTATTTTTTCCACGTAGAAGCTGAGAATCACGTTTTTTTAGAGTTTATAAACACTCCTTATATATAATGCAAAACTACTAAATTCCCAGTAAAAAACATTAGGCAATTCCCCAATTTCAACCCAGGTATTAATTATGTGACGATAGAAAGTTATCGGTACCTGTATATAGCAGTGTAGCTGATGGTATCCGATAGGCGGTCAGAAATACCCGCAGCTTGAAGATCCATCCAGGCATCTACATCAATCACGAATTTCTGACCTAACGTCCTCTCTTCTGGTTTCACCCCATGGTACCCGTGGAACTTTAAGCCCCTTAATACAAGCTTGTCTCCCTTAATCATTTCTCCATAATCTGTCAATACAGCTTATGAAAGTACAAAGCCACAAATAATGTCATGAACTGCCATAACATAACAAGACAAGATAACAGTTGTGGCATTCATAATATTGAGTATTTAAAACGTGCATTCCAATTTTTCAAAATTACATAAGGCTTCATTTTGGATTGATGGATTTGAAGCTATGTATTTCAAATCCATAATAACAAATCCACTGAGTTCTACAATGGATTTCAAATCATTAGATTCCATTTTGTGCTATTTTTGGAGTCATCGTGGTGGATTTCAAATCCATTTTGGAGTCATTTGAAATCCTTTCCCCAAATCCTCTCCAACAAAGCAAATCCTCCCATCCAAATGCAACATAAGACAATTCAGCTCAACATCTTTGTAGGACTTGCAATTGAAGATGCCTCATAAAGGAGTCACTATTTCAAGCATATTCGAGAAATTATTATGACAAAACTCAAAATAAATTTTTCCCGAAAAACCCATTTATCCTCTCAGATCATTACTTGAGTATTTCCATACAATTTACAACCATGATATTATCCACTCACCTAATCTTGAAAAAACCCACTTTTCGAAAGTAAAAACGAAGAAATTCCCAAAACCCATTGCAGTAGAGTTAGAATTAGTTACATTTATACCCAATTGCATATATGCGAGCCATCGGCAAATGAAAAAGATTTAAGTAGAAGCAAAACAAACACAGATTTGTGTGGGTAGAAAATACAAATTGAAAACAAACACACATACATAAGCATAAAAATATAGCATTACGTGTTCGTGTGAGTAGTATAATCCGCAAGGGCACTTACCAGCGCCTGAAGATGTCATGAGTGAGGTTAATCGCCGTTGCTTTACAGATTTTCCTTCACAGAGAGTATCCTTTTTGAGTGATAATAAACCTTGAGGTTTGACCTAATTACAAAAAAAAAAATCATCTAACTTTCAAAATTACAAAAATACCCTCAAAGTTTTATTTTGTATAACATTTACCCCTTTCAAAAATGAAAAGGCAAAAAGATATTTCAAAACCCTCCCTCATATTTATAAAAACATTAGTTTTACTCGTAATTTTATCTTGAATCAAATCTCATGGGTACTTTTTATAATTTTGAAAGTTATTTGATTCTTTTGTAATTAGGTCAAACCTCATGGGTACTTTTTATAATTATACCAATAAAATATGATAAAATAGAATCTTTTGTTAGGGTACTAAAAAGAAGAGTTTTGTAAGGTTTCCATTTTATTAAATCTTGTTGCTCTTAGGGATGACAGGCGGGTTAAAACTTGCACCGTCAAATCAAATCCGCCCTGTCAGCATGGGGGTCTAGACTCAGATTAAACGGGTTCCTCGGTCCAATAGGACCCACCCCATACCCGCCCGCCACATTAATATTTATTATATTTTTAATATGCATTTAGATATTTTCCATTATTTACTTTTAGATTTGAGTGTTACATTGATTTTAATTTACTACTATAACATCTTGTAATATTGTAATTTATTTTTAAAAAAATCCGTACTTTGAATATTTATTTTGAGTATAATTTGCACCCCAAACTATACGAGTTTTCTACTTTGCCCACATAACTTTGAATTGTTTTACTTTACCCCCTCAATTTTGTAAATTGTGACACTTAACCTATAATTTCCAAATTTACCCTCTTTGTTAGTGGATTGTTTGTAGCTATTACATCTCGAATAATTATTCGGATCCATTTTTCTGTCAAAATCTCATCATTGTTATTTGTTACTCAATATACAATTAGTACTTAATAATAGTAAATTTCATCAATAAACCAGGCTATGATACCTTTTGGGGATCACAAAAACGATACAACCCTAAAGGTTAAGGGGTAAATTTGGAAATTATAGGCTAAGTACAATAATTTGCAAAGTTCGAGGGTACAATAGAACAATTCAAAATTAAGTGAGTAAAGTGGAAAACTCGCATAGTTTGGCGGGCAAATTAATATTACCTCAAATTAATATCACCTCTTCACGTAGGATAAACAATCAACTGGAATTGGGATATCAATTCGGGCCCGAATCATTATCATGGGCTTTGGTCCTTATTTCCCAAACATGGGTTTACAAATGATAACAAAGATTATCAAGGACGATAACTATTGCCAAACAAGTCCTCAATTTATTAACGATATGGTAAAAGGAAAAAAAAAGATAAAACTTTTCACCGGCAATAGTAAAGTTAGGACTCGTTTGGGATAATTGATGGGAAACCATGAGAAATGATAAGCAATTGTGGATTGTTGATGATAGTACTATTGAGATCATTTTAACATAGAGTCAACTTTTGTTTGGGGATTTATATTATGTGTGTCCTTTATCATAAAAAAATAATCCTAGATTGTGTTTGAGATCATTGATTACAAGTGATTTAAAGGCAAATGACCAAGTTGTCCTTGTATTTATTTTACCAAAATCAGCCAAGTTGTTCATTTTTTAAGGGTATGTAAGTCATTTCAGAAGAGTGGAAAAAGTGGGACAAATTAATAACACCTCAGGGTGTGCACCAATTTCAATTGAAATGTTAAATAATTCTTGGCCCGAATACTATCATACGGGCCCAAATCATTAACCCCAAACACAATAATAATATATGATAAGGATATTTTCCACCCTATCATTAAACCCAAACGAGTCCTTATGGGATTAAGTGGTTTTGAAATTGTCAAAATGGCCAGCCGTCCGGCCCATGCACTTTTTTAAATATAGCTGCCGTCTCTTGCTATCACTGCTTTCAGTGAACTAATATGTAATGGTTCCAGCTAAAGCAATGGAAATGGTGGGTGAGTACTGTATTGCAGTATCCTCGTTTTGAAACCTTAATGAACTCTTAACAAAAAAGAAAAAGCAAATTGGATGGAACATCCCAATCCATGTCGATGCCACCAATGGAGTGTTTATTGCCCCATTTATTGGCCAATACTTTCAGTCATAGGACTTGGCTTTGAGGGTTACTGCAGAACATCATGAAAGATCCACATATATTGTAATATATTTTTTTTATCATTAGGTATTTATATATATTACTAAATAATAATTAATGTCTAATTAGTACTATCAAGATTCGGTACTTAAATATTTCAATGTACTGCAGTACTGTACCTATTTAAATAATATATCAGTATATTTTTACAATTATTTTATTATAATGTATTTTAATTATTAATACTAGTCTATATTTCTATGGAGTAATTAGAATTAGATTTGTATATATAGCTATTCCTAGTTACTAAAGGTTAAAACTTAAAATATAAACAAAAGGTGCCAAATCCCAAATAGTGGTAAAAGTCAATCATGACGTCATGTTTCACACACAGAAATAAATTGCAACCAACAAATTTGTATTTTTTCACCTATGAAGTCAATTAGCAGTAATGCATCTGGTTGAAGTACAATCAAGAGACAGATTTTTCTTTTTTTATTTATGGGCGGGCTAGCCCGCCAAACCCCATCTCATGACGGGTTGGGTTGGGTTGAGGTTTTCCTACCCGCTATTCAAGGCGGGCCACAAAGCCCATTTTAACACCTCTAGTGGTTTGAAAGGACAATATTAGTGGGTAAAATTCTACGGAACTTATTGACTGAAGTTATATATCTAGGGTGCACAATACTTCAACAATGACATTGTCTGAGGGGTGAATGCCGAAATAAATTCGCTTTGATAGGTAGATATGTTAAACGGATTGACCCTAGCCTATAGGATCAGTACTAACGCGGCTTCTAAATAAGTTTAAATAAGTTTGGGCTAAACGGGCCACTACTATGCGGGCTAGCATTTTGCGAACCTAACCCTAACTCGGCGGGCTTCGGGCTAAACGGGCCACTAACGGGCTACAAGCCAATTTTTTTTTTTAAATCTAATTTTTATACTAAAGCATGTATAATAATATAACGATTAAACTAAATATGCAAAACTAAATTACACAATTTTTTTATGTTGCATTACAAGGATAAAAGTCTTAAAATTCAAACATCATCATTATCGTCAAAGGCTTTGAACTTTAAGAACAACTTACTGCAATAAGAGTTAAAACAAAAATATGTGCAAAAACTCATTTCTAAAATGAAAAAAGAAACAACAAACTACAATGTAGAATAATAAACACTATATAATGAATATTTTCTTAATACCTTTTGATTTTTGTCAAACAAATTAAATAAATATAAATAATGATAAAACGCGATTTGATGTTCAATGTTTGTGCGTGAGATAAGTTGGAATCTCAAAATACAACAAATTCATCTTTATAATTATTTGTCACATTTAAGTCACGAAAATTTTAATTTTTTTAGATTATAGTATGGTATTTATCGAGAGATATAAATTATATAATATTTTAAATCATCATAATTGATTATATTTTAAGTCACTATAAAAATATTTTTCTTAGGAAATGTTACGTAAATTTTGTTATCCCTTTATTCACCAATCCTCTATTTTGAAAAACAAAAATTCAAAAATACCAAAATAAAAAATAAAAAAGGGGTGGCGGGCTGGCCTATTTAGCCCGTGGTTGGACCTGTCCGGGCCAAGAAAGCCGGATTTAAACGGGCCAGCATTTAGAGGCCCTAACCTTGTTTTTTTGTAGTTTAAACGGGTGGTTCCAAGCCCCGCCCGCTTAACATCTCTATTGATAGGTTATTGATGAAAAACGACCAAGTTATTGAAGGCACAAATAATTATTATAAAGATCTATTAGGATACTTCACTGCATAACATCGGATAATAACTAAATTTAAAATCTAGAAGTACCACGGTCCACGACAACCTCATTACAAATATATGCAATTCATTTTAACTGATCCTGTATAGTTCCTGTGTAGCATGCATTTCGATTATTTTTTTTTGAGCATGTTTGGGAATTCATTTGATATGGGCTCCTAGATATAGAAGTCCATTTAGACAAAAAAATATTAGTTTGTTTGAGAGCACTTTTCAAATGAATTTTTGGATATAAAAGTCTACTTTCCGTAGTAATAGTTGTTTGGTGGTTTATTTAGGTTCATTAACATAACGAATTAAGCTTGAACACAATATTTCGTTCGATAAAATATAAAGTTCGGCTCGAGCTCAACTCGATTAGTAAAACAATAACATAATATGTGTAAAAAAATCAAGCTACTCAAGCTCGATTTGTGTTCGGCTCGACTAAATCTTGTTCAAGCTCGACTCGATTAATAATCAAACCAAACTCAAATACAATTCTTAAAGCTCGATAAAAATTCAAACAAGGTTGAACAATATCATGTTTGGCCCGACTCGACTCTCGTTTACGCCCTAAATATAATCATGACACTTGATTTCATATTTTGTTGGTGAAATGGTGATTGAACGCGGTTGAAAGTGGAAAAATGATAGTGTAGGTTATTTAACAAAGATATTGCATTTGTGAGGATTTGTTGCATATATATGGTGAAAATTGTGTGAGTTTTTAATTTAGGCATAGCGCTAATCATATTAGCGCCCAATAAGAAGCGCTAATTTGATTAGCGCCTTTTTTTTTTTTGTTTTTTTCTTTAATTGGGCGCTAGTTAAACTAGCGTCCATTTAGTTTTTTTATATTTATTGAATATTTAATTAATTTATAAAACAAACGATTAAATTCATTCGATTAAATAACATCCGCTCGGTTTGAATCGATCACGATACAAAAAACGATACATAAAATTATAATCGATACAAGTTGAGATTAATCTTAAACCCTATGTCCCCGTGCCACACCCAGCGCTACCTCCGCCTAGTACTCCTACGCCTAACCTCTTGTGGTGGCGAATCATCATCCTCTTGATCATTTGTTGTATGATGACTAGATGCAGACTTATGATGTCGACTCTCCGGTCAAATCACGATACTCACTGAGTGTAGGTGGAAATGAAACAGGTGATATGTTGAAATGTGGACGTTCGGATGTGGACGGATTATGACCACCATATGGAACTCCCATAGCACCAAAATATGTCTGTAATAGATATGTAAATAATGTCCACTATGGTATGTTATAATCAGTATGTACTGGCTGAGGGACATAATAACCAAGAGTAGATGTAGATGGATCTGTCATATATAATGAAAATTGATCAATAAAAAGAATTTATGTGTTTTTTTTTAAATTTATAATTTTTAAGAATTTTATAAAATTCATACCATGGTGCATCTGAGGTGTATAAGTAGAAGGTCCGACTATATCAACATGGGGTACCGGTGGAGGAACATTATGAGGTGTGGAAGACATCTCAGTAAATGGTTGTGACCCTTGTTGCCGTCTCTCCGTGTGTGCTACGCACTGTATGGGGGCTCGGGGTCGTTTGTCTTGGTATATCAATCGGCTATTTGTGGACCGTGTGGTATGGTGGCCTGTGGTAGCATCCACTCAATGTCATCGCTTAACGTCCACAAAAAGACGTCAGAACGCGCATATGACTTAACGCCCTCGAATGATGATTCACCAACTAAGCCTAAGTTGTTCCATCCACGAACCGAAAAAAAACAAATAACATGTCTATTATTTTGTCTATTATTTCTTATAATTCACTTTAAAAAATCAAGTCGAGAGAATAATAAATATACCATAAAGCATCATGTGCTATTGTGTGGTTCGATGGCCGGAACCTGGTTCCGAGGCAAGTGACCAGGTGTTATCAATCGTCGTGTAATCTTGCCATACCAACGCATATGTCCTCGACCGTACTAACACCTCCAAAGAATCGGTTGAACGTCGAGTATCGATGTATGTCTCGATTTCATAACTCGACCCAATCCCGATGATGATCCCCAATCGGTGGTATCATGACCTCTACAATCAATTTCATGTAGGTCCACCGTCCATATGAGTATGGTGTATATGTTGTGGAATACCCCGTATACAACCAAATTTTCTAAGCACTCGATCGGGATGGTATATCTCGACAATCGCATAACTAATAAGTGGACATCGTGATAGCCAATATATAGTCAAGCAACGAGGACCAAAATCTCGATATCCAGGGTTCTCAGATCATAGGGCTCCTATAAAAACTGCCAAAAATACTCATTAATTAAAATATATATTTATATATTTATTTATAGTAATGAATAATGTAAAAGAGTTTTACCTCATCACGTAATAGTCGGTCAAACATATCTCTATATACCCGTACAGGATGCCTAACTGTGCGAGTGTAGCTGTGATGGTGTATCCACCTAGCCCCATACGGTGGTAGCCTTTAATCCTCTACCATTAGCACCTACAAGTGGACCATGTACAATCATGGAAGTAATATTCGCGGGCACTATAGCATTCATCCGAGACCACACCCAAATCTGAGAAAGAATATTATTATTTCAACAAAAAATATAAATGCAAGTTATAATTTACGAGACAATAATAAATATATACCTGAAGAAGACCCAGTGGTCCCCCGATCCCATTCTTTTCCTTATCTGCAACACTATAAAGCTCACGGTATAGAAATGATAAAACTGCACTGCCCCAACTGAAATGTCCATCTGCTCGGACATCCTGTAGCTGCTGCAGGTATAGCAATGAGACACAATTTCCTGAGGAGTCCGACATCATAATACAACCTAATAAGAGCATTGCACAACCGCGTGCATACTGCTCAACCACGTGCTGGGGAATATGCTCTGTGATTTGAATTCCTCTCAAATGGCTTGAAATGGTTGTACAATATATTCGTGTCCTCCCCTCATCCGACTCGAGGAGGTATAAATCCTAGATATGGTCCACAATAGACACACTAATGACCTTATGCAATGCCTAAAACCTCGATGCACGGCCTAAACGCCCGTAAAACGTACCCCAACGTATGCACACCACATTTGTCTATATATTTAGGGAACCACTCCACAACCTTCTCGGGATTGTATTTTTGCAAAGGTGCCCCCATATATTTAGGCAAGTATTGACAAGAACTCTCCCAAGTTCCATGACATTTTTCTTGCCCGTTTCAAAGTGTGCCAAGCTTTATGGTATGAAATCTCATATCCATATTTGTCTTTCACATTTTCTTTGAACATACTTGATATCATAAGTTGGATCATCTTGAACAATCCCCATAAGATCTTTAGCGATAATATTTTTACACAAGTTTCTATGATCTTTGGAGACGGTGTTCATAACACAACTATGGGATGTCCGAACTTGGTAATTTGCCACATTGAATGTCTTTTCACAAAACTCGACCGCAACCACCAATTGCATTGATGCGATGATAAGCCTGTTTCAATTACTCCTGATTGATTATACTTACAAACAACTTTCCACAATGTCGGCGTAGACTCCACAACCCTATACTCACGCCTCCGCCATGACGCACAGAAAAATCCTTAACTGCGGATTGCACATGTTTTTTATCTACGAAAACCATATCATTTTTCAACTCACCTCTCTCGGAGTCATAATACATAGTTGTTGACAGGCCATCAACAGAATCACCAGAAATATCTTCGTATCCGGACTCAAAAAAAGAGGATCTTGATAAATTAGGATGAGGAGGAACTACCAAAGGAACATGTCGCTGGGCAGGATGATCATCTTCATGATCTTGTACATCATTAAGCTCAATATGATAACCATTATCATCATTATCAACACCATGCTCGCTATTATCACTAGGTTCCGAGTATCCCGTTATATCCCCAAGAAAATAATCACCCTTAATCGTAGGTCGCTTCAAAATGCATATTCAATCCATCCAAATTCCTCTCGATTATGTCTACAAGCACTACCCAAATCCATGTTTGTCATTCCTTAAGTAACCGAAGGCAATTCAGAGTCACCAATAATGTAAGATGCATATTGGTAAAACTCATTTTCCAATGGAATTGGTGGTGGTGCTGTATGAGATAAAATTTCAGATTCAACAAATAGATCGACATATCTTAAACCGATTTATCGGCTCCAAAAAATCTAAGTTCCCGATCTTTTTAATGGAACCACTCGTGAATTATCATTGTCAAAATTTTTAGCGTAAATGTCAACTTATGGCGATTTCGATCCAAATATGTCATTTCATATAAAAGTCCTAATAAACGATAAGTCGATACTACGATCAATATATGTTGCTCTGACAACTTGTCCTCCATAATACACAAATACTCCAATTTTATCTGACATGTCTTCAAAAATTAAACATAATTGTCATTTTTACTAATAATTAATTAATTAAGTATTCTATAATTTTTACTCATGAATTACAAAAATACCAACTATATTATCTACAAGATATTATAATTATACTATTCTATCATTTTACTAACATTTTCAAAATATCTACCAACCAACAAACAAACAATATGTATAAAAAAATTACCCGAAATTGCGAGAAAATGGCCGAATCAAATGCTTGTCCGCCATCGCCGCATTTGTTGGAATTGGTTTTATTAAATGGGTTTTGACCGATTTTGACCAATTATTTAAGTGGGGTCATTTATTCAAAGTATGAAATAAATGAGATAAACGTCATCTACGCCGCGGGTAGATGAGTTTAGCATTTTGAATTTCTCAAAACCAATATCGGGTGAATGAGAAATAAATGCATAAAGTTGGCCACTTAAAATGCTTTTATATATGGAATATAAAGGGTGGGAATATGGAAAGCCATATCCCACATAGAAACATATTAAATGTTTGACTAGTTAATAAAGAGCTTCACCACTAATAAGGAGTAATCAAGTGGAACTCCTTATGGTACACCCTAGTGGACCAAGTCAATTTTGACTAGCCTTTGGCTAGCTCAGGGCACCGAGGACGGTGCGGAGCACGTCCGAGCCCGAGCTGAGCTGGAGCCGAGCCGAGCCAGGACGCCCGCGCACGCCGCACATAGTCGCATTGGGCGCTTTCGAGGCGCACTTTTCACTTCGCACGACGCATCGTCGCGAGGAGCTTTGAGGAGCCTTAAAGTTTTGGAAAATCGAACCAGGGTTCATCCGGTGGCTCATAACGTGGCGGGCGCTCGGGTGGCGTGATTTGGCGTAATAAATGCAGTGGCGACACGTGGCGCCGATCGATGCGTTTGTTCGCTAACAAGGCACCTTGACCGACGCGTCTGGCCCGGTGCAGCGAGAGGTGTATGCCAAAGGGTGTGTTCCTTCGACAGATGCGATCAGACCATCGGACGCAATCGTTAACCACAGGCGCGATCGACGGCCAAGACCGATCCGAACCGGGGTTGCACCAGTCAAGAGGCACCAGGAGCTCTATATAAACCAGCCCCCTTAATTATTTCTCAGACGTAAAAATTCGAAATTCACATAAAGATCAAGATAAAAAGTCTTGAGAGTTCAAAAACACTAAAAGTTCGAAGTGTCTTGTGATTTGTAGTGTTGCTATCACAAGACGTAAGTCGCCAGTATCTTGGGAGGCGACAAGGTTTCCGATTAATACCGTGAGCTGGGCAATTTCGTCTTAAAGACAAAGAGTCCAAACTTCGCCTCGACTTTTGTTACTCCGCTTTCGATTTTTCGTGGGCCATTCGGTATACACCACCGATTAATCCAACACCGCCACCGTCCACCGGCCTTTTCACGCCGTCCGCCTATAGCAAATTGAAAATGGGGGCTTTTTTAATTTGCCTATAGCATCTTCTTTGGGAGGGGGCTTTTTTAATTTGCCTATAGCATCTTATTTGGGAGGGGGGCTTTTTAAATTTGCCAAAGGGATGAAGGTTTTTTTTTTTTTTATTTTATTTGGGAGCGCAATTGTCTTGTTCGGTAGGATGAAGTGGTGGAGAGGGTGGGTGTATATATAGGCAATGAGAAGGTGAAAAAAAAAAAAAAAAGGTTCAGGCGCTAGTCAAACTAGCGCAGACTTTTTTTGCAGCTAGTCTTTAGTCAAACTAGCGCCCGAGTGTGTCACCGAGGAAAAAAAAGTTTGTCTTTCTCGGTTGGCGCTATTCGTGTGAGCTTTGTTCAATGGGCGCTACTCGCACTAGCGCCAACACATATACTTATAACATCCGAAAAGCACACCCCAATTTTGCAACAAATCTTGGCGTTTACAATATTTTGTTAAATAACCGAATAAATGTATATTCTTATAAGATGAAAGTGAAATAATAGTTTTTTTTTTTTAATAAGTTGGGAATAGTTGTTGGAGGGGAGGAGATAAATTTTAAAGAAGCGAAAGATATTTGGTTCGAACTCCCTGGTCAACACCCCTACAAAAGGGTGAATGACACCGCTTTCATGCTCGTGGTCGAAAGTGAAATAATAGTTGATATGATTTTTATAAAAATAAAATAGTGATAGAAAAACGAAAATAAGTGAATGGTATATTTTATAATAGTTTTATAAGAAATCATATTTTGTGAGAATATAAAAATTAAAAAAGATTCTACAGATTATCATTTAAAATACGTCACCATCACCTCATAGTTTAACTCCTATCTTAATGTAAATCGAATCTTCTATTTTAAATATGGGTAAATCTAAATGGCCATAATGTGGCCAGCCAGAAAGGTCATTTTCGTCCTTTTCAATATTAATGAAATGGTTTTATAGTAATTTTAATATTTTGTTTGA
Source organism: Rehmannia glutinosa (assembly GCA_016081115.2). Taxonomy (NCBI): domain Eukaryota; kingdom Viridiplantae; phylum Streptophyta; class Magnoliopsida; order Lamiales; family Orobanchaceae; genus Rehmannia; species Rehmannia glutinosa. The sequence continues at coordinate 243,587 of JABTTQ020002040.1, forward strand.
CAAGAGTACCCTTGCCCTTTCTCACTTTAATCCTACGTAGCCCATTAATTGAAATTTGAAATCCAACTTTCACTCTCTTCATTAATTAATCTTTTTACTTTTCCAAGCAAATGATTTTGCAGTAATTAACTCATTTCCCCACCTTCCAAATAGAAGCTTTCACTAGTGTACTGGTTCATTTTCTCATTTCTTTAACATAATTTTTGCTCACTTCTTGTAGAAAAATTCCAAGATTACGATCAGAATTTTTAAATTTCTTCAACTTTATATATATTTTTGATTTTATATTTATTTTATGCGAGATTAAAAAAATATGTTAATAAATAATCTGAAATGAGAAATATACAGGTTTTTCAAATTTAAAGTTATATTTCCTCATTTGTTTCTTGTTGAGTATACTATGATAAGAAAGTGATATAATGTATATGGGATTTACTTTTTAGTATTTACCTATATGGCAATTGAATACAACCTTTATTTAAAACAAAGAAAATAAAATCGATTTTAGAATAGAAAAATTACATTTGAGTACGATGTTACTCTCAAAGTAATTTGAAATTGATTACATGTATTTATTGGCAATAGAAATGTTTCACAAATACTAATGAATAATAACAGATTAATGATTGATATGATATATAGGGCTCATTTATTAAAGTAAAATAATTTTAAAATCTATTTAACTAATTAATACCAAAAAAAGAAATATTAATCATATAGGTGAAAACATAGTTCATAACTCGGTTATCTCAATTTTCTTTTTCTTTTTTCTGAAAATTTAGAAAACATTTCTAATTTATTTTTTTTTTAATTTTTTGAGAAAATTTATTTATATATTTTATTATTTTTTAGTTTTTAGAAATTATTTTCTATTAAAAAAAACTTGAACTAGCCCAAACACGACCCGATAAGCTTAACGAATTGGAAATGGTAGCCCAAACACGACAAGATAAAAATCCGATAGCCCAGACATGATCCATTAAGCCCGATAAGTAAATTTATTTATATTATTTATTTATTATTATTATTATTATTATTTGGACCATTTGAACAATTTAGACCATTTGGCTCGTTAAACCATTTACTAATATAGTATAATATTATTTTTCTTCAAATACTTATCACATATAAATCACTTAATTAGGAAGTTAGAAGTAAAAAAGATATTATTATTTAAGTTATCGGGTTTAACGAGGCTTACAAAGTTGGCCTAATATGTACCCGATTTCTTATTGTTCTTATCGGGTCGGCCCGATAATGGTCCAAACTCGATAACACCTGGCATTAGTAATTGTGTTTTCTATTTTAGTTGTGTTTCTATAATCATTCTAAATTCTAGTATTTTTTCAAATTTTGAGCAAAAAATAGTTGCACTTATCTGAAAAATAGTATTTGTATTTTTAAAATTGTAAAGTAAAAAATTTAATTCAGTTCAAGTTTTTCTAAATACAAAATTATTACTAAAACTTAATTTTAAGAAACTAATAACATAAATAAATAAGTTTTCTCAAAAAAATAATTAAAAAATAAATAAATTAGAAAACAGAGTTGTTCTAAATTTTCAGGAAAAAAAAAAGAGAAAATTAAGAAAACGGAGTTATGAACTTTGTTTTCACCTATATGATTATGGTTTCATTTTTTGACATTAATTAATTAAATAGATTTTAGAAATACATATATATATATATACATAATCATTATTTTAAAAAACATATACAATCCTTTATATATATTCATAAGATATAATTTATTTAATATTTGAATTATACAAATAAATACTCTTAACTTCATCCAAATTATAATTGAATTACATGATGCTGGACATATAAACTGATACTCTTAGTCTTACCATTCAATTATAATTACAATTGAATAATTGAACTATATGATTAATGATATAAAAAGATACCACCAACCATTCTATCCATTTTCAATGATAATTGAAATATATAATTCATGATATCTATGTGATGTTATTGAGTTTATTTAGAATGAACAATTGAACTATATGATTCAAGATATATATATGTGATACTATTGATTTATTCTGAATTATAATTCAACATTTGAACTATACTATTTAAGTTATTATTAAGTCAATCTTAATTATAACTGAACAAATTGAACTATAAGTCAAGTTACAATAAAATAAGTTTGTTGTAAGGTAAGTCACAATAAGATGAAAATGAAATTCGAAACTAAGGAATAATTTTCAAATAAAACCAAATATTAAAATTCGTAAATAATTTTACTTCTTAAAATCGAGAATAAAATTTTCAAATGGTAATATGTCAAAATTCGAATAACAATATCGTTTTGAATCCACATAGTACGATTATACTATCGCATAATATGTCTAGTCGTGAATAATATCGCGAGAATTCTAAGTATCAAACGAACGATTTATTCAATATTATTAATCACATAATAGATTATTACTACAAAATATGAGGTGTTAATTTTTTTTTAATCTTTCATTAAATTTTAAAATTACATAGAATTAAAGTTTAAATAAAAGTTATTTATAAGTCTTAAATAGATACTAATATTATATAAATTAAAAATAATAATTAAAATAATTTTTGTAAATACTTCTTAGTATTACATAATTTAATATCATTGTTGGCAAAATTGGATGTAAACTTCCTTAAAACAAATTCCATGTAAATTGAAGCATGTACATGCTAATTTGGAGCCAAAAGATATAAGGGATGTAAGGTAATTCTATTAACATAATTATTGTTAATTAATTTATCTTCTTCAACAACCTCTGCGTCAACTCTACCTCCGGATCCCAAAATTCTCCCAAGCCGGTCGGCACTTTTCCCTAATTCCTATTGTTAATTATTTAATAAAAAATATAGGAATAATTACAAAAACACCCTAAGTTTTGGGCTAACTGAAAAAAAGAAACCAAATGTTTCAAAATTACAAAAAAACTCATTAGATTTGATTATGTCTTAAATTTAAGTAGATAAATGGGGTTTTTCGAAATGTTTTTTTTTTTTGCTTATGAAAGAGAAAAAACATAAACGAAATCAAATCTCAATAGGATTTTGTAAGTTTCAAATTTTCTGGGTTTTTGTAATTAGCCCGAACTTGTTCAGGGTGTTTTTTAATTATCCCAAAATTGTATCGTGTCCCTTTCAAATCCGACTCATATATCTTCTTTTCTCCAAAATCCAGCCAGCGTGGACAGGTGAGAACTGAGATTCATAAACCGCCGACCCACAATTTTTATATCATGGGACTTTCCAAGAAACCAAACCCAGACTAGTCACACCACACATCATTTTACTCTCTATAAAAGGGATAACGTATCCACCCTGGATAAACAAGTACCAACAAAAATGAATTCCATTAAAACGACACCGTTGTTTTCAGACAGATCCCCTGAAAACAAAAAAATAATTAATCTAAAATCCTTCTCCTCGTTTGTGGTTCCCGTCCGAGGAGCCATCACGCGCCGAATCTTTTCGTGCCTCTTTTTCGGATATTCCGAGGAAACTGACATGAACATCTTCCTGTCGTCCCTGTTTTCTGTCTGAAATTTTGTGTGTTCTACGTGCCACGTGGGACTCTTTTTCCCCCTTTTGTAGCTGCTTATTATGCACGTGATACTCCTCTGTTTTGTTTGTGATTTATGTGTAAGTGATAACAGTGAGTGTATTAATGTTCAGTTAATTATCTGTAGCTAAGTTATAAAAAAAAAATATTTATATGATTTTTTTTTTTTTTTTGAGATTTCTATTAAGTTCATCCCATTTTCGAGTGTTCGTCTGCTCTACTTTCGTGTGTTAGCTCCTTTGGTTACGGCCGGGTATATTCAAGAATTGCGAGTCCAGTCTCCAAACACAGTGGAAATTAGAAAATCATGCTTATTATATACAGCTATCGACAAAGTTCCTCTCTCCATCAATAATTTCTTAGCCCTGATTTTAATTTGTTTATTTGTTTGAATGCATAAAAGGTGCACTTCTAACATATTTAAGAGCAAAATTGCAAAATTGGTACTCTGGCTTAAGAGAGGTGACAATTTTAGTCATATTATTGTTGGAATGTTGCAAATTTATCGAATTCGTCACGTGGCTCATACCAAGGTATAAGAAAATTAGGTTCTCGACATAATTTCCGAAACGTAAATGATTTTGTCACTAAATTTTACAATTACCTACTGAGAATACCTACAGAATAAAAAATATCATTTTTTCCCAAATTATACCGATAAATTGCGGCGGATTAACGACAATTTTTCAATTAAATGATTTTCTATAGGTATTTACCATGATTTTAGATTCGTAGGTAAATATTTTACCTACAATGAATTTACCTACAATAATTTTACCTACATTTTACAATTTTCTTAATACTTTACTCTGATTTTTCGTAGGTAAACCGATTTTTTTTGTAGTGTACGTGATCCCCGAAATCGATTATTTTTATAGCCTGCTATTTTTTGGGTCACATGACAAATGTTAATCCACATAATTAGCAAATATAATTGTAGGATTAATATGGACTAATGTTTGCCATGTCACCCAAAAAAAGTAAAAAAATAGAGGATCATGTGAGATTCACGTGTCAATTTTCAAGTGATTTTGCAATATTTCAAATGACAATAAGACTAACATTTATCAATTTTTAAAATTTATAGGACAAATTTAAAAATATAAAAACGAATAAGACCAATTTTGTCACCTCCTTAAGTTACACGACCAATTTTGCAATTTGTCTATATTTAAGTGTCTATTATAGCCTTGATATTAATATACTAATTTGTAAATTAAGTCAAACTGTTACCATACTAAGTTGCTTTAAATAGAAAAATACACTTTATACTGTGAACAAAAGTCAAAGCATTAAAGAAACTGAAAAAGAGAGAGAAAACAAACAAACAGAAATACATGCCCCACAATGCATTGCCAAGAAATTGGTCATCATCACATCACCACCTTTTTTTTTTTATTTTTTTGTAAAAAATATTAGTTAAATCATTTATGACACTAACGTATCAAAACCACTATATGCAATCGATTAATGACAACATATAAAAGGGAAGACAATTTGCATAGGCGGGACTCTAAACTTGAACAAAATCTTCCAACCTAAGCAAAATCTCATTTGCGGAATTGTAAATGGACATAACTTTCGACAAATAGTTCGTTAACAAGTTCGATTAACGTTCGTTTATATTCGTTTATTAAATTTAATAAACATAAACGAACAAGAAAATTTGTTCGTTTATGTTCATGAACTCTTCACAAACATGTTCATTTAGTTTCCATTTTATGTTTGCTTATTATTCATTTTTCAATTATTAATTATATATTTTGCTTCATATTTATTAATTTATTATGAAAAATAAGCTTATTTTAGTTTAATATTACAACTTATTTACATTTGCAATCACCATAATGTTCATTTATTTTGAGTTGAGTGTTGATGAACAAGGTGTATTTAACAAGGTGAGAGGATATAGAGAGAGAAATAAGTGAAAGAGAAAGATAAATAGACCAAATATTAAACAACATGCTTTAGAAGGTATGAATGTCTTTTGATATACCAAAATGGCTAAAGAAACATTTGTTTTCAAAAGATTGCATAGCAACATAGGTCTTGAAAATGGCGAAGAATTACACCCATCTCCAACATTAGAAGATGGGTAAATGACTTTACCCCCTATATATACTCTCATTGAATCTCACTTTACACCCTTGTCTTTTATTTGTATCACTTTTCCTCTTATACTCTCAATTTGTATCACTTTACCCCGATACATTTAAAAATATTATTTTATCCTCATATTCCTTTATAAAATGACCCAAATATCCCTACTATAATTTTTAAATTTATTTAATGGGCATTCAATTCATATGTTTATTTTTTGGAAAGTTTATTTGCTATAAAATAAATTTAATATAGTTCTGTTGGACCTCTGCGCTACTTGGATTGATGATTGTCCCCACAAACTAACACGAGTATATTCTAGTGCGCTTTGTCCTCACTCACGCGCACTCGGAAAACTTCCCAGGGGTCACCCATCCCATGTCTATGTTAGATAAATGTTTTTATCAAGATTTTGATGATTATGTTTAAAAGAGTTTTTTTATACCAAAACAATGTTTATGAATGTTGTCCAAAATACTCCTAAATGATTTAAAATATTTTTACTAATTTCATGGAGTATTTCTTAGAGTTTATTACTTGATAAAATTAGACAACACTTTTGATGATTTTGTGTTAATTGATTTTTACACCAAAACAATGTTGTCCAAATACTCTTAAATAATTTGAAATATTTTTACTATTTTTTTGGAGTATTTCTTAAAGTTTATTATTCGATAAAAATGGACAACACTTTTGATGGTTTTGTTTATATGAGTTTACTATGTTTATAAATGTTGTCCAAATACTCCCAAGTGATTTAAAATATTTTTACTAATTTTTGGAGTATTTCTTGAAGTTTATTTTTGATAAAAATCGGACAATATTTCAATTTGGAGGTCGGCCGTCGAGCAAAAGGTCGGCCAGGTGCACAAGATCGCACAAATTGAAACGAGAAACTTACATGGACTTGAAAATGGAGTAGGGGACCGGTCAAGCAAGGGGACCGGTCGCACCCTAGGCGACGATCGCACACCCCTCGACCGTCCGCACCCGCCCGCAACCTGTGCACTGGATTGCACTATTTTCATTCAAACGTTCGAAATTTTCTATAGGGCAACCCAGGTCGCTGCTGTGTAATTTTTGACAACAAAAATTTCAACCGTTGCAATCTTATCGCCAAGATTTACTTTTGATTTTTGTACAATATTTCTACATCTTGTGATCCTCTTTTTGTAGACAAAAGTGAAGAAGAAGGAGCCTATGTTGTGAAGACTCTCCTATAAATAAAGGATAAATTGAAGACACAAGAGAGAACAACACAAGCAAATACACAACAAGAAATGCAAATTTCTAAGTTTTCATATTCAACACTCTTGTTGTATTTATAGCCTAAGTATTTCACTTTCACATCTTGAGGTCTAGGCTTTATTTCTTGATTACACTTGCACTCAAATTGTAATATTCATTATTGAGTTGTAATCTTGATTTTTGTCATCATTCAACACAAGACATCATTGTGAGTATTCTTGTGGAAAGAATACACTTGGGTGATCTAGGTGATAGGTGTTTTAAGAGTGTGGTGCTCTTGAGGTGTTGAAGAATTTGGTGTTCTTCAAGATTGAAGATTGTGGTAATCTTCACAAGGTGCCGTTGAAGATTGTGGTAATCTTCAAGTGAGATTGTGGTAATCTCAAAGGTGGTGTTGAAGAAAAGTGTGGTGCTATTCAAGGTGATGTTGTAAGGTGTTGTATTAATTTTGGTAATTAATAAAATATTTTTTTCTTTTTGAATCCATCCCAGGAGATCTTTGGGGTGGTAGAGGATTAGGCCCTAGGTGGGTTGAACCTCTATAAATCGACGCGTTATTTACTTCCCGCACCTTTATTATTGTCTTGGCATATTTTGTTCGAAAAAGAGGGCATAATCGAAAAGATGGAGATAATCTATTAACCCCCTCTAGATTATCGTAGCCGCTTAGACTTACAAGTGGTATCGAGGCAAACTCTTTCGCAAGCTCGTTCCACATTGCTAGTAAAGAGGAACGATCATCGGCTACGAATGAAGTCTACCTTACCGGCGCCTCCACCACCAAGCCACCACTATTTGATTCCACAAATTTTACATTTTGGAAAAAAAGAATGGAATGCTATCTACAAGGTTGCGGGTTCAAAATTTGGAACACGGTCATCAATGGAGAATCCATTTCAATGAAAGATACACTACACACCTCCAAAGGCCTCAAAGAGCTCAATGATGAAGAGAAAAAAAAATCATCTCCTTAAATGGTAAAACTCTTAATATTATTTATTGTTCACTTACCATTTTGGAATATGATCATCTTGTAGGAATTGAATCGGCTCATGAAGCATGGAAAAAATTAGAAGAAGTATATGCAAATGAAATGAGTCACACAAAAGCATCTACTTATCAAATGGGTACAACTTCAAACCCAACAACATGGGATGAGTTTTCTACAACTTCCGACGATGATGAACGATGTCTTATGGGCTTCAAGAAAACGAGGTAAGTTCTAAACCCTCCACTTCTTATGATAATGAATTACAAAATGATTATAGTGATTTACAAAATGATTTTGATGAGCTTCAAAATGAATTCCAAAGCTTACTTGTTAAATACAAAAATTTGAAAAAGGAATTCAATATTTTGAAAATTGATAAGGATAATTTATTTTCCTCTTATGAATCACTTTCATGTGATCACACCATCACACTTGACAAGGTTAGAAACCTTGAAAAAGAAGATAGTACTCTTGTTGAGGATATTAATTGCATGAAAAATGATTTATCAAAATCCAACTTGAGTACCTATAAAATGACCGATATTATTGATGTTCATAGTTGTGATAAATTGAAACAAGGACTTGATCATAAGCCTAGTGTTGTTAATTATGCGAAAAGAAATCAAGTCCCTATGCATGTTGGTCATTATGCTCCCAAAATTACTACTTGTTTTTATTGTGGTAAAACGGGTCACACGGTAAATACTTGTCAGGCTAGAAATAGCTCTAATTATCATTAGAGACCTAAAAGTCTCAAAGCTAATCCCAAAGGACCCAAATACTTGAGAGTACCTCAAAACGATGTCACATTAGGTACCGCGGAATAATATTCAAGGAAAATTCATGACGCCTTGAGGAGACATCAAATGACCGTCTCATTCAATCAAATGAAAAGACATTACCACAATAAATTTCTAAGAGAAAGACATTATCAATGGGAATGACATAATCCTTGGAAATAGAGCAATTGGAGAAGCCATCATCTACAAAATGGTTTTCAAAGGGAAGATACCATCAACAACGGAAAGCCATAACCCATGGAAATGGCGTAATTGGTAAAAAAAGATATCTCCCTATTTATAAATGCATTTTATTTTATTACTATGCATGTTTTTACTTGTGCCTTATTTGTCAAAATAATTTTTCAAAATGAGTTTTCAAAAATTTATATTTAAAATTAAGGTCTTCAATATATTTGTGTGTTCTTAAAATTATTTTTTTAAAATTTAGACCTTGCATGATGTTTATAAAACTCTTGTGCATAGACTAAGGTGCCTTTATTATCTCTTATGGTTTTATATAGCGTAAGCACATTATGATATTTCTTATTGCTTAGACTACACTTGTATCATTATGTTTGTGCAAAACGTGTTTAAGAATTGTGTAGGACATATATATTTTCATCAATGGTTATTTTCTCAAGAGATGACCATGAACTATCAAGGTACGCTCATCATTGGTATTCATCCTATAGACTCGATATATTTTTTGTCATATGCCTATGTGCTTGTTTTTCAAAGTATTTTATACAAGTGCTATTAAGAGAATTTTTTTTTTTAAAAAGGCATTATTTGACATAGCTTGTTTTATCCAATATTTGTAAAGGATTATATTTTGTTTTGATAAAATATTTAAATTTTAAGTTATGCATTTTATTGCATTATTCTTGGTTGCTTTGTCAAAGCTCTTGTTCATATGTTTTTGTAAATGAGGTCTCAACTATATGCTCTTGAATTTTTCAAATTTCAAAAGAGACCTTATATAGCTTCCTATAAGCTTATTTGAACTTACATGTTTTATGAAACTCTTGATGATTTGTTTGAAAGCATAGTATGTGTTGCTTATTATAGTGTTTCTATTATTCGATATTACTATGCTCTTGTGCAAGATATCTTCTTAAGATTTTGCAGAAATTTTTGGTATTTTGGAACAAGCTTGATGACCAAGGCAAAGTTAGTAGCTCTAAGGTATTATCAAGAAGAAGGTATTGATTTTGATGATACATTTGCTTCCGTGGTTTTTCACATTTTGCTTGCCTATTCTTGTTTTAAGAAAATTTCAAGCTCTACCAAATGGATGCTAAATCCACTTTTCTAAATGGTTTTACTCAAGAAGAAGTCTATGTAAAACCTCCGGGGTTTAAAATTTTTCTAGGCCAAATGATTTTTATAAAAGGCCTTGTATGGTTTAAATCAAGTACCCCGTGTATGGTATGATAGACTTAGCTATTTTTGCTAAATAGTTTTACAAGAGGTAAAGTTTATACTACTCTCTTTGTTTTTGAAAAAGGGCAAGATTGTTTACTTGTACAAATTTATGATATCATTTATGGTGCTACTAATGAATTATTGTGCAAGTTATTTTCTAAGTTGATGCAAGGTGAACTTAAGATGATCATGGGGGATCTAAAATTTCTTCATGGGACTTCAAGTTAAACAATGCCAAGAAAGTGGTTATAATTCACAATCAAAGTATACAAAAGTACCTTTAAAGAAGTTAAGCATTGAAGAAGGAAGAATCATCTCAACCTACCAATGTAAAGTTTGGCAAAGGTTAAGAAAGACATATTAATTGACAAACATATTCGAGGTATGTTCACTAACTTTTCTTATTCCTTTAGACTCGACATTTTCTATGCCTTATGTCTATATGCTCGGATTCAAAACTATCCCAACGAATATCATTAAAAGTGTCGTTAAAAGAAATTTTCAAATATTTGAAAGATACTTCTTCTTATGACTTGTTGTATCCAAAGTCTTAAAACGTTCTTATTTTTTGGGATAACAAGTTCGGTATATATTATTCGGTTATTCGTATTCAAACTAAACATATTGAGATTCAATATATTTTTTAAGGGATTGTGTTTCTTAAACAAATATTTGAGATGTGCTTAATTCCTTCTCAAAGATAACTCGGACATTTGTTTTTAACCGCGAGTATTTTACCTCATTTCGAGTTTGATTATGACATAATGTATATTAAATGAGGTCTACGTTTGCATTTTGCAGACGTTTTTAAAACTTAGGGGCAAAAATCTGATTTTTGGATCAAATTTTGGAATTTCAAAATAGAATCAACTGAACAGTGGCTGCGAGGGGAGAGGCCGACCGTCGCCCATACCCTGGACCAGTCAACCATAGGGATTTTCTCGGTTAAATTCGTCTCGTTCTCGAGACTTTGGCATTTTGGCCCTTTTTAACTCTATTTTCATCCCCTTTGACATTTTCACACACAATTCACTTCAAATGTGTTTTGTTGCATAAGTTACATATTTTGGGAATTATCTAGCTCGATTATCATCATCATTGCTCATCTTTACCGATTAAATGGTAAGAATTTCTCTTTTTAATCTCAATTGGGTTGAACCTTGAGAATGTACTTGTATCTTACTATTTTGATGAAATTCTTGTATTAGTATGATGTATATGTTGATTATTGATGGATGAATGTTTGTATATTGTAATTGGTGATGAAATTTTTGGCTTAAACAAATTACAAAGGTGTATATATCTCTTGTTTTATTCGACGCACGCCAAGTGTTCGACAAAATGTTTCAATGAAAAATTCATCACCTACATGATTCTCTTGATTTGAAAAGTCTTATAAGTTTATAGAGATCATGTATTATCAATCATATGAGCTTTTACAAATCAAATGAGCAAATTTTCCCTTTTATTTGGAATTTAAGCTTCAATGATCAATATGCCGATAAATCGATTAAGTTGCGCACTTTGATATAATTGTATGATATTTTTATCGTGCTAACATTCTTTTTATGATTCCAAAGGGGGAGAAACAGGAAAAACGCACAAATGCTCAAAGAAGCGGAAATAGGCTTGCAAATAAGCTTGCAAAGAAAGCTACAAACTATGGCTCTTAAAAGCCAATAGTTGTGAATGATCCTTAGTCCAAATGATGTATTATAGACTTCTATGCTTGACTAATGATGCTTTTGTGATAGGGGAGCTTTTAAGCTCAAGAAATTCAAGCTTTGAGCTTGTAGTTGTTTGCTCATACTTATCTTTGTTATGCATGTTGATGGGGGGAGCTTGTGCGAAAATGATTTTGAAAAATCTTTGCTCCTATCCTTGTGTGTTTGTACTTATGATGAATCTTGCTTAAAATGGATTGATGTTTTAGACCGGAAAAATTTGTTTTGTTTTAAAATCGTCATCCTAAAATTGTTTTGGTTTGTAATCATCAAAAGGGGGAGTTTGTTAGATAAATATTTTTATCAAGATTTTTATGATTATGTTTAAAAGAGTTTTTTTATACCAAAATAATGTTTATGAATGTTGTCCAAAATACTCCTAAATGATTTAAAATATTTTCACTAATTTCTTGGAGTATTTCTTAGAGTTTATTACTCGATAAAATTAGACAACACTTTTGATGATTTTGTGTTAATTGGTTTTTACACCAAAACAATGTTGTCCAAATACTCCTAAATGATTTAAAATGTTTTTACTATTTTTTGGAGTATTTCTTAAAGTTTATTATTCGATAAACTGGACAACACTTTTGATGGTTTTGTTTATATGAGTTTACTATGTTTATAAATGTTGTCCAAATACTCCCAAGTGATTTAAAATGTTTTTACTAATTTTTTGGAGTATTTCTTGAAGTTTATTTTTGATAAAAATCGGACAACATTTCAATTTGGAGGTCGACCAGGTTGAACAAAAGGTCGCCAGGTATTCAAGATCGCACAAATTGAAACAAAAACTTACAGACTTGAAAATGGGAGCGGGGACCAGTCAAGCAAGGGGCGACCGGTCGCACCCTAGAGCGACTGGCCGCACCCCCGCAACATGTACCGGATCGCACTATTTTCATTCAAACGTTCGAAATTTTCTATAGGGCAACCATGTCGCCTGTAATTTTTGATAGCAAAAATTTCAACCGTTTGCAATTCTTATCGCCAAGATTTACTTTTGATTTTTGTACAATATTTCTACATCTTGTGATCCTCTTTTGTAGACAAAAGTGAAGAAGAAGGAGCCTATGTTGTGAAGACTCTCCTATAAATAAAGGATAAATTGAAGACACAAGAGAGAACAACACAAACAATACACAACAAGAAATCGCAAATTTCTAAGTTTTCATATTCAACACTCTTGTTGTATTTATAGCCTAAGTATTTCACTTTCACATCTTGAGGTCTAGGTTTTATTTCTTGATTACACTTGCACTCAAATTGTAATATTCATTATTGAGTTGTAATCTTGATTTTTGTCATCATTCAACACAAGACATCCTTGTGAGTATTCTTGTGGAAAGAATATACTTGGGTGATCTAGGTGATAGGTGTTTCAAGAGTGTGGTGCTCTTGAGGTGTTGAAGAATTTGGTGTTCTTCAAGATTGAAGATTGTGGTAATCTTCACAAGGTGCCATTGAAGATTGTGGTAATCTTCAAGTGGGATTGTGGTAATCTCAAAGGTGGTGTTGAAGAAAAGTGTGGTACTCTTCAAGGTGATGTTGTAAAGTGTTGTATTAATTTTGGTAATTAATAAAATCTTTTTTTTTTGAAATCCATCCCAGGAGATACTAGGGTGGTAGAAGAGTAGGCCTTAGGTGGATCGAACCTCTATAAATCGACGCGTGTTGTTTACTTTCTCGCACCTTTATTATTGTCTTGGCGTATTTTGTTCGAAAAAGAGGGCATAATCGAAAAGATGGAGATAATCTATTCACCCCCTCTAGATTATCGTAGCCGCTTGACTTACAGTCTACTCCAGGCCAAGCACGCTTAACCTCATAGTTTCTATGTAATGGACACCGAGAAAAGAAGATGCACCTTTTGGTATAGGTTGTCCAAATCAAATCCTTTAAGCTCTTCTTTAATCTGTGCAATCCAGCGCTCACGAGTTCGAATTACGGGCCGCGCCTCTTTTAAAGCCCATTACAGGCAGGATCTTTGGACCAAATCCCAACAATCCCTCTCCAAAGACCTGCCAAAGATCTCAGCTTTCTCAGTTCTAACGCCAACTTCTTCAGTTCAAGCGTCGCGTCATGCCAGCCTCTCAGTTCCGGCCACCCAGCAATCTACACCTTCAATTCCAGTCTGTTTTACCTCAGTTCCGACCATCTAGCAACTTACCCTTGACTTCTGGTCCACCAAGCAACCTACACCTTCAGTTCCTGTCTGTTTTACCTCAGTTTCGGTCACCTGGAAACCTACCTTTCAGTTCTGGTCCACCCAACAACTTACACCTTAAGTTCCAGTTCGTTTTACCTCAGTTTTGGCCACCTGGTAACCTATCCTTCAGTTCTGGTCCGTTTACCTCCGGTGCACGAGCATCTCAGTTCCACCGCTCCTGGCAACCTCTACTGCAACGTGCTTCCAAGGGAATTCAAACTCATGACATGCTCTGATACCGGTTGTTGGATTTCTAGCGCTACTCGGATTGACGACTGTCCCCACAAACCAACACGAGTCTTTTTTGGCGTGTTTTGTCCTCAGTCACGCGTACCTTGAAAAACTTCCCAGGGGGTCACCCATCTCATGTCTACTCTAGGCAAAGCACGCTTGACCTCAGAGTTTCTATGTAATGGGCACCAGAAAAGAAGATGCACCTTTTGGTATAGGTATTCCAAATCAAATCCTTTAAGCTCTCCTTTAACTGTGCAATCCAGCGCTCACGAGTTCGAATCGCGGGCCGCACCTCGCGCCTCTTTTAAAGTCCATTGCAGGCAGGATGTTGGACCAAATCCCAACAGTTCCTATTAAGTAACTATATTCTAGATTATTTTATGTTAACTAACATATTCATACATATTCATTTTTGTTTCAATGATAAATCTAAAAAATGTGTATTATATTTTAAATAATATTTTGTAATATAAGTAAACTATTTGTATTATGTTTTTCATCATTAATGAATTATAATAATATAATTTAAAAAATATAGATATCTGTAATGACATATTTAATAGAAATTATGTTAAATCTAAGAATATTCATTTTAGTATTAAGAAATTAATCATTAAAAATGATTGTTTTTTCTATTTAACATAGTTCTCATTTCAAATTAAATTTCACAATTTAATTAATTAATAACTAATTAATGTTAAATTTATTTCAAATATTTATATTTTATATTTTGTTGCTAATTATTTAACGTTATATATTTTCGTATAAAATTACTATATAACATGATATTTTCTATTAGATAATGCATTTATACTTTAAATTTCTTATTCATCACAAATTTTAAATTATATAATATATATCAAATGCATTTTTATTAAAGATATAAAATATTATTAGTAATTTTTCAATTATTTAAAAAAATAAGTATAAGTTTATTAATATTAAAAACTTTTAAAATAAATTGTTATTTTACTAAAACTAATAGAGGAGGATAAAATGGTCATTCATAAAGGAATATGAATATAAAATAATGTTATAATAGTGTAAGGGGGCAAAGTGATACAAATTGAGAGTACAAGGGGTAAAATTATACAATTGAAGGTATAAGGGGTAAAGTGAGATTTAATAAGAGTATAGGGGTAAAGTCAGATTTACCCTTAGAAGATTTGGACTTTAGCTTTTAACAACCGCATCTTTAACATAAGAAAAACCTAATTAACCTTAGTTTGGATTCTTTAATTAATATTTCATCTCGTTATTGCAACGTTAATAATACTCACTAAAGTATATCAAAAGACATCATCTATAACTTGTATTGATTTGTATTGTAATAAGCGATGACACAAATAGAGGGCCTTGAGAACTCATAGTTCAAACTCACAATGTTTCCATAAAAGGTAGACTCCATGTTGAATATAATATGAGGAGAGGAAAATCTGAATTCATGTATTGAAAAATGATTTACAATTACAAGTCTTAGATGTATTTATAAGGACGGAAGCTAACAACTAAAACTAACGGATAACGAAATAGCGGAAGTTAGTTATTGATAACTAACTTCAATGGAACAGTGATAGTTCTAATACATCCCCTTCAATATGGAGCAAGGGAGTGAAAATTCTTCCCAAGTGGTAGCCTATCGCATAAATGATGAAACCTCGGAGAGCGGAAAGAGGCTTAGTGAATAAATATGCGGCTTGATCCTCGGATGATACGAACCTAACATCAATCTCTTTTGCAAGAACCTTCTGCCTAATGAAGTGGACATCTATTTCTACATGTTTAGTGCGTGCGTGGAAAAGCTGGATTTGCGGCAAAGGCGGTTGCACTCGATTATCACACCATATCGAGAGAAGGAGACTAAGCTTTGATCCCTAACTCGGCAAGCAAAGAATGAAGCCAAATGATATCAGCGGTGTCGGCAAGTGACCTATACTCGGACTCTGTGAGAACTTCTGGAAACTACAGACTGCTTTTTAGAACTCCATGTTAACAAGTTCCCTCCTAACATGATACAATGACCCCCAGTGGATTTTCTATCATCAATATTATTGGCCCAATCAGCATCTGAATAGCCTTCAATCAACATCCTTGAAGCAGGTTTGAAAAGTAAGCCAATATGCAGAGTTCCCTTTAGATATCTTAACAAGTGCTTACAAGCAGTCCAGTGATTGAGAGTTGGAGCATGAAGATATTGACTAAGTTTTTGTTAACAGAAAGGAAATATCAGGTCTTGTGATGGTAAGATACTGCAAGGCTCCAATGACACTCCTATAAAGAGAGGGTTGATCAAATAAGGTGCTATCCTTGAGATGAAGTTTATGAGAAGTCTTTGAGAGAAGTAGAGGTGGATTTGCAATCAGTCATTTTATTCTGCGCAAGAAGATCACGAATATATTTTTTGGGACAAGAACAACCTCCGGTTGTTCTAGAAGCCTCAATGCCCAAAAAATAGTTAACCTCTCCAAGATTCTTTAAGGCAAATTTCGATGTAGAATTTGTATGATGGTGGAAACAACTTGTGGTCCTCCCGATAATTAAGATATCATCCACATACACACTAGTAATAGCAACAACTTTCTTGATACTCTTTGATGGAGCAGATATGACTCGAGAAAATGATACATGGAAACCAATGGTCGGCAAAAAGTTATTAAGCTTGGTAAACCATGCTCTTGGGGCTTGCTTGAGTCTATAGAGTGCTTTATTCGGTTTACACACAACATGAGGTGAGATGAGTCAACAAAACCTACAAGGTTCTTTGCATAAAGATCGAGGTTGAGAGATCACCATGCAAAAATGCATTGTTTATATCCACTGTTGAATGGACCAATTTGAGGAGATAGCGAGCAAACATATGCCTTATGATTCGGCCTTAACAACGGATTTGTAAGTTTCTATATAATCAACACCCGTCTGTTGTTCAAAACCTCTAGCAACCAACCTGGCCTTGAACCTATCCACACTTTGCCATCTACTTTATATTTGATTTCAACACCCATTTACATGTGATGACATGCATATTTGAATCAGCATGAACAAGAGTTCATGTGTTATTTGCAAGTAAAGCATCATATTCAACTTGCATAACAATTTTCCATCTTGGATCAAGAAGTGTTTGGTTTATAGTAAATGGTTCGAGAAGAAAGATGAGATGAATGTTGTGTGATAAGGGCTTTAAACTTATGAATGCCATTCTTGGACCTAGTAACCATATGGGTGACTAGAGCAAGCGAAGGATTAGAAGTATGTTGAGTGGAGGAATGGTCAAGTGGGATGACTAGGGGAATGCCAATCGAGTTTATATGTTCAATAACATCGTCGGAGGGAGATGAGGAAGAGTGATTTGGAGATGAGGAATGAGATTGAGATGCACGGGGATGGGCGATCTTTGAAGAATGGAGAAAGAGACCGAGAGGAAGAGAATGATAGAGTAAGTGAGGTAAATGAAGAATATGAAGATAGGAAACTTGATTTGGAAGAAAAGGGATGAGAGGGAGCATCTGGGGCAACCGAGGATGAAAAAGTGTATGATAAGGGAATTCATGCTCATTGAATTCAATTGTTGCTTTGCAATGTACACTCTTCTTGTGTTACTGAGACATTTCTATCCTTTATGATAATCACTATATCCAATGAACAAGCATTTTGATGATCTAAACTGAGATTTTTGGTTGTTATATGGGCGAAGATAGGGAAAACAAGTGCATCCAAATACTTTTAGAAAAGAATAGTCAGGAGTTTGATTGTAAAGAAGCTGAAAAGGAGACAGATGGTTGAGAACAGGAATAGATAACTGTTGATAACAAAAGCAATGAGAATGAAAAGCATGCCACCAAAACTTTAAAGGTAAGGAAGCTTGGGTTAACATGGACAAGCCCATTTCAACTATGTGTAGGTGTTTTCCTCTCGACTTTACCATTTTCTTTGATGAACATGAGGGCAAGGATGACGAAATTGAATACCAAGTTTTGCTAAGAAGGGAACAAGTGATCTATATTCACCTCCCAACTGTTTGTAAACACTTAATTTTTGAGTGAAATTGTGTTTCAACAAAATTGTGAAATTGAACAAATAGATGTATGCTTGATTTTTGCTTTAAAGGAAAGATCCAAGTATACCTGGTAAAATCATCAATGAAATGAAGATAATATCTAAAACCATCAATGGAAAGAGTATGAGATGGACCCAGGATATTTGAATGAATGAGCTAAAAAGGGGCATTTGTTTTTATATATTTACTAGCAAAATGTTTCTCGTGTAATTTTCCTAACTTGCAAACATCACAAAACTCCATAGTAGTCAGTAGAGGAAGGAAAGTGCAAAGACTTAAGTATAGAAGAAATCATGAGAATTACAAGGATGACCAAGTTTTTGATGCCAAATCTTTACATCGGGAACATCGACACATGAAAAAATGCAGTGAATTAGATTGTAATCTAGCCGAGAAGTAGAAGAATTCAAGGTCGGAGAGATGAGATAGATCAAGTTGATAGAGTCCTCCATTAAGAGTGCCCTCCAAGAGTGTCTTGTGAGTTAGTTTGCCCTTGACAAAACAAGAGTCATGAACGAATTCAATTAGAACATTATTGTCCTTGGTAAACTGAGAGATGCTTAACTGATTCTTTGTAATATTTGGAACATATAATATGTTTTTAAGTATGAGTGAATGAGGACTAGAAACACAAGGAACAAGAGATGAACCAATTTTTGAAATGGGAAGGCAGAACCATTACCTACAACCAATGTTTCGACCTCGATAGTTGGCTTCACGCTTGCAATGACAAATTCTCCAAATCTGCAGTTACATGGTTAGTAGCCCCACTATCAAAATACCAGTTACCATTTGTAGTAGAACGTTGATTAGTATTTGAGAGAAAAGCCTAAGGGGAAACATCATTACCAGAAGATGATTCAGGCCCTAAGTAACTTATATCAAACTTTTTGTAGCATTTAATAGCAACATGACCAGCTCTCCCACACAGTTGGCAAGAAGGTTTGCCATTATTGTTCCTGTATTGAAAATTTCTGCCACCATTTCGACCTCTGCCTCTAGAAAAACGACCACCACCTCTATTAAAACCACCAAGTCGATTGTATGCAACATTTGCAGCAGGATTAGGAACATATGTAGAATGTGCGGTGAAGGCAACACAAGTAGAACTATGTTGACTCTGAAGACGTAGTTCATGAGTTTTCAGCGAGAACTGAACTTCTTGAAGAGACAAATTATCGACTCTAGATGTGAGATTGACAACCACAGATTCATACTGCGGTCCTAAACCACCAAGGATATATAATGCAAGTTCCTCATAAGAGATTACATGATTTGCGAGTTTAAATAATCTAATATGCCACGCATTTGCAAAATATAATCATCAACACGCAAATCACCTTTCTTTAAAGTTTGTAACATCATTCGTAATTGTAAAATGCGAGTCTTAGTTGAGTTTGAAATAATTTGTTAAAACGGACCAAACACTCGATGTGGTACATCTTGTTATGTGACCTAACATGGATTCAAAGATCGAAGATAACAACTTGATTGAAAAGAAGTTGATCCTTACGCATCCAAACGAGGTAAAGATTTGGATTTTGACAGAGAGTTGAAGAACAGATCGGAGGAAGAAATCGCGCAAGCATCGGCTCTGTTCCAAGCAAAAATATATCAAATCCATATGCGCGAACAACGGATAGGACTTGAAGTTTCCAATAGTTATAGTTGTTACGCTCCAATTTGAGAGAGAGTCGCAAAATGTGGGAGAGAGATAATCGAAAAACTCTCGACGCCATTAAAGAAGCTCCAAAAAAATTCAAATGGCTCTAGATACCATGTTGAATATAATATGAGGAGAGGAAAAGTGCATTCATGTATTGAAAAAAGCGAGTTACAATTACAAGTCTTAGATGTATTTATAAGGGCGAAAGCTAACAACTAAAACTAACAGATAACGAAATAATGAAGTTAGTTATTGATAACTAACTTCAATGGAATGATTATAGTTCTAATACTCCATGAAAACCAAGCGTCTTCCATCAGGTTTGCACTTGAACCTAAAGCGACAAATGGCTAGGACCGACCTTGTCGTGCCCAAGCTAGTGGGGCAACTACATAAAATTGGTCCGGTTTGGGTTGACCCATAATTCAATCAAGCTCTTGATTTCTTGGCATAGCTTTAACCCACATTCCATATTTATAGCAAAGTTGTATCGGGCCGGTCGGGCTAACTCGAGCCCAGGATCTTCTCGGGTAGGGCAAAAGTAGGTCCGGTTTATTTGGGGCTTGTATAAATGTAGCCCAACCTAAGCTCGGGATGGAAATTAATGACTCTAACCCCAAGTTGCAATCATTTTTATTTTTAGGTCGAAGCTTCATAGCTCTTCATAAAATTAGGGTAAATTGCATAAACTACCTTTTGAGATGTAGTCTAATTACAAAAATACTCCGAGTTATATATCTTTTAAAAATTAACAAACACCGTACATTTGATGTGCAATTTATAAAATAGAAACAAATGTCGATGTTGTAATTGTAATTTAAATTTAATTGAACTTTTCTTTTTGGGTAATTAGACCGAACAATAACCAATGAAATCTTTTGTAACTAACCCTAAAATTACGAAAAATGACCATCACTTCCACTTCGTTTAGGAGATGTGTACCAAGCACCAAAGAAAAGGTTGTTTGGTCAAATTGTTTGAATTTCACATGAGACAGACCGCGCAACTATTTGGTTCGATAAAATGCCTCAATCAATAGTATAGATTTCGGACAAGTCATGAAAATGTTATTTGTAGATGGTTCAGCTAAGATATCTCGTATCTGTCTTAAGTAGTACGGACTCTGTTGTAAAAATCTGCGCTTAGCCCCGATTAGTCTACAATTAGGCGATAGATACCTTTTGTCCGCCTATATTTTTTTCCGATTAGACCCTATCAAGGCTCCGCTTAGAAACTAAACTTCAACCTGCCGTCCGACTAACGCCTAGCGCTTTTTACGACATTGAGTACCAACCAAAGACCTTCGGCGGCGACAAAAATATGTTACGCGCAAAGGCCGTCAAATGAAGGTCACTTTCAGGACTAAGCCCAACCCCTTGGTCTCCCTCAGGTTTTCCAATCATTTATTTTGCTTGTCGATAATCAATATTCTCTAAGGCAACTGATTCCTAGTATACCCAGCTCGTACTTGTCGGCGTTTTCCACTTTTCTAAGGCTGCTGTTCATTTTGAGTAATTTACGACGTGAATAAATTCACGTAGTCACGCGCAAATTCTTTCCTGTAGGAACTTTCCAGGAAATTTTGATCTTGAGTTTTAAATACTTTTTTGAAATATATGAATTATACAAGCTTAGTTCATAATTGATTTTAGTAAAACTTGTTTATAGAGAAACAAAAACTTGTTCAAAGTTATTTCATTTAACAATTAAAATAAGACATTAATACTAAACTTTAGTTATAAATTATTCGATTTGATTCGAGTTATTTATTTAAAAATCAAGATTTCGTGTAAACTACTCTCCTCTCCCCTGCCCCATGACATGGGTGGATCAAGGGGGACCCAAAATGCTTTTTGCCCCGTTTTTTGTAGGGAAAAAAATAAATAAAAATATGTGTTATTTTTATTGGAAAAAAAAAATAATTGGACTAGGAAAAAAATTGGGCTAAGGATAGCCGAGCCGATTGGCTACGATCTATCGCATGAATGCATGTTTTGCCATCGAACATTAATTGTTTTATTTTTCAAAGCTGCTTGTATAATTTTGTACTAGGAAAGGCAAAATTATGTTTTTAGTCCTCTAAGTGGACCGCTTGGAGATTTAGTCATCACTTGTTTCAATTTTGATATTTAGTCTTTTAAGTAAGTTTTTTTGAGTTATTTAGTCTTATGACTTATATAGTAGGTAAAGTTACCTGTTATGCGATGTGGAATTTAACAACAAAAAAATTTATTATTTAATTCATTTTTTGTTGACTATGCATCATATGTGGCTTTTACAGTTTAACAACAAGAAAACTTGTTGTCCTCTAATTGTAAATTGTTTGTTTTATTTATACATCAAATATTTTTTTATATTCTTATATTTTCCTTCATTCTCACCCTCTATAATTGTAATTCCACATATGATGCCTAGTTAGCAAAAAATAAATTAAATAATAATTTTTTTAAATTCCACATCAAAGACAATAGGTACTTTTTACCTGCTATAGCGAGCCATGGGATTAAATAGAAAAAAAAGTTCACTTAAAGGACTACATATCAAACTTGAAACAAGTAAGGACTAAATCTCCAAAGCGATCACTTAAAGGGCTAAAAATAATTTTGCCTACTAGGAAATTAGGAAATGTTTGTTTCTAAATTATTTAGTGGGTACTTAATTGGGAAACGTTTTCCAATAGACTTGTAAATATGTGTTTGGCACTTGGTGGTGACTTTTAGATCAATTTTCAAATAAGAAAGTTATATGTGAGGCGAAATCGCCTCATGGATTTATATTCGGAGATATATCCAAGATATCAATCTATTTTACAAATCAAAACTAGTTAGATCCAAATTTAAATGAATTAGCTAATACGGGTCATGTTAGGATTTGTCTCACGAAATTAATCCGTGAGATAATCTCATATGAGTTTTTGTCTTTTTAAATTAAATTAATTTTTATATAAATTTATTTTGGAGAAGTACAATTTATAATATCTTTTGAACTTTTCCCAATAGACTTCTAATATGTGTTTGGTAGTGACTATTAGATGAACATTTATTATTTAAGTTATTTTTTATATAAATTTATTTTGGAGAAGTACAATTAATAATATCT
Source organism: Rehmannia glutinosa (assembly GCA_016081115.2). Lineage (NCBI taxonomy): Eukaryota > Viridiplantae > Streptophyta > Magnoliopsida > Lamiales > Orobanchaceae > Rehmannia > Rehmannia glutinosa. The sequence goes on from JABTTQ020002040.1 coordinate 266,686, forward strand.
TTTGAATCTCAAAAAAAAAAAAAAAAAAATATCTTTTGAACTTTTTCCCCGCACTTCAATAGAGGGGCATCTATAATACAGTTTAACAAAATAATAAAATAACTAGATATTTACTAAACTATATATATATATATATATATATATATATATATATGAATTTTTTAAGAACAGAATTTGAAGCAGATAAATTGTTGCATTTTACTAAAACAAAAATTTGTGGCCAATGATCTTGTGGCCCAACAGTCACAGGTGAAGGAACACTTATCCTTTCTTTAAGATGTCAGAGGTTTGAGCGCTTGAGGTACGATATGGAACAAATAATATTAATGATTTGAAATGGTAGTGCCGAAGACTGAATTCCAATGATAATATTACTGCTAAATAGCGAAAAGTCCAGTATAAAACAAGGACAAGTACTTGATATTAGGGACATAAATGTAATAGTGTAAAAAAATGTTTGTGGACAATGGCCTTAGTAGGACCACCCAACCACTTTTGGGACCAGCAGAGATTTTGGTTAAATCAACAAATGTATATTTAATAATATTTCTTCCTCCTATTCCCGCGCCTTTGCGGCTAGCTGGAAATTTATTGAAGTCTTCTCAAAAAACAAAACAAATAATAAATTATTGAAGTGATTAAGGTCAACTCTTTTCTAAAATACCCCTCATGCCGGCGGTTGTTCTCTGTTTCCGCAACTTTCCCTTAATCAACCAACAATATCTCTATTCAACTCCCACGTCGACAAAATCCACGCCGTCATCCCGCGAGTCACGAACCTTCAATGAAACTTCCTAAGCCGTCAGATCCTCAGCTATAAAAAGGGAAGAAATATAATTATTCTCCAATCAATAAATCTTCGTCTTTCACTTAATTTCTTGTTTCCGAGTTCGATTAAAAAAAAAACACAATGGCGAAACAAATAAGATATTCTATTCATATTCGCTCAAACAGACATCGACATTTTCAGACACAAGTTCAGTAAAATCATGCCCATCATTCGTGACACCCGTCCGAGGATCCATAAAGCGCCGAATTTTCTCAGCCCTGTTTCGCATATTAGGGAATGTTTTCCAGCTGGGAATTGATAAATTTAAGTTTCCCTGTTGATATTATCTGCTGGATTGCCTGTTTCCATGTTGTGACCCCAAAATTAAGCTCATATTTTATGGGTGTTTTGCTTCTGTGTTTTGGCTTGAGCTTTGTAATTTAATTATCATGTTGTGTGGTTTGTTTGCATGTATGTGTACCCTCTTTTTCATTACAGCTTATTTGCGATTCATGCATGCTAATATGTTATAACATAATAATACCTTGTGTTTTGACTTTTGATGTTTATTTAGTTAAATCATGAATGTATGCTACAAATTAAATGCTCTGTCGTCTCTGGGTTTGTCCTGTTTTGAGTTTTGAACAGGGAGAAAACAGAGTTTTGCTTGTCTGTTAAACGTCCAGCTGGGCCAGCTTAAAAACGGCAGTTGCATTCTATATTTTTCCCTGTTTGAGTGGTGCAAAGTTAGGATAAAAAAATATAGATAAATTTAAAGAAAAGAATATATCCTTAAAATCTAACCTAATATTCCTCAAAAAAATTGATTAACCTAATTCTAAATAAATAAATTATTTTTAAAATTACAAACTCCCCTTGAGATTTACAAATACACCCTTGAAATTTGAGTTAATTTTACAAATTCCTCCCTTCAACATGTGTAAATTGTGAAATTGAGACAACAAGGGGTATTTGCAATTCTAAAAGTAACTCGAATTTTGTAAATAGACTAAAACTCAATGGTAGTATTTTTAGTTCTCCAAAACATAAATTAAATTACTTGATATTCGATCCAAATTGAATTTAGTTTGTTAATATAACAAGCCAAATTTGAATATATTTTTAGTTCTAGAATATTTAAAATTTGATTCGATAATTAAAAAAATCAATATAGAAGCATTAATGGTGTTACCCAAAAACATCCGATGATTATGCCGATCAAACTCCGCCACGAACTTAGCCGAGCTCCGTCGCCACGTCGAAACACCGCAAAATGGGGCGGAGGGTTGCTCGGCGTGCCCACTCCGACGCTCAAGTCGGATAGTGCGCAAAGAAGGGAAGGGCAGTTCAAATGTATAATGAAATATGAAAAGTGCATAAGGGGTTAACCATACATGAGAGATGGGTATTTATAACAAATATTATTAGAGTTTCCAGATTTACAGGAGACGGTTATAGGGAATCTGTCAGAATTAGTTATCGAATCTTATCTAATCCAGTAAACTTCATCCAAATTATAACCAATGTCGAGCACTCATAGAAATCCCGAGCACTCAAGCAGATATGTATCTCGAGCATGCACAAAGGGTTTCTAAAACGGGCTTTAAAAAGGAGTTCTTTATGGGCTTTAAAAAGGAGTTCTTTATGGGCTTTGGTTGACCTCTGCCGATTTGGTCGATCCTCGCTCGGTCCATTATATGTTGAATCAACCAGTCCTCCCACTATAGCCGAGCTAATACTGGGATGTGGCTCGGTTATAGTGCTCAGTATTCATTTAGGCCGAGCTCATCCATGTTTTTACTCGTATTAATACCGAAATGGGTCAATAATCCTTGATTTTATCCCGAACTTATTCCAACCTTACCATTTGAAATTTCCGCCTCTTGAGTTCCGTGCATCCGTCATCATTATACCTATTGATAAGACACATTACTTTGCCCGATGCACTTCCAACCGTAGATCTTCCTTCTTATCAACGGTTAAGATCACCACTCCTCAAGATCTTGTGCTAGCCTCCTCCTCTATCTATATAAAGGGGCCTCCACTCTACCTTTTACACTTTTACTTTTCTTCTTGAGATGATTCCGATGGCCCTCTTCATCTCTCCGACGACTTTCGGCTCTCCGCTCCCAACGTACCATTCTTACTTCTTTATCTTTTTACGGTCTACCTCCTTTATATAGGTACTTTTCTTGCCCTCTTTTCCTTTCTCTACTTTTATTTCTTTTCTCGATTCTTCTATTGTGTAATATAATGTCTTCCCCTCGTACCTCTTTCTTCTATGGGTACCTCATCCGACCTAGACATATCCCACCCGCCAACCGGGTAGATAATTTAGAACTTTCTTACGACAATGAGGCCCCCAATGTCTCCTATAATTCTGAGGAATCTTCCTCTGATCTCGTAGGAAACTCGAGCTCCAACTCTGATCAAGACTATTCTAATATAGAAGTTCGACCTGCCATTCCGATCTCTCCCTTAGATAGTGCTTTCAATGCTTCGGCTATGTTTGTTAAAAATTTAAAATATCTTTGTAAAAATATCATTATCCCTTCAACTTTTAGATTAGCTCTTCCTAGTTATTATGATAGGCCGAACCGACCTCCACCAGGCATTCTAGCCTTCTTTTCTGGACATATTGATGGTGAACTTCGGTTCCCTATTCATTCTCTCATGACCGAACTTTCTGTATTATACCAAATTCCTTTGAATCAATTTTCTCCTAATTCTTTCCGACTAATAACTAGCTTCGTTATGGTGACTAAATTCCTCGAGATTAACCCCACTGCCGAGCTCTTTCATTCTCTCTTTCAAATAAAAGTATCCACCACTCGTGGTCCTTTCTATCTTTTATCCCAAGGTGATGCTAGATTCCTTGCGAAATACCCTACTTCTAGCAAATTCTGGAAAGATAGGTATTTCTTCATTTTCTCTCCCGAACCATGACCATTTCACACTAAATGGATTTGGGAAGTTCCTCCTTAAAGGAAGGTCAATATAAGGAGACGCAATCCCGATCTCCAAGCTGTCATAGATCGGCTGAATAAACAAGAATACGATCTTTCCCTCCTTTGTTCTTGTCCTGCTTTACTATGGTATTTCAAACTGAGTCATACTCCTGCTAAGCTCGAGGAGGACTTCGGTATTTTCTTTTATATAATCTTATGTTTGCCATTATTTTACTTGTCGATTTCACTAATACTCTTTATTTATTTCTTCTCCAGTTGTCGCCATGAACAAGAGACTTGCTGAGAGAGAGGCAACTCGGAAGAGAAACGCGTTTCTATGAGTCGAGCCCTCCCTCAAGGGACTTCGGCTTCTCAATCCATCAACCCTCCTCCTCCTTCCACCTGCATCATCTCAACCTACCGAGCAAAGAGGCTCCCAAGTCCCGGACTATTCGTCCCGACTCACTCGGGATGTGATCAAAGAGTTCATCGACCCCAAGTACCGACTTTGAAGACCTTCCTCATGCCCTAGATTCTACTAAAAAAAAATCCAAAACCGTGAGCGGCTCGGGAGACATCACTACTCCCAATCGACCTTTTTCCTTCAATCTCCGGTCCTGGATAATTTTAACCCCGAATAGTTGTTGAGTTCTTGTAGGGCCCCGCCCAACTCGGGAATGTCATCCTCTACAACAAGCCTCCGCCTATGATCCGGTGGGTGCGTTTTAGCCTTAATTTTTCCAAGGTAAATACTTCTTTTCTTTTATGTTCTTATTTTGTTGTCCTAAACTTTCACTCATACTTGCTCTATTTTTTTATTCCACATGCTTTACTCCATCTTTCGTAAATAATAGCCCGAGGTCGCGTAGGTTTTTCTAATCCCGGCGGTAAATGAGCGTAATGACCTCCAAACCCAGTGGCCAAGCTCAAAAATAGAGATTCCAAGATGCTCAAGATCTTGGAAAAAAAGTAAAAATGAGGTCGAGCCGCAAAAGGATGCCCTTGCCCAAAAGGATGAAGAGATAAATACCCTCAAGTCTCGAACTTGAGAAGCTTAAACTTCAAACCGCAAAGCATGTGGTCAAGCTTGAGAAGAGGAGCTCGAGCTAGCATTCGAACTTCCTTCGTTGAGTGTTGTGCTCACGGTCCAAAAAGCTCGAGAAGTTGCTAAGAGTAACTTTCTTAGTCTTTGAGGAGTTTCTCGATGTACTTTCTGTTAGAGCTCTTGAGTATTTTCACCTTGCTATTGACCAAGCCGAAGCCCAAAGTCGAGAGAAAGGTTTTACCGAAGCCTTTGATAGGGATGTGACTCTTGCTCTTGCCATCGATCCCGAGGGTTACATCCCTTCGCTGAAGCTAATCAAGTTAACTTAAGCTCACCTCCCGATTTCTTACGATATGTTCTCCACCAATGGTGGTAGACCGAGCTTTCTTCTCGCTCTCCACCCCTGTGCTCGAGAGGCCTTTCAACCGTTGTTCCCCTAGTAGAGATCTCAAACTAGAAATCATTGATGAGCTCCCACGACTATGGGATCAAAGATACTCTTGCTACCTAGGCTACATCTTAAGTTATGCCTTTGTTCTCCTTCTAATGTAATCACCTTTTGAATCCATGAACTCACCCTTTGAATTTCAATGAAACTTTTATTTTCCCAAACTCTTATTCTTTTGCTTGCTTTGTTCATATTTTCCAAGCTCGAGCCGATTTCTGGCTGATTGACTTGTATTTTGCATGTATTTTGGGGCTTAATATTGGCTAGAATGTGTGGATATGCATGCATTATATGAGTAAATAGGGTTTTATTCTGTTTTGTGGAAAAGGATTACGCTTTGCTTGTTTTGTAGGAGTTTATCTATATTTGTAGCAATTTTGGCAACAATTTGGGCATTGCAACCGCCAATACTTGACATGAGAGACGAATTTTGGAGTCGAATCAAGAAGAAGTTGACGAACTGGGCAAAAAACGGAAGAAAATAGCCAAGGGCTTGTTGCTACAAGTGAGTGCGGGCGGGCGTGCTCAAAGCACAACCCGTGCTCAACCTGACATGAAGACCCGAGTTCGGCCTATAGCACGGGCAGCCCGTGCCATATGGGTATGCCCGTGCTCCACCGAGAAAATTGTACAAGTTGTTCGGCACCAAAGATGGGTCAAGGCGTGCCAAAGGGGCACGACCATGCTTCTCTCGGGGAAAAACAGAGGTTCATTCGATTTCAACTAGGTTTCGACCCAAACGATTATAAATAGACCTGGGGCGGCCACAAACAAGAACACACCGACTTTTACCTAGAAACCAGAAAAAGAAGCGGGTTTTCCACTTTGGAAACTTGGAGAGATCGATCAAGACCGCAACCACATCTTCGAGGATTGAAGATAGATCGAGAGATCGTCATCATCCCCGAGTCACTCATTCCATCGTATCGTTATTTCAATTAGTTAGATTTCGATTATGAATAATTTGTCTATGAATTGTTTATCGTCGATGTCGGGCTAAACATCTTGTGATTCCGGGTTTGGGAATAGGTTAATAAACACTTTTATGTGATGATTAAGGATAATTGAAGTTAATGTTTTCTTTTTCTCTATTCAAGTACTTTGCTTTAATTCTTGTTTTATCAAAAGGCCTTTGATCTAAACTTGTTTGATGTATTGATTCATAATTCCAACCGATGAGTTTCAATACTAGATCTTGAGTACTTGACGCAAATAGATCACATGATTGAGAAGTCTGTGAATGTTTGTGAGATATTTTAATCTTTTGAACTTTTGGGAGTTGGATATCTCATGTTGAGTAGAGATCTTTAACATATATATTCCAATCAATGCTTTTACATACATCTCGAGAGAGAGGGTAAATTACTTTGGTGATTGGTCTATAGAGAAGAATAAATTTAATCTTGGTTTGCTTAATCCGAGCATAAAAGTGGGATATTAATTGAAACCATAGCCCGGGGAATCCATCAATTCCTACTTGATCTTCCAATCAACTCTTTGCTTTGTTATTTTAGGATTCATTTCTCGCTGAGTAGTAAAAAAACCAAACCTTCAAATTTCGATAGTTTAGATAAAAATAGGACTATTATAATCCAATACTTTGTATATTAATTTATTAATCCTTGTGGATTCGACCTTGCAAACCCTATTCTATAAAGCGATTCGTACACTTGCGGTGAAGCTATAAAAATAGACGAACATTTGCAGTATTTTTAGCTTCAAGTCACCTTGGGGACAAAGGTAAAAATACTTGGGAAATTTTTCAATTTTTCAAGCTCGAGCCGAGAAATTTGTAGGTATTTTTAGCTTCAAGTCACCTCGGAGACAAAACTAAAAATACTTGGGCAAATTTTCAATTTATCGAAGCTCGAGCCGAGAGCGGGTATTTTCAACTTCAAGTCACCTCGGGACAAAGCTAAAAATACTTGGGCAAATTTCCAATTTTTCAAGCTCGATCCGAGCCGCATGTATTTTTAGCTTCAAGTCACCTCGGGGACAAAACTAAAAATACTTGGGCAAATTTTCAATTTTTCGAAGCTCGAGTCGAGCCGCATGTATTTTTAGCTTCAAGTCACCTCGGGACAAAGCTAAAAATACTTGGGAAAATTTTTAATTTATCGAAACTCGAGCCGAGCTACGGATATTTTTAGCTTCAAGTCACCTCGGGACAAAGCTAAAAATACTTGGGGAAATTTTTAATTTTTGAAGCTCGAGCTGCAGTATTTTAGCTTTAAGTCACCTCAAGGACAAAGCTAAAAATACTTGGGCAAATTTTCAATTTTTGAAGCTCGAGCCGAGCCGCATGCATTTTTAGCTTCAAATCACCTCGGGAACAAAACTAAAAATACTTGGGCAAATTTCTAATTTATCGAAGCTCGAGCAAGTTGCGGGTATTTTTAGCTTCAAGCTTTGCTTATGGGTGTTCACCCTTAAGAATTCAAGCCTTTGACCATTTCGGTGATCGGCTAAAATTACCTAGCCTTAGCTCATGGGTATCCACCCCTAAGCATTTTAGCTCTCAGATCGATTCATTGACCGAGCTAAAAGTGCTTAGTCAAATTCATGTTATATTCACACTATTTTGGTCATAATAAAGCGCGAGCTCTTTCATTCACACTTCTCATCATTACATCGAGATTTAAAAGAAAAACTTTGTAGATATCATGAATCTACTACCGTACTTATTTACGTAAGAGTAATATTTCTTCAAGTTAGCAATGTGTCATGCTCGAGGTAGCTTCTTCTCATCTAGCTCTTCCGGTTCATAAGCACCACCGCCAACATTGCGGTCGCTCACTCCGAGAGGTCCTTCCCAATTAGCCTCTAGTTTTCTCGGTTTTTTGTTGCATCCGTTTTTCTCAACACCAAGTCACCTAGTTGAAAACTCCTCTTGTTCACTCTCTTTGTTATAACTAGCTCGGACTCGACTCTTTGTTCTCTCCATTTTCAAGAATGCCATTTTCGCTTTTCATTGATCATATCCAAAACTTCTTGAGTCCTCAACTCATTCGTATTTCTTCAAAGTTTCAAATACGGTGGGTTTCCATCCCGATCTCTGTTGGTATGACCGCATCCATACCATGTACCAAACTAAAGGGTGTTTCTCATATTGCCTCTTTTGGATTAATTCTATATGCCCATAATATGGAGCTCAATCTTTGACCCAAGCTCCTCCAGCCTTTCTCCACCCGAGCCTTGATCCTTGAATCAAAATTGCATTCGTAACCTCCTTGACCCATTTGCCTCGTGGGTGGGCCACCACAAGTAAAGTGTTGCCTAATTTTCATTTCTTTGCACCATTCCGAATTCATGCTCCATTAAATTGCGTACCATTATCCGAAATGATCACTCGGGGTATCCCGAACTCCGCAAACTATGTCTGCCAAATGAATTTCATGACAACCTCTCCATTTATCTTAGCAGATGGCTCACCTCCACCCACTTGCTAAAATAATCTATTGCCATTCTCGTAAATTTTCAAGTCCCGAGGCCCGAGGGAAAGGTCCCACAATATCAATTCCCCACCTAGAAAATGGACAAGCCGAGCTCATAGTCATGAGTTCCTCACCGGGGTATATGTATAAAGGTGCATGCACTTGACATTTTTCGCATCGTTTCACCATCCGCTCGCATATTTTCTTAAGCTCGGCCAAAAAATATCCCGCCTCAATACTTTGTTTGCTAAAGTCCTGGCTCCCATGTGATTTCCACAACATCCTTCATGTATTTCTTTTAACATATTCTCCTCCTTATCGCTCACACATCTTAGCAATGGTGTACTAAAACCTTTCTTTTATAACAATTCTCCTAAGATACAAAAATGAGTTGCCGTATCTTTAACCGAGCCCTTTCCTTCGTATCCTTGGTAACACCCCTCTTTTAGATATGCTAGGATCGGAATCCTCCAATCCTCATTTTCTTCTATTTATCCTACTTCCAAACTCGAATCGTATCCCAATCTATCAATAGAGTAATATTTCTATCATAACCTCCTACAACCGAACTAGCAATTTTATGTTTTCCTCCTTGGTATATGGCGGATCTCAATTTCTTTCACCTTCTTCTCAAGGATCTTATATTTTTCCACATAATTTTTCATCCTTTCTTCCCGAATTTCGAACTCCCCTCCGATGGCTCAAAAGCTACCTTTAAAACCAGGCAAGTGCACCTATCGTTTTATAGTATAGATTGTTGAGTACCGAGTGTCATTCCCACGAGGATTGTAAGTACTAATAATTACCGTCTTTTTGTTATTTAATCTAATAATTTTAGAGTTTTGTTTGTTAAAATAGAAAATAAAAAGAATAGAGAATTTAAAATAATTGCAACTTACAAAAGATCAAATAAAAGTAGATTGTAGAATTAAGAAATCAAGAGCTAGAAATGTGTTTGAATGTAAATCCCTCTAGAATGTTTTTGTGATTCAACAAGATAAAAATACAACCATAAGCCCTTAAGCAAAAACCAACCTCGTTTAATAAAATTTCATGTTATGTGGACCGTAGAAATTCCCCGATTTAAGTTAAACCTCTATCGAGCGAATAACTTCTAATCTCAAGTTGATTAATCAAATCTCTTTCTAGTTAAAACCCCAAGACAAAGATTATAACGATTTGTGAATTCCCATATTAGGTTTGACCTTAATCCAGAAGATTTATGTCATCCTATATCTAGGATTGCATGCAACTCTTTTCACTTATATAGGTTCTATTTCACCATGAATCTCTCGATTTCCCGGATGAAAAATAAACTTCAAATCAATATTGCGCATATACCAATTCAAATGAATAAAGCATAATATAAGTGAATCACACAAAACATGAAGATTTTATTAAAAACATACAAACCTTAATCACAGATTCATTCTAGAGTTCATTACATTCAAACACTAGAAATTTAGCTACACATGGCTTTGACAAAAGAGTATACTACACAAGAAGATAAGAATAAAATGAACATAGTGTACTTAGCTCTTATTCAAGACCAATACAAGACTTCCTCCTTGGTTGATTGCAATGATGTTGAGCTCCAAGCCTTCTCCTCTATTGCTCTTCAACTTCCAACTCTACCTCTCTTTTATCCTCTCAATGTATTTTGCTTTGAAACTTAGAATATACAATGAATATACAATGAATCTCTCTATCAATGAATACTACATGAATTATTTCTTCCTAACTCAAACTCTTGGTTTTTATAGGCACTATCTTTGTGAAAGAACACATCAATAATGCTAACAAATGCTCCACTTCCATGGTTGTTGGTTGAATCATTGTGTGCACATTCATGGTTGAGTTGGTTGAATCATTGTGTGCACATTCATGGTTGAGTTGGTTGAATCATTGTGTCCACATGACAATTGAGGGAATAATAGAGTTTGGTGCATCAAAATGAGTTGTAAAAGTTGCTCAAAGGTTGTCAAAAAGCAAGAAGGAAAGTCTCCATAATTTCGCCAAAGAAAAACCAAGCTCGGACGAAAAGCACGCCGTGCTTTAAAAGCACGGGCAGGCCGTGTTTTCGGATTTTTCCAACACGGCCGTGTTTCGTACGTCGGTCGAAAAATTGCTCGTTTTTGACTTTTAAAAAAGCACGGCGTGCTTAAAAACACACCGCCCGTGTTTGTCGAAAAGGCCCTGAAATGACGCAGCGTTTAGCTTGGGATTTTGAGTGTTTTTGCATCCGAAACCCCGGGTATGTTTTGACATGAAACCATGGCCCAAAATTCACCAAAAACAACTTCAAATCATCAATCTACACCAATAAAAGCACCTCGAGTAATGTGAACCATGTACAATCAAAAATTTATGAAACTAACAATAAAATAACTCAAATCATACTTAAATATACACATAAAACATGCATAAAAAGACCCTTATCACCCTCTTACTTACTTGTATACCGATTGGGAATCTACATGTATAAGAATCTTAGATGCTCCCATGTCTATTGCCATATGAATTCCTCGTAAAAAGGCCCCATACTCGGCTACATTATTTGAAAGCTTGAAACCCAATCTTATGGCAAAGCTACTCTACACCCCCTCACGGATGATCAGTACAATACCTTCTCCACATCCTGAACTACCCACAGATCCATCCACGAATAGTATCCATGCTCCTTCTTCGGTCATATTTTTTGTCAACTCCTGCACAAAGTTTGCTAAGGCTTGAGCCTTGATAGCGATTCGGTTTTGAAACTCTACGTCATAATCACTCAGCTCGATTGCCCATTTCACCAATCTCCCTAATACCTCAGGCTTACTCATTATGGCTTTCAGTGGCATATTTGTTTGGACAATTACTTGTGACAAAAAATATGGACACAACCTCCATTTGTTATCATCAGTGGCTAAGTTGGCCTTCTCGATCTCTACATACTTTACCTCCGCATTTCTCAATACTTTGCTCACATAATATACCGCCATTTGCACCGAACCTTATTCTCTAATTAATACCGTAGTCGACTTCCCCGCTTCCCACCGAAATATACAAATACAAAGGCTCTTCTCGTATTGGTTTAGTCAACACCGATAACTCAGCTAAGTAATCTTTCAATTCTTCGAATGCCTTCTGGCATTTCTCATCCCACACAAATTTCTTGGCCTTTCTTAATACTTTAAAAAAGGCAAAATTCTTTCTCACGACCTCAAGATAAACCTATTAAGAGCAACTATCATCCCCGTTAAGCACGGCATATTCTTTTCATCTTTGGCTGGGCCATTTCCGTATAGCTCTTACTTTTTCTAGATTGGCCTCAATTCCTTTTCTGTCACCATATATCCCAAAAACTTCCCGACTTTACACCAAAAGCACATTTCTTAGGATTAAGTTTCATCTTATATCTCCTTAGTGTATCGAATGTTTTTCGCTAAATCTTCCACATGATTTATCGCTTCACACTTTTCACCAAAGATGCCATCCACGTATACTTCCATGTTCCTCCCGAGCTAGCCCTTGAACATCTTGTCCACCAATCTCGATATGTATCTCTTGCATTCTTTAATCCAAAAGGCATCACTATGCAACAATAAGTACCAAAAGAGGTGGTAAAGCTCACACTCTTTCGATCTTCTTCTCGCTAACCTGGATTTGATGATAACCCGAGAAGCATCCATCATGCTAAGCAACTCATACCCGCAGGTCGAATCGGCCGGTTGATTTATCCTCGGGAGGGGATGATAATCTTTCGGACATGCTCTGTTTAAATCCCGAAAATCTATTCACATTCTCCAATCATCTTGGGTTTTAGGAACCAAAAGCGTGTTGGACAACCATTCGGGAACGAATTTCCCTAATGTGTCCCGCATTCAAGAACTTCTCGCACCTCGGCTCGGATAATTGTGTCCTTTTTAGGGCCATAATTTCTCTTTTTCTGCATCACTGGTTTATAGGAAGGATTGATGTTGAGCCTATGCTCAGCTATGCTTGGGTTTATTCCCACCAAATCACCGCGCACCATGCAAACACAACAACATTGCTCCCTCAGAACTCCACCACCTTTCTTTAAGATCCTCGACAAGATCTTTGTGACCTTTATCGAGTTTAAGACTAACTCTACCAACATTAGTTCTTCATTCAGTTGTACGTGCTCCATCGGATCCTCATCTAATTTAATGATTTTTTCTTTCCCCTTATCATCATCATGAGCCTCTCCCCTTTCAGCCATCTGGAGGCTTTCTACATACAATCTCCGCGCCATGTGTCTTTGATCTCCATCTACTTCCCCACCTTATCATCTACAGGGAATTTCATCTTTAAGTGATATCTTTTGAAACAACGACTTGGAATGCATTCAAAGAAGGCCTCCCAATCATCAAGTTATATGATGAAGGGCATCTACCACCAAGAATCTCACCATCCTAGTCTTCCCGAATGGCTCCTTACCCAAGGACACATGTAAGGTAACTATCCTCAACGGTGGATCGTTCATCCCAAAACCAACCAAGGAAGTATCGACCATTTCTAATTCAACCTGCAAATCCATCCATTTATAACATTTATAGAAAAGTATGTCACCGAGACACTGTATCTACGAACACCCTCTGGACATCATAGTTCGCAATTGTTGCTGTGATTACAAGGGCATCACGTGCGAGTCACAATGTATCTCTGTCTTGGAGTCCAAATGGATATTTGGTCCCACCGCTATATGCTCAATCCTCAATCGCTCCCGAACCGCTGCTCCACTGCAGCTGCAGCCCTAACATAACTCTTCCTAGCCCTCCGAGAATTCCCTCTGAAGGACACCGATCACCATTCGAATCACCCCCTCCTTGAAGATGGGGGGAAGATTCTTATCCTCCTTCGGCTTTTCTCCGGCTCTTGCCTCTCTGGTAATTATTCGACACCTCGATAATTACCCTTCGATCTCCTGTTGTCCACATACATAAATTCTTTCAAATGCCTTGCCTGGATCATCCTTTCAATTTCGTCTTTCAAGTGGGTACACTTCCGTTGTCAGATTGCCTATATTCATTGTGAAACCGACAAAACTCATTGCTTTTTTCTATCCTAGGAACTTCCGAATACGTCCTTGGCCACCTCAAGTCCAGGGGCCTCTCAATTGTTGAAAATACTTCTCCTTGAGAAGCCACTAGCGGAGTGTACTTATCGAATCTAGGCCTCCCTCCTGACACTTCAGCTTTTGATTTATTTTGGGTTGTTTTATCCTCTCTGTCCTCTCCCTTATCTCTCCTTTTGCTTCCCCTCATCCTTCTTCATTCTCCTGGCTTCCTCCAGATTGATATACCTTTCTCGCCTCTAGCCAAAGGTTGCCGAAAGTTTTGGCAGGCTCAATTACCAAAGATTTAAAAATTCTCCATCCTCGTCTCCGAGCCAATCCATTCATCAAAATAAGGGTGGGCCGAGGCTACTCACTTCTGCCTTCGTTTGTGAAGCCTGGATATAACTCCTCCCTTTCTCCCTTCTTTTGCTTGATATCTTGAAAAGTGTCAAATGGGCCTTCGATACTTATGCGGTGAATCGGTGCATAAATACCGAAATAACGCGCCGAAATTCCTTATTGAGTTCGGGAGTCTGGCTAAACCATCGCCGCACTAACTTGGTAAGAGTCATTGGTAACACCCCGCACATCACTCCATCCGAGAATCTATGCAGAACACCACATTTTCAAATCGGCAAAGATGATCCCACGGGTCCGTCTTGACGGCATACTCAAAACTCAAGGCACTATAAGAAACCGGCAGCTCATCGCCCATCATCTCCTCCATAAATGGTGTCCCTCCGAACCCGATTTGAAGCCCCCACGGGTTCCCCGCCACTCTCATTCGAACCTCCCCTTACCTCCTTCCTCGAGGTCATTCATCCATTCTCGACCGGTCCAGGATCCTCTCGTGGTGGTGTACTCCCTGGATTATCTCACAGACACCTCCACCGGAGGTGGTGGTGGATGTACACCTCCTCTCGTCACTCCCGAGTATCAACCTGGGGAGTACGGTTCAGATCATCCTCGATCAAATTCCTCCCAGATCCTCCATAACCAACCTTGAAAACTCACGTCTCTTCTTTTCAATATTTCTCACAGACGGCGCCCGACTTAGTGTTACCCAAAACCTCCGATGATTATGCCGATCAAACTCCGCCACGAACTTAGCCGAGCCCCGCCACGCCGAACACGCAAAAAATGGGGGGAGGGTTGCTCCGGCGTACCTACTCCGACGCTCAAGTCAGATAGTGCTCAAAGAAGGGGAATGTCAGTTCAAATGTATAATGAAATATCAAAAGTGCATAAGGGGTTAACCATACCGAGAGATGGGTATTTATAACAAATATAATTAGGGTTTCAGTTTTCGGGAGACGGTTATAGGGAATCTGTCTGAATTAGTTATTAAATCTTAACTAATCCATTAAACTTCATCCGATTATAACCAATGCCGAGCACTCATAGAAATCCCAAACACTCAAGCAGAGATATGTATCTCGAGCATGCCCAAAGGGTTTCTAGAAACCGGGCCTTAAGAAGGAGTTCTTTATGGGCTTTGGTTAGACCTCGGGCCATTTCGGTTTGATCCTTAGTTCGGTCAATTATATGTTGAGTCGATTAAACATGACACCTATAACAAAAAATTATCAATACCGAACACACAAAACCAATTATTTTCATTGTTTTTCGACTTTCTCATGATTGAATTCAACTCCTGCTTTTGTATTTGTTATCCACACAAAAAGAAATGTCTATATAAAAAAATTGGTAATGCATGTTTACTTCACTTTTTTTTTTTTTTTTGAGAAATGCTTACTTTGCTTTTTTAGAGAGAGAGAGAAATTCCTTCCCCTTAACATAAGCCCAGAAAATATGAGGATTGCAAAATTGTGGGCCTAGGCCCAATTGAATGCAATCTCCTGGGCCCAGCTAATGATATCAGTGATAGTTGAGTGTTGGTATATTTAGATTGGGCAAAATATGGAGGATGACTTAGACATGTTAAATGGGTTGATTGTAACAGTATCTGGCCAACCCTAGTGGATTTAGGGTTAAAATAACTTTAGGTTTAATAAATCACTATTAAATGGGTTGATAATATGCACCTAACTCTAAAGCAATCAGGTTTGGGGCTAAACGAGTCACTATTGGGCTACAAATCAAAATATTTTAAATTTATATTTTAATCTAAATTTTAAACTAAAACATGCATGTATAATATTAACATTCAAACTAAATATACAAAATTAAATAATCCATAATAATAAAAATAACACATGGTTTATAGTTGCTATATATATATATATAATATCTTAAAATTCAAATACTCAAACTTTAAACTTCTTAAATAAAATCATATAAATATGACACAAGTATACTAGTAAGTAACTACTAATAAAAAACCATCCTCAATCACATTTTATCTTTTTCTTTGGATGAAGTATAATCTTCTATTTATTCTTCATCTAAAAATGTATAAAACAACATAAACTGTTAGTAAGTAGTTTGTTTTTATGTATATTATTAAAATCAAATTGTAAAAAAAAATATAAAAATATCATGAATGAGTTGTATAACTAAAATAAGTAAACAAATAACTAAAAACTATTTAAAAAATACTCAAATCATACAAACTAAAATCATAAGGTGAATTTGAAAAATACTACCAGGAAGAGATAATATAAAATACATAGAATATTATAATTATATTTATATATATTTTTGTTAAAAAAATGACGGGTGGCTTAATTAGCCTAAGTTAACCTTCGGCTAGCCCTAGAGGGCTTCGAGCTAAATGGTCCAAAAAAAGCTCGGATTAAATGAGTCAAAATAATTGGCTAAATTAATCCTTTTTTCGATTTAAAGGTCTAGGTCAGCTGACTCTGACCCTTTTAACATTTCTGCATGATCTGCTAGTGTTGGATGCTTACTAGGAAAAAAATGAATAGGATATATTTTGAAAAAACATTTTCATCTGTAAGTATCTCGTAAGCATTGTATTTTGTGGTGGATTAGGTTATATTAGGATATACTAATGTTTAAATTGAGTAATTATAAGTATTTTTCTTATTCTCGATATACTAATCCACACACATTTTTCATTTTGGTGAATGGTTGGTCGAAAATTGTCCCCCGTCTAATAAAACAGAATTCTGATGCTGAGTTGAACCGAAGCCTACAAAACCGACTTTAGAAAAGGGGACTGAAAAAGGTTTTCTGGCGTCCCCTCTCCAATATGCTCAAGTCAGAGTTACCTCCTGAAAGAAAAGTATGAAAGTATTAACATTATGAAAAGTGTGAGTATGAAATCTAACCTGAAAAATACCTTTTTATGAGCAATCTATAGGTTCTTGTGATTATCGTGCAAAACCAAGCTGAGTGAGCCAAGCTTACTTTCCAATTATGTTGGGCTTGGCACTTTCATGAGCCCCAAACTTTCCAAGCCCACAAATTTGGGAAGTGTACAAGTTTGTTCATAACGAGGCCCAACTTGACCGTGAGTTCTAGCCACTGGCAGATGCACATGCAATCTTGGGGGTACAATTGTACCCCCAAATTAAAAATCCAATAATATTTTTTAGTGAAAAAAATTAATAATAAATTTGTACCCCTATTTTTACAAAAAGAATTAGAACATTCAAATAAAACAACACAAATCCCCACAATAAAATTTCAAAAACTTAAAAAATTGACTTAATAACTTGAATATATAAACCATGGCAAAAGTTAAAACCTACAAAACTAAAAATATCAAAAACAAAACAAAAAATCTAATAATATCAATAATGTTACTAAACATTATTAGTTATTCTAATTTATAAGTATTCTAATTATTTCTTTTATATATGTATTAATTTTTCAAGTAAGGTTACATGGTCAACTTTTACAAATTTTTAAACAACGTTTTGTTCTATGACTTTAAATTTTAAACAATATTTATATGTAATTTTTTTAAAAAATATCGTACCCCATTTAAAAATCCTGGATCCGCCACTGTTTCTAGCCTCACCAAAATTGGTCCTAAGGAGACCCATAAATAAACTAATCAACCAATATGTCGTAGGGTCGGCCCATTTTTGGCCCATTAGCTCAATCCAACGACTTTTGAAGTTGAATCGACCTAAAGATCAAGAGGTCGACCTTTGGGCTAATAGTTCGCCCATAAGGTTAAGAGATCGACCTAGAAGGTCCTTAAATCCAACTGTCTTACTAGCCTTTCTTTTGGGTTCGACCGGGCCTCATAGCTCGGGCCAAACTTATTTCCGCTGCCTTTCTTCACAAGCTCGATCCATCAAATTATCTCGGGCGTGTCGGTCCACTTTGCTCCCTCTTCGACATCGGTCTTACATTATAGGTCGACCCAAACTCATTTGAGCCCTTAATAAATTGGTCCAATAAGGGTTTTGGCCTCTCGTGCTTACCAAATTTCGGCCTTCCAGATCAATTTTATTAGGTCGGCCTACAATGGTCCTCATCGTGAAGAAAAATAATTATTTGAAAATTCAATAATCGAAAAATAATGTGATGTACTTGATGGAGACAATTAATCGATATCTTTATTGAGCATTTTTTTATAATCGAGACCATGTTCCCACATGACTAGTCCTCGAGAAAACAACCCGGACTCCTTAAAAACCGCCCGTGTAAACTTCAAGAATGCACAATAACTCCAGGTCCCTAATATCTTCAACTACAGGCATAAAAAGTCGTCCTTCAAGTGATTGCTCCATGTTGGGCGTTCTTCTATCCAACCGTAGGTTTCATCGAGTTCCTCCACCCTCCGACGATCATTTTATCCTCGTACTCAAGTGTCATTTCATGATGTAATTCAAGTCAATGATGGAGCTACACTTCCCATTTATGGGGGCATGTGCCCCATAGCTTTTATTTTCTTCATATTCTTTATCATTTATACAAAATTATTTGTGTAAAAAATATGGGGTGGAAAATCATGCTGGCAGTATTGTTATAGGGAGAAGAGCCCGACTCAATAAGCATCAATCCAAACACAACTTAACCTGACACGATAAAAATCTGATATCCCAGACATGGCCAATAAATCCGGTGAACAAACTTATTTATATTTATTTATTAATTATTATTACTTTTATAGCCCATTGACCGATTTAAACCATTTGGCTAGTAAAATTATTTACTAATATACTATAATATTATTTTTCTTGTAATATTCATCATCATATATAAAGCCCATTAGGGTGTTAGGATTAGAAAAAAATATGTTAAAAAAATATTGTTTAAAGTTATCGAGTCTTATCGGTTTTAACGGGCTTGATTTGGACCCCATTTCTTAGCATCCTGGTTGGGTCGGCCCAATAACGGCCTCGAATCCGATAACACCGACCCAAAAGGCCAAATCCGATAATTTTATGTTGTGTATGTGTCGTGCTATTGTGTCGTCCCTCAAATTGACACACCTATGTAAAACTATAAACTTGATGCATAAAGTGTTGTACAATATAATTTGATTTTTTTAAATGCGTTATATAATATTATGACATTGTAAATTATATAATACTAGAACGACAACCTGTTACAAAATATTTGTATAATATAATTTGATTGTAAATTGTTGGAGATGAATTCCATAATAACAGGTAGAGGACGCAAAAAAGTGAGAATTATACCAAATATTTTAAATTAGTCTAAACTAAAAATACTTTTCATTATTTTGTGAAAGTGTATCGATATATTGTGATAGATATATAATTATCGGCTAAAGTTGTATGATTTTTTAGAAAAAAACATATATGTACAAAAAGAACTCAAGAAAGTATATATAAGAAAAATTAAACGATCGATAATTTGGATTGGAGTTGGTTTTGAAAAAAGAAACATTTATATTATTTGAACTCATTCTGAATAAAATAAAATGTAATCAGTACTATAGATTGAATTCGAAATCATTGACATATTTAAGCTAAATAAAAACTATACTTCACTAGGAAAAAAACAAATTTTGCCTTTGAATCCTAACTAGCTAATTAACTCAAAATCACATATAAACAACGATTCTGGAAACAAATCATATAAACAAACCTTTGCCTATCCAATTATACAATTATATGTCATCAACTGTCTTCAATTTTTTTTTTTTTTTGTCTTTTAATATTACTATAACCATTGAACTAATTCGTTTTGTAAAGTTGAATACTTTTTAGTTTCATAAAAAAATAATTTGTAATATACATTAACATTAGCTTAAAATGTAATATTTTTTTAGTATATATGGTTGATTTATCGTTTAAATTTGTTATCATATAAATTAAAAAGATATTATTCATTCAAACGAGAATATCTTCTATAAATATAGATTATGAACTAATAGAGCTTTGTCAAAATATGCAAGTAGTTAAATGGATCAACATTGATTTTTCAAAAATATTTGTGGGCTATGTAAAAGGTAGAGTTAGGATTATTTATTCTATATATTCTCGGTTATTAAAAAATATCAATGCTAATTTTTTTCTTTCTTCCTTGCATTGTTTTTGCAGTTTATTTTATACGTATAATTTAAAAAATAACAAATTTAAAAGATAGTATAGATAGAATTTTTGATTTTTAGATATCCATTATATTTTAAATTTATTCTATTTTAAAATTAAAAGATAACAAATTTAAAAAATAGTATAGATAGAATCATTGATTTTTAGATTATTTATTTATTTATTAATTAGTACATAGGAATGCCACATTGATAAATGTGAAGCAACCATGTGGAAATTGGAGAATGATAAGTTGACACATGTCCAAGATTAATATAGTGATGAATTGTGTCAACTTTGTTTTTAATATATGGGGTTGATTAGGTCAAGTGTGCCCAAAAGTTATTTGTATTTTTTAAAGTTATATACTAATTAGTTAAAAAATATTGTGCCCCATAATTATTTTTGATATAATCTGTAATATTTTTACTTTGAGTTTCTATTGTAAAAAGTTTCTGGATCCGTCTCTAATTCAAATTAAGAATATCAATTATCAAAGTATTGAGTTTATACCATTCCTATTTATCAAAATATTGCATGATGCTCCCCTTTGGGTGACCTATATATTATTATTGCGTGCCCGGAGATTTACCCAATATGGATCCAAGAATAGTTGTTGTGAGTTCTCCAAATAAGAAAATATGACAAGACTATTAAAGGTCTATTGAGTTAATTCACTTATACCTATTTCAATCGTTTTTATCTTCTAAATTAGAGCTTCCGAGCTCTTCATACAATTACCGAAAAACTGAAAAACGAAAAAACATCGCTTCAACTATCTTCACAAGATGCATTTTCAGGTACCAAAAAAACATAAAAATGTTTCTTTTCTTTTTTTTTTTGGTACAATTGAACTTTTTGAATTTTATAAGTCAAAACCTTCGCAAGTCGAAACTATTTCGTTTGCTGGTGAAATGCCTCTATCAATAGCATTTATAGATTTTGGACTAGTGAATTATGTTGTTTGTAATTTTTTTAGATCTTATCTCTTTGCTGCTTCACTTCCTGAGACAAAAATGCTAAGCTGAAAGAGGAAATAAGGGTGTAGGAGATGATGTAAAAAAGCCGTCCAAATTTTCTCTCTCTAAACCAGAGATTTTTTTTTGTAAACCTAAAAAAAAAAAAAAAAAACTTTTGTTGCTCTCCTCTCTTCACCAGCCGTTCACCATCCTACCAGCCCCCTCCCCGGCCCCCTCCCCCATTCCCATGTTTTTGTTGTCCAGATCTAGTTTGGGGTATACCTTTTTGCCCCAAATCTTCGATTTTTCTTATATCTCCATGGATGTCGGTAATGATGGAGCTTTGGAGGATCAAGTTTCGAATCTATGGTGGTGTGTCCTTGTTTTTGGGGTGTGGCTATGGCGTGGTGGTGTTCGACAGTGGTCGGTGATGGGGTGGACGGGCTGCGATGTAAGAGAGGAGGGGTCGCTTTTTGTGGGCTTTTGTATTTTGTTTTGTTATTTTTTTCAGTGTTTTAGTTTCTTTTTGTTTAGATAGTTTTGGTAGTTGTGATTTTTGTTTTTTTCTTGTTGTGGTTTGGTTGATCCGGTTGAAGGGCGAAACTCGTAGGTGGGGCGATTTGTTGTCCTATAGTGCGTGGTGGTTGCTCGTGCGGGTGACTTGTGGTTTGCGATCCATTAGAGTCCAAGTCTCTAGCGTGGGAGTGTTCTTAGTTTTGGTTGTGGAGTTTTGTTTGTGAATTAGATCGATTGGTCTTCACATTCCCACTGACTTTTCTTTAGTCATGTCTGGTCCTTACCAGCTGATTGGCTACGTTTGTAGTTGTAATAGTTTTGAGTTGTTCTAATAAAATTACTATCGTTCGAAAAAAAAAAAAAAATTATGTTGTTTGTACATTGTTCCAACGACATATGTTACGCGGCACACGCCGTGGTTAATGAACGTCACTTTTAGGACTTTGTCTCTCGCTCTCAAATGTTGCAAACGAATCAAGTTGTTGGTGGGTGAGATATTGAATTTGATTCGATAAAAGCTTATTTGAGTTTGTTTAATGAGACACATTAAAATAAATTGAACAAAGTTTAAGCTTAGAGATCTTCGATTTGTTAGTTCGTGAACAAGTTCGTTAGTAAGTTGGTATAAATTAAACTAATAATTTGACTTTAAATTTAATTTTTATACATTTATTTATGATAAATACAAAATATTTAAATAAACTAATTTATTTTGAAACTCATTTATTTATAGACCGACTTCCGTTCCAAAAGTGCTTAATAACATTCACTTAATTGATTAGGACCATCGATCTGCAACAATCTTGATTATATAGCGTCAGATTTAAAAAAAAACAGTCATTGGAATCAACGGTTCCACAATTTCTCCTAAGAAGGAACCGTAATTGGAACTAGGAACCGATCAATTGACACTTTTGAATCAAGGGATAAATGTGTCATGAGGCAAATTGACTAATTTGAAAGAACAAGTCATATTTCCAGCCTGACAGTCATTGAGTTTTAGAATTATCTTCTGATACACTATCCTTTTGTGTGTCAAATTGAATTAACAAAGTTATAACTTAATAAATACTTGACGAAATACATTGCAAATTAAAATAAATTATACTATATTTTAAAAGTCGTAGTATAGAATTTGAGATTGGTAGGACCAAACCAACCGACGACTTTTGGGACTTTTGCGGCTTTGCTAAATTTGTCACCAACAATTTCTTCATCCCACGACGAAAAATCCACACGCAGAGTCAATCGGGGGACTTCGAGAATCTCCAAATTCCAATGAGCAAACATCCTACGACGGTCAAAGATCCTCGCTTTTAGAAAGACAACAAATTCAATCCTATAAATTCTCTATCTTTCACTTGCCTCAATTCTTACAACTTTCCCTCTTTACCAAAAACCAAAAAAGCACAATGGCCGAAACCAGCACAAGTACAATAAAATCATGCCCAGTTCCCGTCCGAGGTGCCATCAAGCGCCGGATTTTCTCCCCCCTATTTCGCGCAATAGGGAATGCTTACCTCTGTTTTGTCCATTGGTTCCGAGGTTTCCCTGCCAATTAATATTGACCGTTGGATTGTTTGTGTTCCACTTGTCTGTGTTTTGCTTCTGCTTCTGGTTTGATCGAGTTTGTCTACTTTTTATCATATATGTTTTTGTGTGGTCAGTTTGAATGTACGTTTGCTATTTGCGTATTTGTATTATAATGTAATAATACTAATGTGATTTGATGTTCATTTAGTTAAATCTATGTTACAAATGCTCTATCTCTTAGGTTATCCCTGTTTTGAGTTTGAATAGAGATAAACGGAGTTTCATTTGTTAGTTGTGGAAGAACTGAATGGGTCCAATTCTTAAGCAGTGCACTATGTGAAAAGTGTTGTCAATGCTAATGATGTCACAACAAAAGTATTGTAAATAAAACAAAAATTTACAATAAAAATAGAATGATGGATATTAAAATGAACACAAGTAGTTTTAAAATTGTGTACAAGTATAAAATGTCCGTAGGACAAAAACTATTAGATGAAATGTACGTTGACACAAAATACAAAACACAACGAGAGTAAAAGTTACTCCATTTTAGATTTTGTAAAGTAAACAATACTCCATTAATGAACTAAGAGAATCCTATAATACACGCCATATACCACTCATCTATAACATAGATTCTCAAAATGAACAAACTGACAAATCTAAGTGAGATGTTGTCTAAGATGTTACAACACTCTTGGTCATACTATCCTACAACAAACTTCTTGTGAACGAAAGTGCTTTTCTCAGATTTCTTTAAGTTGATCTAAAACCCTCTAATTGGATTTGCTTTAAATAGAGATGGTGGGTAACTTCTCCAAGATGCAACTTCAACATCCTAAAAATCCACCTACAAAAATAAGAAAAAGAAAAAAAGAAAACTACCTTCAAAAACTCTCATTAGTAAAAAAAACTGAAATCTGAGAATTGATATTAAATATCCAGAGAATTACAAAACATAAATGAAGAAAATGTTTGTCTTAAAAAGTCAAAATTAACAAGTTGAAAGAAGATGAGTTGGGCTAGCTTTAAAATGGTGAAAGATTTGATTATCTATATTAATTACGTTCCCCGTATAAAATTAGGGTGAAAGTAAATTAAATTATTCTTAGTCGTGTCTAGGTTGATTGTCGGCTTTTTTTGACAGAAAATCATAATTTATAAATAATATTATACAATTGGAGTAGATTTTGGGTTTAAAAGTTGGAGTGAGTTAACGACTCAATGTTTTTCCCCCTTAAAAAAACCTGATTACAGTTAACGATTACAGAGGTTTGGGCCGATTACGGTGATTACAGAGCGAGTAGATTACAGAGCGTCATTGTTTGCTCACTAACTGGAATCTAATTAGGGATTACGTTAGACGAGCTATGAGGTTGTCCCAAGTAGACTTCTTCGATGCTCAAAGCGTATCGGTAGTAGGATAATTCCGAGCAAAGGAGACAACAATGGAGAACAATTAACGAGAATAATTCAGATTACTTCCAAAATGGGACGGAGA
The DNA here is from genome assembly GCA_016081115.2 of Rehmannia glutinosa. Classification (NCBI taxonomy): domain Eukaryota; kingdom Viridiplantae; phylum Streptophyta; class Magnoliopsida; order Lamiales; family Orobanchaceae; genus Rehmannia; species Rehmannia glutinosa. Next base: position 291,347 of record JABTTQ020002040.1, read on the forward strand.
GACATTTTTTTACCCGAGTTGATGAGTTACATTGGCCTTATAGAAGAAAGTGGGCGCGGCGCCCCGTACCCACAGAGCCACATGGTCCGGATAATTATATATGCGATCCAATAATAATTAATAATATTAGATAGCTATTTAAGTGATTTCACAATTTAACAATGGGTGAAATTATTATAAATAGAAAAAGAGCTAGTCTTCTCGTCGGAGGGTCCGGACGAATCTATTCCGTCGACGGAGCCCTAACAAATGAACCGGTCCAACAACAAAAAAAAAACACAAATTGTCCAAGATTCTCGCCTAGCAATACGAGAGCATATCATCATTAAAATAAAATGCCATGACTCACCATCAAATACACTCTTCCCAACCTCAATTAAGTTTGTAATTAAATTACTCATTTTGATGTCTAAAAAGAGAAGAGATAGTCATTTGGGAAAATTTAATTATTAGATTTTGATTTTGATGAATGACATGTATAACTTAGACTAGAAAGTTGGCACCCCATTTTCCTTGTAATTTGTATTGTAATAGATAGGGTTGTATTAGTGAGTCAAGTCAGCTATGCCTGGACACACAAGAAGTCAACTGAAAACTGGGATGAAGACTCCGCTGTGAAGCATCTGAGTATGGCAAAGAAGAGAAGTCAAGAACTCGACTGAAGGAGTATCAACTGGGATACAGCTGTGTGAAGTGTCAGTCAAGTCAACTCAAGAAGCCAAGTCAAGTTGAAGTGACAGATGAGTCATTCAATCATTGGAGCAGACTCAAGTCACCTGGGGAAAAGCGGTTGCAAAGAGGAGTTAATCAAAAGAATCCGTTGTACTAAGTCAAGAATATTACCTAAACAAGTAATACTTCCATGCCGCCATGTCTTAAAGTGATCGATCCCGTAAGCGTGCAAAAGGAATAAACCAATGGGAAGATCGCACCTTGGTCGACGAAAAGTCGAATGTTCATTTAATACGAGGAAATGTCAATTTTAAGGACTACAACAAGACAAGCCAACGAACACAAGTGAGTTTTAAAAATCAGCATATCTCTTCAACGGGCAGATTTTTAAAAAGTTCACTATAAAAGGCTGAGGAATCACTTTGAGAAAAGGTCAACCTTGTGAACCTTGACAACCTGAACCATTCAAGTTATCATTCGAACTGTAACCTGCAAAATATTCTCAAGTTATTCAAGCAAATCCTCAAGCCTAAATTTCGAAGGAAATCAATCCAACACCAAGCTGTGAAGGAAAGACAACTTCTAACTGTTGAATAGGAAACTTTTGAAGAATCAAAAGGGGTCTACATTCCAAGGAGGATTGTAGAGAGGTTCAAGGTTAAACCAGTCTCAAGTTATTGGAGGGCTTCGTGATCAAATCCAATAAGCTTGAGCAAGTGAGCTGAAGTAGCAAAGTGCCAGCCGCCCTGAAGAAAGTTCGAGTCGACGATAAGCCGGTGTGTGACCAAGGCATCTCCAGATCGAGTCCCAAATAATCAAGTCGATGTGTGATCAAGACTTGCATCCGGGTCGATAACCACTTTGTACTCGATCAATACTTAGTGGATTCCTCCGGGAGTTGGAGAAGAGAGGATTAGAAGAATTACCCCATCTTCGAACCTCTATAAAAATTATTGTGTCATTTACATTTCAGCATTTAATTTCTGCATATCATTTTATATCTGCTGATAATATGCTATCCAACTGATAATTAACAAAGTGCTAAAACCAAGTGTTAAAACAAACTTTAACCAAAATTCAAGGGTATTAAGTCTTCCGCTGAAAATTTCATCTCACCAAGTTAAGTATTAGACTAAACAAATGTGAGTTATTCTATCAACAGCTGAGTCAGTGCAGTTGCTGAGTGGCTAACTCATTTGGTTAACTAACTTAGTTGTCCATCAAGGACATAGCTGTGGTATTAACTCTGAACTAATTTAAAAGGACTAAATCCGAAAAGTTGGTAAGGTTTATTCAACCCCCCTCCCCCTTCTAAACCTTACTCACACTCCTTGGGACATACAATAGCAGCTAGCCCATGTGTAATAATAAGTAAGTAAAAACAAAGAAAATATGGGTGCGAAATCGAGATGATATGTATGTATATGTGGGTGTGTATATATTTACAGGTAGGGTGAAGGTGAAGTGGTTGGAGGTGGTTATGTGTAGAAGGAAGGAACCAAGACGGAACGACTAATCGCATGAGAAGGTTGAGACTTGAGATGGATAAACAATTCCATAAAAGCACTAAATGATACAAGTATTAATATGAAATACTAATACTTTTATGGTGAAATACTAATACATTTTATAAGAAAAACTAATACTTTTTTTAGAGAAACTACTAATACTTTTCCGAGGGACAACTAATACATTTCGGGAGAAAAATTTAATTATATTTAGGGAAACTACTAAAATACTCTCTAGGGAACTACTAATACTTTTTTAAAAAACTACTAATACTTTTTCGAGGGACAACTAATACATTTCGGGAGTTATTCATGAGAAATACTAAAATACTCTTCAGGGAATTACTAATACATTTCAGAAGAACTGCTAATACTTTTTAGAAGGACGGCTAATACTTTTCAGAAAGACTGTTAATACATTTCGGGAGAAAAATTTAATTATATTCAGGGAAACTACTAAAATACTCTCCAGGGAACTACTAATAATTTTTCGAGGAACTACTAATACTTTTTTGAGGGACTGCTAATACATTTTGGGAGTATATTAAGGAGAAATACTAAAATACTCTTCAGGGAACTACCAATACATTTTAGTAGAACTGCTAGTACTTTTTAGAAGGACGGCTAATACTTTTCAGAAGGACTGTTAATATCGGTGGTCCCTGAAAACTACTAAAATATCACCGCTAATATTACGGAAATGCCACCGGGTCCACGGGTCAGATCCGTCTAACAGATCAGACCCATTAGACGGTCTGACAGGAATTTTTGTCAAATAGAAAATATTGGGAAAAATCAATTTTGTCCCCCAACAAATACCAAACTCATATTCCTTCCCATGAGTTTTTTGTACATGAAGTCGGAGGTCCAGTCGTTCTATTTTATTTTATAAATTAAAGCTTCTGAACACTTCATACAATAATCCTAAAAATCGCCACTTACCACTTTCTTTAGGAATTTTAGGTATTAAAAAAAAGTTTTTTTTTCCGGTCAAATTGAACCTTTTGAATTTAACATCAGACAATTCCTTTGCAACTATTTCATTATACTGAAAATATGGCAAGATTATTAAAGGCCTATTGAGTTAATTCACTCACACCTATTTCAATCATTTTATCTTCTAAATTCGAGCTTTCTAGCACTTCATAGTTCATACAATTACCAAACCCAAAAAAACTAAAAAAAAATCACTTCAACTACTACCACAATATGCATTTTTAGGTACCAAAAATAAAAATAAAAAGGCTTCTTGTTTTGGTAAAACTGAACCTTTCGAATTGTAGATAATTATTATTTGCCACCCCAACTTTACCCCTTTTTATACATTACAACCTAGATTTTGATTCGTAACATTTTGCACTCGAACTATAAAAATAGTTATACTTTGCAACCTTTGGACCATTTTACCCTTAGAGTTGTATTCTTTAATAACAATAGTTCTAGTTATCCTTCGAACTCTAATTTGTGGCAAATTACTACATAATAATAAATTTATTGCAATAATTAATAAACATTAAATTTTTACTCCATAATCAATTTGTTTTTCGGATTTTGAGAAATAAGAACCCTTATTTTCTCAGTAACTTGTTTTGTTCGTGGCATTGTTACACCTACTTAGATCCGATCTCTATTCAGAGGTTTTAAATGGATCATGTCGGGTTTCACCTATAAACTCAACAAGCCATACTTTTATCAAGATCTCATTTTTAAATTATCCGTATCCAAATTGGGTCTTTAGACCGAAAATGAAAATAGTCCATTACGACCATATTAGGCGCCGGTGAATGATTGGCCTTCTAGAGGTACTCGAGTTCTGCAAAGAGGTGGTCGAACTGTTCTCCCGAAAGTGTTTCATTCCCTGTGGTGAAATCTCCAACGTGATGCATTCTCTCGTCTGTGTTCCATGATTTGAACCCGCACTTTCTTCGACGTTGGGATTTCTTGGTGGTGGTGGTGGAATCGCGTAATTGGTCTACCATGAGGTCATAGGTAACCAAAGTCGATCCACCTCCTGCGTTCATCTTTAAGTCTACAATACCTAATCCCGCGAAGGATTCTGCCAGGTCATGTAGATCTTTAAGATTGATCTTCTCCATATCCATCACTTTTAGTTTATGATGGATTTTCCTTTGATGATAGCAATGAGCTTTTCATCGTCCGTCATTTTTCGTATAACTTCGGTTGGTTTCCCTTTTTGGTGTAAATAGGGTACTGTCCCAAAATCAATACGTTTCTTTCCTCCAGAAGAACTTGGTCTGTCCTCCAGGTTCTTAACTCGTTTCTGAATATCATGAAGGATTTCAAGAGTTTCCTTCTGATATTTCACTATCGTCTCCATCTCGATTTTGGATCGATGAAGCTTGTCTTGGTAGATGAATATGGCGGTTGCCATAATTTCTCGCACCGTCTTCTCGGACTTCTCTAAGATCTTCGGAGAACTTAGATTTGTCAGAAGTATCTCGTTCCATTTCTGATACTCCATCAGGAATCATTGTTCTGATGGGCATTCCCATGAACCGCTTCTTGGAGGTTCATCAATTCGACATATAATGTCTGGTTTCTGTCCAGAAACTCATATGATATGCCGCTCGTATTTCGCATTGCCTTAAGGCTTCCCTATCGACTCATGCGCGTTCTTGTATCTCATATTGGTGGTTCCAATATGCGATCTTATCCTGGTGTTCTTGTGCATACATCGTCAAAATTTGACGATATGTCCTGTATGGCGTACATCTCGGACAATTGTCCGGATCCATATTCTCGGAGAGATTTCCCTCACCAATTGTTAATTACATAAATATAATAATTATAACTAAAAGTTCTTAATAAACCTAGGTTACGATACCATTTTCGAGGATCACAAGACCTTGGGGAGCAATCATAGAAAATACAATAAAATTTATCGTCCAGGTTGCAAAGTGCAACAACTTTAAAGTTCAGAGGGTAAACTGTAAATCAACTTTTATAAAACCAGGGGTAAATATGGAATTTTAACCAAAGTGCAAAATTTTGTAAAGTTTAGGTTGCAAACTGTATCGTTTCAAAGTTCGGGTGGCAAAGTGTAAAAACCTGTATAGTTTGGGGTGTTGACAATCTTTATCCCTTCAATTGTATATGAGATAAAACCTTCGCATGTCATAACTATTTCACAACGAGATGAGATACCCTCAATCGGCGTAATGAGATGCTACCAAGTGTGTACAACCAAACTCTTTTCGATTTGAGGAAAAATATTAAACCCCCAAACTATATCATTTATTGCACTTTACACCACACATGAACTAATGTTTTTACACTTTACCATACAAACTATATAAGTTTTGTAATTTGCCCTACACCGGCCATCACCAAGTGGAATATTCTTCAAATATTAGGTATTAGCCCTCCATGTGAGAGCAAAATTGTCTTTGCCTAAAATTCAAACTGAAATTGTTACACTTTCTCATCTGAAGTTCTGAACTTTTTTAAGAATTTCACTTTGTCATATGAACTTTACGCAATTTCACTTTGCCATATCAATTTAAAGAAATTTATAAAAACTATGTGTGTACGTATATGTATCTTTTTTCATATTTTATTCATTAAAAATAAATTTTATTAATAGTATATTATAAATGATATAATTTTAAGGTTTACGATTTAGGAAAGTATAGGTTTATACATCATTGATATTGATCTTTTTACATGGTTTATACATATTTGGATTATTTTATGGTTTAGATATTTTTGATATATATTTTATCACAACTTTCTACTGTAATGTTGCTTTAGATATCTACTTTTAATTCTTAGCTCAATTCTTCGTTGCATATTCAAAACTCTATTATTGTGTTTAGGAATTATTTCTATTTTTCGTAAATTCACATAATTACACGCCCGACAAAACTTTTCTTGTGAAATAACTTTGGTCGATTTACCATACAACATTGATATCATATTCTGACGAGTAGCACTTAATTTCAATATGTGTTTGGTGAGTGAACAAAAATCACAACTAGGCCACAATTTGGTACGCATCATTTTACTGAATATTGTACAAAAATAATGAGTGCAGCTTAAATTTTTATCGAACTTTTTTTCTGTATTCCGGTTTGGTATTTTGGTAAATTAAAATATGGGATAAAGATTGTTAACACCCCAAACTATACATGTTTTACACTTTGCCACCCGGACTTTGAAACGATACAGTTTGCAACCTAAACTTTACAAAATTTTGCACTTTGGTTAAAATTCCAGATTTACCCCTAGTTTTATAAAAGCTGATTTGCAGTTTATCCTCTGAACTTTAAAGTTGTTGCACTTTGCAACCTGGACGATAAATTTTATTGCATTTTCTATGATTGCTCCCCAAGGTCTTGCGATCCTCGAAAATGGTATCAGAGCCTAGGTTTATTAAGAACTTTTAGTTATAATTATTATATTTATGTAATTAATAATTGGTGAGGAGAATCTCTCCGAGAATATGGATCCGGACAATTGTCCGAGATGTACGCCATACAGGACATATCGTCAAATTTTGACGATGTATGCACAAGAACACCAAGATAAGATCGCATATTGGAACCAACAATATGAGGTACAAGAACGCGCAGGAGCCGATAGGGAAGCCTTAAGACAATGCGAAATGCGAGCAGCATATCATATGAGTTTCTGGACAGTAAACCAGACATTATATGTCGAATTGATGAACCCAAGAAGCGGTTCATGAGAATGCCCATCAAGACAATGATTCCTGATGGAGTACCAGAATGGAACGAGATACTTCCAGACAAATCTAAGTTCTCCGAAGATCTTAGAGAAGTCCAGAAGACGGTGCAGAATTATGGCAACCGACATATTCATCTACTGAAGACAAGTTCATCGATCCAAAATCGATGGAGACGATAGTGAAATATCGAATGAAACTCTTGAAATCCTTCATGATATTCGAACGAAAGTTAAGAACTTGGAGGACACTCAAGTTTTTCGGGAGGAAAGAAACGATTGATTTTGGGGACAGTACCTATTTACACCAAAAAGGGAAACCAACCGAAGTTATATGAAAATGACGGACGATGAAAAGCTCATTGCTATCATCAAAGGAAAATCCATCATAAACTAAAAGTGATGGATATGGAGAAGATCAATCTTAAAGATCTACATGACCGAGTAATCCTTCGGGATTAGGTATTGTAGACTTAAAGATGAACGCAGGAGGTGGATCAACTTTGGTTACCTATGACCCTCATGGTAGACCAATTCCGCCGATTCCACCACCGCCACCATAAATCCCAACGTCGAAGAAAGTGCGGGTTCAAATCATGGAACACAGACGAGAGAATGCATCACGTTGGAGATTTCACCACAGGAATGAAACACTTTCAGAACGGGAGTTCGACCACCTCTTGCAAGAACTCGAGTACCTCCAGAAGGCCAAACATTCACCGGACGCCTTATGGAAGATCACATCTAGATCCGATACATCCATATGGGTTGATGCTAACCGGATATCCCGCATTTCAAAAATCGAGAAGTCCTTATTGATGAATGGGCATCAAGAATGAGGATTGCAAAGATGTACCCTTGATCTTACGAAAGATTCCTTCATTTTACTCCTTGAAATGAGTATTGAGGATCTGTAAAGATTGCATGGGATATGACCGATGCAAGTACGAAGAAGAGCGGTCACATCAAGAGAATCACTAAAAGGAATTGTCGATGATATGGCAAAACCATTCAAACTCCAGTTTAAGCACAAAGTTACTTTGAGGGATTAGAGGATGAGAAAAGAAAAAGATATAAACAAGCCCTCTATAGCCTTGAGTTACATGATATTTGTCATATTGACGAATATATCAAGTTGTTCACCGAATACCGGTGGAAATCCAAGATTGGAGAAAAGGAAGCTTCACAGCTATTCTTTGCAAAGATTCCGAGTCCCTGGAGAGAAATTCTTATCAGGGAATACAAGGATGGAGCAGAATTAGATACAATGGCCAGAAGAATGTCTTTCTTAAAGGCCAAGTTATCTGAATGGTGTTACCAGGCAGCTCTATACAGGAATTATAAGAGATTACGAGGAATTAACAAAGCGGTTTCTCTATGTTGCGTGGACAATGATATCCCAACAGTTGTGGGAGGACAACCACGGCGGCATAAGAAGAAGAAGGAGAGAAGCCATCCATACCGCCCGGGAAGCAGCAGCAAAAGGTCTTCATGGAGACCTAGAAGGTTCTAGTCAAAACAAAAAGCCAGAAGTTACAAATCAGGGCAAAGACCAGCACCAAGCAGGAGTAGAGCCTCATCATCAGGTTCAAATCAAGCAAGTACCAGTAGAACACCAGAAAGAAGAACTTTCAGGCGAGCTCACACCAGAGCTAATGAAAGTTTCAAAGACTGTAATTGCTGGACATGCGGAGCAAGGGGGCACACCTCAACTGATTGCCCAGATAATCAAAAACGAGGAGTGAGACAGTTCAAAGCGACACTAGAAATTAAAGAAGTTGTCTACTATCAAGATCTTATACATGTGTATCAATTTGAGGATATACCCTCAGATGAAAGAATCTATGAAGAAGAGATGTATTCTGATGATGGAAGTGACTATAGCTCACAATCAGAGTGAAGAAGAAATTCTTCAGCAGACGGTTAGAGAGGATATGTCAGGATTCCTCTCCCACACTACGGTTTCTCATAAGACTCTTATGAGAATTATGAAGGAAGTTCCAAAGCTTCAGATATACGATGGATTTACAATTGGAGCTATGGAGAGGGCCTTGGATAAAATTGGGTTACGTAATAGAAAGCACCAAATTATCCACAGAGTAACTACTGGAGAATTTGCCATCCCAATGGAATTCACTGGTAACCTGATCGAAATGCAGTTGGTCCCTTACAGAGAAATCCAGGAGATCAAAAGCACAGTCAAAAGAGATGTTGCCAACACACTTTCATGGATTTACATCGGAGCCATAAGAGTCATTATTAAAGCAACATTCAAAGAAGGAATAGATTCGCCACTCAACTGGCTATCTTTGATAAGCGAATCTCAAATCTCAAGGATTCATGCCTTGGAGCGATTCTGAAAATTTGTATCTTTGGGAAATTGGCATTTAATGTATATCCTAGAATTGCATACAATTTGGGAGATCGAGATTTCAACAGAGTCCTGACTCTTCATCAAGATTTCAAAAGAGACGATCTGATGAAAGAAGGGAACAAACCCTACTCGATCACATACAAGATATCCTATGCTCTCTTGAATACACATCATTCAGAAGTATTCTTGAGAAAGGAATTTATTGAAGTCCCAAGAATCTTCGAGGACTTTGCCAGTGATGGTTCTACCAAAATCATGGAATCTCCGACTATCAAGTAGATCGATATGAAAATACAGATCGACCCGGTCTTCAACAAAAGTCGAAGTCTCGAGTTGGAAGGATGTCTTTCCAACATGATAGAATGGTGAGCAGTAGCCGTTGGGAATAAAAGAGACCAAGTACAGTTCAACGCATTCCAGATATTTGCAAAACAGCAGGAGAGCTGAAATGTCCAGAAGGATGGCGAGGAGTTGAAGTAATATTCGACATCACTCAAAAGGATAATATTTTTCCTTGTGATGTTTTATATTATCTCCAACAACCTATAGTTGAAAGGTATCAAGGAAGCCTGAAGATAGGTGAAATTGAGATGACTATCACAGGGGTTGCAGGGAAAATCCCAGAGCAATTAATACTGGGAATTGAATTTCTTGAGGATCATAAACCTTGGGAAAGATTACAAGAAGGAATGGAGTTCGCAGTGGCTGATAAAAGATACAGAATCAGATGACCACTAGTCCATTCTCCATATACATTTCTATAGGAATGTTATATGTTGAATACAAGGCCGAGTATTTCGCCGCCTATATTGATTCAGTCGGAATATGTACGCAAAGCCGGATGTTTTTCCTAAAGAAATTGGAGAAGATTTATCGCCTATTGCAGAAGAGATTTCTCTAAAAGAATTCTTATTCTTAATAGAGAAATTAAACAAGCGTAGTAAATCATGATCGGAGGCGCGGCGGTACCCATGGTACAAAGTGAAGACGCCACCAATCAATTTCACGACAGAGAGCAGATGTCTTGCTAGGACATAATTTCCTACAAACATTCAAGCAATTTACACAGAAAATGCGACAAGAAGACTTATTTTCACAACATTATGTGATCATAAGATTATTGTCCAGAGACTGTGGGAAGCATTTTATAGAAAAATGCCTATTAAGATTATTGTCCGAGATCGTGGGAAGCATTTTATAGAAAAATGCCTATTAATTTTCGCAGCTAAAGCATGGTGATGAAGCCAAACTTCTAATCCAAAGATGGAGGATCGAAGAAATTTGGTGATGCATTATTATCCTATAGACAATTCAGTTCGAACCATAAGGATAAGAAAATATGGGATAATAACTTGTATTCATTCAGAGTACAAGGTGAAGAACGAGTAACTCCAGAGGCTATTTCGGAATTGATGATGAGCCTAACGGAGAATCCGCAAAGTGATGTTACAATAGAAGAACAAGTATTACTTGAGGATATCAAGAAGAAGATCCAAAGGAATTACAATGAAGATCCTTTGGCTTGGTGGGATAAGAACGAGCTCAAAGCATCCTTAAAGGTTAAGCCAGGAAAGGAGTACGAGTTCGTGAGATTTAAGCCAATCCTTATGAATCAGGAGGATCGTGAGGATATGCAGCAGATACTTAAGGAACATCTTGACCTTAAGTTAATTTCACCAGGAGAAATCAAAAGAGGAAAACCAAGACTCGTTATTAATTACAAAGGGATTAATAACATTTTGGAGTTCGACGGATACTATATCCCAAGCCGAGAACATCTGGTCAAATGCATCAAAGGTGCCAAGATATTCTCAAAGTTCGATTGCAAGTCTGGATTCTACCACATTAAGATGGAGGAAGAAAGTAAGAAGTTTACATCTTTCTCTATTGATAGATCGCATAAATGACATAGAAATTGTCATATTTTTCCCATACTTTTGATGTTTGATTGAGCTTAACTTGTGGGTTTGATTGATTCTTATATTTTGTAGGAAAGTGGAGGAAAGTGACTAAAATGGACCCAATTCATTGATGTTGAAGTGGCGAATCGGATTTCTTGAAGTTAAGAGAACGTAAAACCTTTTGGCTTAAGGCGTGGGCACACCTTATTCAAACAAGCGATCATCTGGTGAGAGCTTTCGATATAAGGCGTGGTCACGCTAGGACACTGCGGGATTTTACTAAAGTGGCGCCCCTTACCTTAGAAATCAGATTTTTAATATTTTGGTTTAGTCTCAAGAGTTCTAAGTATGGTAGGATTGTTATTGAGTGTATTTTTGGAGAGAGAATGTTCTCTTCCAATTAAAAACACGTTTCCTTCTAGGATTAGGATTCATCTTTTGACTTTGGACTTGAACCCTAGCTCTCTCTCTCATTCTCCTCTCGCGTTATTTTTCGATTCTCTCTTTCATTTTGATTTTTTCCTACGACTATGTCTATGGATTGCTAAACTACTTTTCCCGCTAAAGGATAATTGAAGATTTGGTTCTACGCGATTTGTGAGATCTAATTAATTTTACTTATTCTTCTTTTCGCTATTATTTATATATCTTCTATTCTTATTGATTATTGTTGTTTGATTAATTGCAACAAAAAGGATCCTTTGTTCAATTATCGAAATAACATATCGCCATTTAGAACGTTAAAACCGTAAATGTTTATATCTTCTAATTGTTGTGGAAAATTACATATTTGATTACATATGTGGTTTTCAATATATGTTTTGGAGATATATAATCTAGTTTAAATGAACCTACATGTGTGTTTGTTGGCTAGAATTGGTGGTCTCTCTAGATTTTAATGCTGTTGATAAATTAAATTCTAAGATCGTATCTAGAATTGTTTATTGGCTAGGGAAATAATTAGAGATTGTATCCTAATTATCGAACGAGTAAGGAGAGATAGGTTGTTAGGTCGTACCAATAACCATAACCAATTTGATAGAGAATTGAAGGATTTATCTTTGCATCAATGATCAATTCCATGAACCATTTCTGAGATTATTCCTTTGGTTGGATATTTCATAAACTGATTTATTCTTCATTCATATTATTTCTTCTTTTCATCTTAGTTAATTCAAAAATCTCAAAACCCCTTTTTTGTTTTCATTGTTTTGTGAATTGCATCAAACTTAGTCTAGCCAATCTCTGTGGATTCGACCTTGCTCATCGTTGCTACAAATTAATTATTTGAAGAGCAAGTATTTATTATTGTTGGTTTCGACACCCACTAATTTTTGACCACAGGGACACTATATTTGGAACGTGATGTCTATGGGATTGGCTAGCGCACCCCAAATATGTCAAAGAAAGATGGATAATCTCTTCAAAGATTATTTCAGTTTCATGTTTGTATACATTGATGATATTCTTATCGCTTCAAAGAACATGAAGGAGCACCTCAAACATTTGGAGATATTTTCAGATGTGTGTCACAAAGAGGAATTAGTGCTTTCGGAGAAGAAGGCGGTGATCGCAACAAGACAAATTGAATTCCTCGAAATTGAGATTGACGAATCTGGAATCATTCTACAAAGTCATATTGTGAAAAAGATACAGGGATTTACAGATACACTGAAAGATAAGAAGCAACTTTAGAGTTTTCTGGGAGTTGTTAATTTTGCGATGGAATGTTCATTAACAATCTAGCATACTACAGGAAGGTGTTTAGCCCATTACTTAAAAAAAGATGCAGATTCAAATGGGAAGATGAACATCAAGAATGAATTAAACAACTTAAAGAAGTTTGTAAAAGCTTCCAAAGCTTGTGATTCCCCAAGACGAGGATGAACTGGTTCTTTTACGATGCTAGTGATGATTGGTGGGCGCATTCTTACTAAGGTCACACCAAATGAAAAGGTGGCATGCAGACATCGCAGTTAGTTTATTTACACCAAAGTGAAGCAACCAGATGGCATATCAACGAGAAAGAATTTTTTTGCAAATGTAAAGGCTTTTAAAAAATGGCCTCTATTTTTACTTGGCTAAAAAGTTTACTTTAAAAATTGATAATTCAAGTGTCAAGGCTTTTCGAAAAAACAAAATTGAATCAAAACGAGAAAAGGCTCGACACTTAGATGGCAAGTTTGAATGTCAATATTATGATTATGATATTGTCATTATAAAATCTCATGAAAATATTCTTGCAGATTTTTTGACACGAGATGGAAGGACGCGTTGTCGATGAGGTCCTCAAATGAGTAAGACATCTCGGGAAAAACTTTGAGAGTCTAGAACGAGATTTTGGGACGTTATATCTTAATGCGAAGTTGTTGGACGACTTCAACAGTGACTCGAAATCCATTTCTAGTCAAATACGAGCATGTCGGTTCGCTCAAGGACAATTGTTCTTAGATCGCAAAGGGCTCTCCTCCAGGCCGCATCTCCTACGATGCAAAAGGGGCGAATAGAGAACGGGCTCTAACCCGGAGGTTATGGATTCAAGTACCATAATCACAAGTGTTGCGGGTGATGCATCTCCGAGGGTGTACAAATCAGAACGAATGATGAAGCTCGGTGTCACAACCCGAGTCTTCAAGTCAACCCAGCACCTCTGGGGTAATAGAGGCAAAGTTGAATCTTAGGCCACAGACAGGCAAATCTAAGGTTCAAACTGATGAGATTAAGATTTCTCCAATGCTAGTATATCAACAACAATGGGAGAAATTGATTACTCGAAGAGGTATTAACCCTGAAAAAACAATGGTTGATATCTCAGGCAAGTATCCCAGAGTTTGGATGAAACCAGGAAGTCATCCAAATGAAGTACATGAATGGTATACTTTTGGAGCTCTAGCTTCAATCTATACCGTATCACCAGGATTCCCCGAAATTTCAAATTTACCAAAATGGATTGGGGAAGCAGTTTACGAGACTTGGGCCAATAATCCACATTTGGCCATATGAGATATTTTGGAACTATATTTTATCAGTGCAGCTCCCGAACCGGCGAAGAAAAGCTTTAATGAAGCTTTTCATTTCATCAAGCTAAGAAGACCGGATGGAAATGCTTTAGAATATATAAATGCAGCTTCACCGGAAGAAGGACCAGTATTAGTATGAGCATTTTCAGAAGACGAAGCTTCTACCAGATGAACATGGGGTCTTTGGGTTTGTCTAACCGAAATGGACAAAGTCAAATATCCATTTAAGTTTTTCTAGAATTCAGCAAATGGTTCTTTCCTTTTGAATTCGATGACTGGATCAACCACAGGATTTGCAGAGGAACTCTTCGAGACAAAAAGAAGAATTCTCTGGGAGAACAAGATTCCGGCGAGCAAAGAAACTTATCGGAAACTCTGTAACATGGCGCATGTTGGCCGTTGGATCGACCGAATCTGTCAAGCATGCCCCGAATGAAGGAACCCGAGTTTGGGAAAAGTTTTCGATCCAAACCCGACCGACAAGACCATGCAGCTGGAAAGGATAAGGGCCCAGCTCACAAGACGCGTTATCCTCGGGGACCACGCAAACCATCTTTTTAAAAAATTCCCCGACAAACACCACATGGGCTGAGTCACGCGGAAGAAAAAGAAAAGCAGTTGGCTAGGCAATAATGCAGGATATGACGTAAGAAGTGACGTCATAAATATTTACAAGATTTGGAGTCCGCCTTTCAAGTCCGGATTCACATCTATAAGAAGCAAGGGTTGAAAGATGCTGGGGACATTGAACATTTTCCTTAGTTTTCTTATAATAAAGTCTGAGAGAAAAATTTGTAAGATTTTTGAGTGTTTTAGTTTTCAAATTTTATGTGTTTTTGAGTGCAAGCCTCAGCTATGAGAGGCTAAACCAGTATTCTTCTCCCAAAAGGAGATTACTAATGTAATAAATATTTCTATAAGTTCTTAATAAAAAGAGGCTTTCTGCTTCAACATGTGTTCATAATGTACTATTAATTCATCCCGTTTAAGAATTACTGATACGCCTGGAGTAGGAAACGAACCAAGGTTGTGCTGAACAGTTGTTGAAGGAGTCGGATAACTTGCAGATCATCTTCCCTGAGGGTGAGGTTGAACAGTGAGGAGCTGTTTGTCAAACGATCTGGGGGCAATAATTTTCCGACTGGTGGTGTTGCGAACCATCTCACTCGGTGCTGTTTCGGTCAAAAAAGGTATGGATTTTAAGAGATTCATTAATTTTACGGAAGCATGTTGGGCCTGATATAGTTGTAATGGACTATTTTCATTTCAATCTAAAGACCCAATTTGTATACGGATAATTTCTTGAAATGAGATCTTGATAAAAGTATGGATTGTTGAGTTTATAGGCTGGAAACCTGACATGATCCATTTAAAACCTCTGAATAGAGACTGGATCTAAGTAGGTGTAACAATGCCACGAACAAAACAAGTTACAGAAAATAAGGGTTCTTATTTCTCGAAAATCCGAAAAACAAATTGATTATGGAGTAAAAATTTAATGTTTATTGATTATTGCAATAAATTTATTATTATGAAGTAATTTGCCACAAATTAGAGTTCAGAAGGATAACTAGAACTATTGTTATTAAAGAATACAATTCTAGGGGTAAAATGGTCCAAAGGTTGCAAAGTGTAACTATTTTCATAGTTCAGGGTGCAAAGTGTTACGAATCAAAATCTAGGTTGTGAAGTGTAAAAATGGATAAAGTTGGGGTGGCAAATAATAATTATCTCTTAAAATATTACAAAAAAAATTGTAATTGAAAAATAAGTATTGTAATCATAATTATAATCTTTATTTATTATTTCTTTAATTTAGTATGTAAATAATACATAATGACACGAAAATATATACATAATAATATAAAAACAAATTCAGTATGTACTGAAATTTTTGTTTCAGATTAGTTCACTATATTGTTTAAACTTATTTTTTGTTATTTTTATGTATTAAATAGGATAAATAATTGTATGCACGTATTTTTTCATTTTTTTAAAAAACGGATATGGCAAAGTGAAAACCGCCCAAAATTCAGATGACAAAGTGAAATTCTTAACAAAGTTCATATGGTAAAGTGCAACAACTAATGTTTGAATTTTAGGAAAAATAATTTTGCCCTCACGTGGAGGGCATGTAGGAATATTCGGAGAATATTCCCCGGCGAATATGGTTGTTGTAGGGTAAAGTGCAAAACTTGTGTAGTTTGTAGAGTAAAGTGTAAAGAAAATTAGTTCATATGGTAAAGTGTAAAAAAGTGCATAGTTTGGAGAGCGTTTGTGATAATTGCTCAAATTGCACAAAACAAATACACAAAACTCTTTTTATTACTTTCCCATAGAAAAACTCTTTTTACACAAAAAGGAGATGCTTTTACTTCTTTACCCTTACTTAACTCAACCCTATAGTGAACTTTGTTCTGTCTATCTCTTCAACACACTTTTATTTTCATTTATTATTTTTAAACTGTATATATACCGTGAAACTAAGTTTATATTACTGTGATGTAAGTATAATATCGTGATTCTACATATATATAACGTAAAATTACATATAACCACAAAATTATGCATATCGTGATTAATTTGATTAAGTATAATAATGTGAAATTATATGTACCGTGAAATATTGCATATTGTGATAAATAGAAAGTAGGTGGACTTTTTTTAAAGACATGTCTAATATCTAGATTGTCGTTATTTATTATTTACTTATTATTATTTTTGCTGATGAATTGACAAAACTTGGTAGTTCGATATGGTGGGCATTGACAAGTAATGGCGGAGGGAGGGGCAACTTGGGCTCCCCAAATAAAAGTATACTAATTCTTAAAAAAAAAAATTGAGTTAGGATTTACATATTTTTTTTTAGATTTTTTTTCGGTCCACCCAATTCTTATGTATCGGCACACCCCTATATTTTTCTTAGCTCCGTCATTGTTGGCAATGACTAGAATATGTGAGTGGAGAAGAGGGGATATTAACTTTTCTTGATGGAGAGAATTATTTTTCCCACCTCATAGAGACTGTGCACGATAGCCACAATTAATTTATCTGCAAGCCACGATTATACTAAAATTAAAAAATAATTGAAAAGAATTTATTATAATAAATAACCAAACATTCTATAAATAAGAATGAAATCTTAGTTTTTATACTAATTCTAAACAATAAACACTTATTGTTTAAAGTTAAAAAATTGAAATTACAGTTTAATACAATTGCAATCAGTTCAATTATGAGATATGCATGCGAATCTTTTCCAAAAAAAAAAAAAATCAGAATGGGACACATGTCACAATAGCATAGGAGTTGGTTTGTACCCACTTGATTCAATGTCTGAATTTTGTATTTTCAGTCATTTCCTGCTTTAATTAGCTAAATCCGACGTTGGTAGTATCGACTTGCCCGTAAATACACACGGACACATGCAATTTCTCTTGGAAACGGATCAAACTTTCCAAGAGAATTTTTGATATTTTGTTATATACGCATATACCTATATAAAGCTCCAAATTTTGATATTCAGCTTGAATTCTGACTCGATTAATTAAAAAATAATAATATTAATGTCTTTTCTATCATTATTTGAAGTTAACTCATACTCTAATCTAGTGAGACTTATTTAAACTTAGTTTATTTTAAAAACCAAACTAAACTGAATTATAATTTTAAATTCAATAAAAAATTAATTACTCACCTTTATAAAAATATTATTCGACTCCATTAACTTTATTTATTCATTAGTTGGGCATCACAGTGTATTCGATTGAACACTTGACCCTAGTTAATTAGTTAAATATGATATACTGAAAATTTGGCATTTGCCATTTACCGATAAATCACAATAGTTTTAAATTTACAGATACAAATAATTTTGGTATTTACCAATAATTTTAGAATTTATTGGTAAATATTTACCAACAACAATTTTGTATGCACTTTATAGTTACCTTAATACTTACACACATATTTTGTTGACAATTCGTATTTTGACACATCTTATAAGATATTATTTAATAATAATTATATATTTCTAAAGTATTATTTTATGTAGATTTTTTTTTTGAATTATGCTAGCACATTATAACTATCTATTAGTCTTTAACACGTACGATGCACCGATGTATATCTGTGAGACCTTATTTTTGTACTGTGACATGTGCAATTTCCTAATAGTTCTAAGAGTTTTATCTAGAGGTGTACATGGTATGGTACGATTAGTTCGACCAAAAACCGAAAAACCGAAGAGAAATCGGAAGAAAAGCGTGGTCAATGGTTCCTGGAACTGTTGATCGGTTCCTGGTTTAGAACTGGGAAAGAACCGGCCTTTATCGGTTCCGATTACGGTTTCTCCTTTGGAAGCCGGTTCCACGGTTCTGAATCGCAAATTCCACGGTTCCAATAGATATAATGAACTTTATAATGAATATAGTTTAAAATTTAAAGGAGAAATGAGTCAACCAAAAATACAACCTACACCTACTATTTCAACCGGTTTAAGGAAATTTAGCTATGCACAACGCTTAGTTAGGGAAAAATAAATAAACAACCACAGAGTTCCTCAACTTCTAACATAGAACTTGAGAATTATTATACTACAACTTTGAATTTATTGAAGTAGATAATGATGATTTGGACATATTGCGGTGGTAGTCACAAAAAAGTCAAAATTATCCAATCCTGTCGATCATAGCCAATGAGATTTTAGCATGTCCCATTTCAACTGTGGCGTTGGAGCAAGCTTTTAGCTCCGGTGGAAACATGTTGGACGAGCAAAGGTCGTGTTTGCATCTGAACAACTTAGAAGCTCAATGTTTGTTGGCCGATGGACTAGAGCGGAAAAACGAATACAATGAATGAAAGCTCAATTGGATCTCAACGATGACTTTGACATGGAAAGAACGTCCACAAATTTAATGTAAAAATAGGAGTGATTGAGCCACGCCACTCTCAAAAGGTAATAAGGGTAAAAAGGTAAGTGAACTATATGCGCTTTGATTCCACGATACCCTAAGAGGATACATAAGCAGCTTAATATTAATTATTCATATTAATTATTAATATTAAGTTCAAGCCCATTTTTTTCCCTTTTTTTTGTTCTATTTGATTTAAAGTCTTCAAATAATCTAAGATACTATTCTAATTTAGGTATTGAATTATATTGTGTTATATTTAAACAAAAAAATATTAATTTTAATTTAAAAAAAATAAAAAAATAAAGAAGACGGTTCCATGGTTCCGGTTCAGGAACCAGAACCGGCGGTTGCGGAACCGTCTTGGAACCATCTGTTCAAGGTTCTGGTTCTGGTTCTGGTTCCATATTATTTAGAACCGAAACCGACGCTTTCAGAATCGCGGACATGCCTAGGTACGGTTTGGAGATTAAAAAATCTCCAGAAGTACCAAAATTCGGATATATTAAAAATTGATATTTGGAACAATACTGTATCTAAAAAATATCTGTACCATATTTGGGACGGTTCAGTATGAATATCCAGTTCTGATGGACAGGTTTGGTCCAAAACAAAGAATCGGAGAATATTCATGTTTAACATGAATTATTATTTAAATTCTACTTTAGTTGTTTAATCCATCACACAAAAATATAAATTACAATATGAATTGCCAAAACATCTCTAGCAATACTGCTCAAGATGAGATATCTAGTTGCATTGACTTTCTACCAATCCAACACATTAAAATCATACGTTTTAGAATACTCTTCAAGATACCTCTTCAATTCTCCTTTGGCAACCGTTTTTGCATATTATTTTCTTTTCGGAAAAATTCTTTACATATGAAATGTAAGTTTATAGTTTATCGTATCAATGTCTCAATTTCTTGATTAGAGAATTACAATGGTTTAGGTGCAGCTTGCTAATCATTTAACTAATTCTAATATCAATTAATTTTCTCTTGACAAACGATGAGTCTAGTTACGATCATTAATAAGTCAAATACCATAATTAAAACATTTTCTATAAGCCACATATGATTTCTTAATTTAATTATTGAGTACATATAAATAAATTAATATGATAGAAATATTTTTTGATAAATAAATTAATGTGTAACTATTAGTGAATTAAATTTCAATTCAATTTATAAATTGATAAAGTATGATAATTTTTAATTTAATAATTTGTATTATTTTGTTTTGTACAATATTGAATTTCAAAGAATGTGTTGTTATTTCACTATCAAAATAGAAATAAGATAAAAATATTATATATGTTCATATAAAAATACTTAATGTCGGTTCTAGTTTCAGATCTTCTGTTCGGTATGATATCAGTATAAATATTTGAAAAATCTCCAAAATCATACCAATAAATATTTTGGTACGGATTGGTTAGGGAAAAATCAACAAAGTCAATTACTATTTTCAGTTCGAAAATTTTTCGATTCAAATATCGGTCCGATTTATGTAACCTCCAAGTCCTGCACACACCCCTAGTTTTATCTCATGTATTATAATAATTTTGAAATAGCATCATACAATATGTGTTAAATATTATTTAATATTTTTTATTGATGAAGTCAAAAAGAAAATAGTATCATGCCTAAGAATTATTAAAAAATATATATATGCAAGACTATATATTTGTGTTTGATTTTAGAAAACGGATTTTTCATAAATCGTGCACATTTCATTTTAGTCATGTTTAGATTCTTAATAAGTGTGAAAATTGGTGCTCTACCTTTTTTTATCAAGGTTATAGTAGTGTTGACGTGCTTCTTGGGTCAACAAAGGAAAACAGATTTTTCATAAATCGTGCACATTTCATTTCAGCCTTTTTATTAGGATTACCGAGCAGAGCGTGTCTGGTCGGTCCTCTACACAATGTGTATCTTACCAATTCCTTCTTGTCTTTTCTCTACTCTCTTTTCTTATCCTATTTTCGTTCTGCCTTTCTTATTGTAACGGCTCGCCTTCCAGATCGATGATTGTCCCCACAAACCAACACAAGTCTTTCCAGCACGCTTTGTCCTCACTCACACGCACCCTGAGAACAATTTCCCAGGGGGTCAACCATCCCATAATTGCTCCGGGCCAAGCACGCTTAACTTTGGAGTTTTTATGAGATGAACATGAAAAGAGGATGCATCTTGTTGGTATGAGCAGTACCTATCAAATCTTTTAAGCTCTCCTCAACTGTATAGTCTCATACCTACACAGTCTCAGAATCTCCTCTCTTCGGGTGTGGGATCGGTTCATTCATGTCCCCCTCCGCCTAGAAGCCTGCCAAGAGCCGCTCCTTGTTCGTGCCTTCTTGCACCGGTGATCACTCCCCGCCCTCTTCAGCCCCGGGCGTCGCACTTGTGACAAGTGAAGCTCCTTTTATATTCGTACAAATGATGGGTTAATCATTGTTGTCTCAGTAATGGGACACTTGTCCTTCTCTTAATAACTCATAGGGTATATCCTGTAGGGTGTATCTAGCTGACTGATTGCATCTTCGTACTAAAATAATGGGGCTATTCTGGCGCGCGTGGGAGTAGCCGTGTGTTGAGAGAATCTTGTTGACTTTGAGTGAATATTGCTGCTTTTGAGGGATTATTATATTGTGGGCATATTCCCTTGACTTGTTGACTCACGACATCCTGGGCTGCTATCGTCATGTCGGTTCTGCTCGGTAGAGACCCATTGAGCACCTGCTTGGCTATTTTCTAGCAGGCCGAGCTCGGTTTGTGCCACGTCATCGGCTCGGCTGCTTACGTCATTCGGTCGATTGACGTCATCTGGGTCGGTTGATGTCATCATCAGTTGGATGGCCATGTGGGATCATTTTTGTTCAGCTCGGCTTAGGTGTCATCAAGTAGTAAATTCATATGCAATTTTTTTTTAAATTATCCGTATGTGTAAATTGGGGCCAGAGATTTTTTTCAAAAGTTAATCGTGAAATAAATTAAAAATTAACATATGTATATGAGAACTAAGTAAAATAATTAAGTAAATAGGAGACATCAGAATATAGTCCTGACAATATTTTTGATCTTATTACATTTTTTTTCGGGAATATTTTTATTTTGTGGATTTTTTCATGTATATTATTTATTAACGTTTTAAGTCAATTTTTAATGTTTTTAATTTTATTGTGGGGATTTGTATTGTATTATTTGGATTTTCTAATTATTTTGTTCTATACTAGTTCTTATATTTGGTATGTTTGGATCATGCGATGACTAATTGTATTTTTGCAAAAATAAATTTTAGTGATTGCAAAAATTTAGAATTTCAATAGATAATCAAAATATAAAGATATATAGTTAATTTGATTATAAATCATCCGATTAAACAATAGAAAAGTAGATTATTTGAAACTATGAAAAACCTCTTTAAATACAAATATTTGGTTGATAACAATTTTTTGTGAGTGTGAATTGTATCTATTTATAGATCATGTCTATCTATAAGAAAGTAAATGGTAGAAAATGTCTTAACTACCCAATTTTAACTATTTAATACATTGTATTTTCAATACAATATTACAAGATTTTCTTGTCCCCAGCAGGCGGTTTTTTGTCCCAATAAGTAGCTTTTTTTTCCTAGTTATAAACTTGCCCCTTTTGTGGATTTACTTAGAAGACTCATATGTGCCATTACCTGATGAAATGTGATAGACGAAATCAAGTTTTTGGTACGTGTTTTGTCCAGCGCTCTTGTTGCGAAGTTCTGAATCTATGGATTAGTCAGATCTGTTTCAACTTAAAATTTTGTTTTAGACGTGTATAGATCTATAATTTGTAGGCTTGCAATTATTTTACATCTGTTTTTGTAACCATTTGTAAGTTTCTTCTGTTGAATGAATGAAATTCATTTTGACTAAAAAAAACAAGTTATTTCAAATTCCAATCATTTTTAGAGTTTAGAAAGCTGAAAAATTGTCAGAATTATTAAAGGGTCAATCAAAAAACATGTTTTATATTTAACAACATAATTTTAGGAAAAATAAAAAATTCAGAAAAAAATATATATTTATGTATATATATACACATATAAAAAAATATCAAACAAAAAAATTCATATCTAATGGTTCCATTGTACAACTTTGAAAGTTGAATATCAAAATACATTAACAAATATGAAATATAATTTCTATTAACATGTAAAATACGTTAATATAAAAAATAATTTTCTATATGACTATGTAAAAGACTATTATGAATATGTTTCATATAAAGTAAAATTTTTATTTTTTTTACATATATATATATAATGCTATGTATGGATATATGTACTATAAATAATTATTTGATATATATTTTAAGATTGTTTCTTCAATTAACATAAGTATTTTTATTAAATTTAATCAACTTAAATATAATTCCATATAATTATGAATATATGAGTTATTACCCAATAATAGCTATACATATATCATAAATAGCTAAAATACATTAATATACAAATTGATGTCTAATAACCCAGATACATAATTTTAAAACCCATTACAAAATAATAAGTAAATAATTATTATACTTCTTTATTTGTTATGTTTATTTTTATTGTATATATGCAATATTTATATCAAACTGAAGATTATAAAAAAATGATTAATAGAGATATTATACTTAAAAAATGGATCTAAAAGGAAGAAAAAAAGTTATTAAATTTTAAAAATTGAAAAATGGCAAATATAATAATTACTGCAATATACACAGAATTGGAAAATTTATTATTTATATAATTTTAAGAAATAATTTATTTAAAGAAAGTTAACTATAAAAAACAATCAAATCCCAAATATTTATTATTTCTTATTTTCTATATAATTTTATTACTTTTTTTAGTAATGTAATTTAAGAGAGAAAATATCTAGGTTACTATTCCTAGAATAGTCCCTCTCTCTCTATATATAGATTAAGACAATGTATTATTCATCAAAGTATTATACACAGTAAATATAACACTTGTATAAAATGTTTCACCTCGAAATATGGCACATTACTTGACAATTCAAAATGCAAATAGGAAATTGGAGTGTTTTCTTTTATTATTTCGACAAACGTATGCTATACGAGCAAAATACAATTATCATAATTGAACACATGACAATATTTAAAAATACTTCTTAAGAAACCATATACGAAAGTTCGATTCTATAAATAGGCCGACTTTCATTCCAAAAGTGCTTAATAATATTCCCTTAATTTAATTAAGACCGTTGATCTGCAACGCTCCTGAAAATGGAGCGCCATATTTTTATAAAATTGAAAAATAATCAATTGGAACCGATGGTTCCATGGTTTCTCTCAATGAGGAACCGCAATTGGAACCGGGAATCGGTCAATGGTTCCTGAAATCGTTGACCCAGTTCCTCAGTTGGTTCCGATTCCATTTGACCAGTTAAATTAATCGACACTCTTGAATCAATGGATCAACGTGTCAAAAGGCAAATTGACTGATTTGTAAGTATATTTCACATTTCCAGCCTCACAATCATTGAGTCTTAAAATTATCTTCTAACGAACAATTCCCTTATTTCTGGTCAGATTCTTTAAACTGCGACGCCACTTTGGGTCGGTCGGCCATCCATATTCTTTCTTTATAAAGATATGTCAAGTTGGATTTTAAAGTCGGGACAAACTATGTTCCGGCCGAAATTTCAGACGTCTACCCCTTTGATCATTATTCTTCACTTTGGGCTTAGATTGGTCGGATTATAAGTCTGTTTGGTCAATTCTCTCAAACGTGCTCTTAATCTGTAGTGGGCCAAACTTCTAAGGCCCACGTCAGATCGGACATAATAATAATTATTATATATTATATAATTAAACAAATCGTATTTGGTTATATTATATTAACTATACAATTTTTTTCCAATAACTAAACTTAAAAGTCAAATTGGATATTTTATTGTTAATATGTTAGCAAAATTATAACTAGACATTTGATGAATTAAACGGTTTAATAATAAAAAAAAATACGCCAAAAAGAAAATGAAGAAGAAGAAAGTGAACAATGACCTTTGGTAGGACCAACCAACCAACCGACCTTTGGGCGTTTGGCGGCGTTGTTAAGTTTATTACTGTCCTTCCTAAAATACCCTCATGTCGGCCAGGGTAATTTCCCTAATGCCACCAACAGGGCAACAATTTCTCCATCCCACATGGACAAATCCACACTAGGTCCAGTCCGGGGCTTCAGGAACCTTCAACGAAACATCCTACGATCCTCAGATCCCCGCTTTTAAAAAGACAACAAATTCAATTCTATAAATTCTCATCTTTTTCACTTGCCTTAATTCTCACAAGTTTCCCTCTTTACCAATATATAAAAAAAAAACACAATGGCCCAAACCAACAAAATATTCGACTGTTGTTCGCCATTTTCAGACACAAGTAGAAAACCATGCCCACCATTTGTGACACCCGTCCGAGGTGCCATCAAGCGCCGAATTTTCTCCACCCTGTTTGGCATAATTGGGAATGCTTTCCTCTGTTTCGTCCGTTGGATTAGTTGATTTTAAGTTTCCCTGTTAGCATTCACCGTTGGATTGCGTGTTACCATGTCTCCGACCCCAAATGCTCGTTTTTGTGTGTTGTTTCGCTTGTCTACTTTTGTTTATCATTTCGTATTGTGGGTTTTTGTTCTGCATGTATGTGATCTGATTAATTACAGCTTGTTTGTTTTCATGCTATGACCTAATGATAGTAACTGTGTTTTGTATGTTCATTTAGTTAAATTTACTGGCTTACATGTCCTGTTTTGAAATTGAATAGTGAAAAACAGAGTTTCACTTTTCAGTTAAAAGAATAGCTGGGCCCAGAATTCAACTGCAACCGTCCCTCCTTAGAACTTATCAGGGTTGTCCATTTGGGTTGGGTCCAAGTTTATGTGTTCATAGGGGTTCAGAATATGTCAATCCAAACTCGAACATTTTAATTAACTTAGTGTTAGGATTTTTGAACTCGAACTGACCTATTTATCTCGCGGGTAACGCGAACCTGACCTGTTTAACCCATCTAATATAATTATTTGTATGTACATGAAATAATTTTAACTAAACTAATTTAAAAAGTTTAAAATCAATCATCATGACACACTATTCAATCAACAAAAAATATTACAATTCACAACATACAAAAAGAAGCAATATAATTACATAAATAACAAGACATACTAATCATATTTTGAGGACAACATACAAAAAACATATAAAATAATAAAAACATACATAATTAAGAGGTTTTAGCATTTAAGTTTTGTCTTGTTTTTTTCTTCTTACAATTAATTATATATTTAGTTTTCTTTTAAATTCATAAATGGTTTATACGGGTTAAATGAGTTATAACAGGTTAACTCGAACCTGGCCTATTTAATTGGCGGGTTATTTGGGTTTGACCCGATTTTGACTCAGACCCATGAAACTTGGACTCATACAAGTTAAATTCGTGTTGGGTTTGCATATTGGGACTGAAATTGAAAGCCCTAAGGAACCATCAATCAAGAATTCATGACCTAGCAATATTGATATTAATTACTTTTCCTGTTTTTGATCTTTTATTATAATATCGTGTTTCATCTCTTATTCGATCGGTTTTTAATATGATTAGTGTTATACATGTGAAAATTATCTGTGCGAGAACAAAATATGAAAAACAATTTTGGAATAGTATATGTCATCCGCCGATGAACACTTATTATTTGATTTCCCCTTTTATTTTTTATTTTTTGGAGTTGGGCTTTGGGGTGGAGAGGGGCGCAATAGTATTGGGGTCTTAAAACGAAGGGATGAATGCCTTAGGTACAAACCTTCAGTTTTAGCAAAAAAGGATGTGTCATAAGCCTGTTGTAGAGTCCCATATGCATCTAATTGTGGGCCTTGGCCCTTTTAGGTGCAATCTCCAAGGCCCAGTTAATGATATTCGTGATACTTGTGTTGGTATATTTAAAAGGGTAACTTTCAGTTTGTCTTTTAAAGTATGCGAGTTCTTTTTATTTTGTCTCTTAATTTTTTTTTAATACGTTACCCCTTGAATCTAGTGTTTTTGTCATATCATACCCTCTATGAAGGTAGTAATTAATGTGTAAAAAAACATATTATATTCTAAGGGTAAAATACCACAAAAAAGTTAAGAGGACAAAATGCAAAAACTAGCATAGTTTAGGATATTAAGTATAATTAACCCTAATTAAAATGGACGACTACATGTAAAAGGAGCATATGCAATGTTTTCGCTAAAACTCTACGTGGGATCGACTTTTTTGTTGTAGTTGTTTATGCACGTGATAATCTTACTTCTTTTTTTTAAAGGAAAAATCATGCATTAAATTTGCTGGAAATCCAACAACGATTGACAGAGGAGCTCTGGAAGATGGTCCCAGATAAATTCTACAGTTGACATATGTTTTGCAAAATTTGCTAAAAGATGAGCAACAAAATTAAATGAGCGCCTAAACCAAAAAATGCCTTTAATGAAGGTTTGTGACTTTAGATAAGCAATATCTTGCATAATGCCAGAGCATGAGGCAGAAGGGTTTGCTTCACCCGTGGCCGCGAGAATAACTTGTGCCGCATCTCCGAAAATAGAAACAGGACCAATATTTAGGGTGCGCGCAAGCTTGAGTGCCTCTTTTAAGGCCAAACATTCAGCAACTTCCGGATCAGTGATGCCATTGAGCTATTTAGAAAATCCTTGCACAAATTTCCCATATTCATCAAATAAAGCAATGTCGACGCCCCCACACTCGGAATGTGGCGTAATAGCTCCGTCAAAACAAATACGGGGGTGGTAATCGCGGTGAGTGGGGTGTGTCGACCCATGTGGAGGTGGAAGTGTATCATCAGGGGATGAACGGGATAAGTGAAAATCATGCAAGATATTATTGTTAGAGTAGGGTGCCCTGCACTCCAATTAGAATTGGATTTATCCTACTTGTAAAAACAATTTTATTGGGAATTATATTAATATAAAAGGCGTTTTTCTTTATCTTATGTTTTGCATTTATTATTTAATTGCTCATAGATAAAGTCCTTAGATCATTTTAAGCTATGGGGTATGGTTGCGCATTTGATGGCGATCATGGAACATGCCTCTAAGGCTTTGATCTTAAACTAGTTCCAAGTCAATGGGTTTTTCAAGATAGGGCGTTGAATAACCCGTAAAGACTTGTGTATATGATGCATGCTCGTGAGACGAGAATGTTACATTCCATTAACATTAGCGTTGAGACGCAAATGCATATATATGCGGAGTGCTTGTTGGCGAACAAGTTCACCGAACATGACCCAATGGAAATTCTTATATGGAAACTTTGTTTGTCGAATAAGAATTTTCATATTGCAATAAGTACATGATTAATCCTGATTACTTGAGGCACGATGGCCGTGTGTCTATCTGCAATACTTTGATTTATTTTTGATTGCTTGACAATCACAAAGGGGTATTTTGGGTATTGCACTGATGTACATGGGAGGCATGCGTGGCGATATAGAATTCGGCACTTGTCTTTTGACAAGGAATTTCGTGTTTTCATAGTTTGTGATTCAAAGACCTTGGCCAAGGCACGATGAATTTGATTCATAAAAGAATCATTAGAACTTGAAATGGAATCACGATTATTAAATCAATTGGGTTTCGATAAATCCATACCCAAGATTTAATCGGGAAATTAGTTGTTGAAAGGATTGTACATGTATGCAATTGCAATTGAAATAGTTTACTCATTATTTCACCTAATTTGGGTAATCATGCTACTTGCTAGATGTTACCATGATTTGTAGGTTCTTGAAATTAAAGAGTTAATTTCAAGTATATTAATTAATATGATTAATTAGTAGAATATATTATTCGAAAGTTACAAGAGTTGTAAGCCTTTGCTAGTGTTAGTCGTGAACCTAAAAGGGTCACACATAATTTTGGTTGTTGACATTTCAAAATTGATAAATTCAATAGTTGAATGCAATTAATTAATATAGATTAATTAATTGGAGTTTTAATTTAATTTAATAGTTGAATTAAATATTTAATTAAATAATATGATTATCTAATTAAATCTAATTTGATTAGAAGGCTCAATGAAAATAATAGAATATATTAATTAATCAATTGGATTGATTAATTTGGGCTTTGGGTATTAATTATTTGAATTAAGTAATTGGACTTTGAAAGTTCAAACCCATATCATAATTGAGTAGGCTATTGTAGAAGCCCACTAGACAATTGAAGATAAATAAATAAATAAATAAGATTTATTTATATATATATATATGTGATATATATAATGATATATATATATAGATATATATAATCACTTAAGAAAAAAAAAATGGCCAATTGGTTTTGGTCCATTACAAAACACGGCGATTATCCATTTAACATAATGGAGAAATGGTTTAACCCCATTTTGGTTAGTGGGTGGTTTTCATTCTCTTTAGTTAATAAAACAAGAATGAGTTTTATTATGTAAATGTACGTGAACAAAAACTAAGGCTTTTTCGTGAGTTGAAAAAGGGAAGAGATCGCCGAGTTTTGTGAGAAAAATTAGAAAGTGTTCTTACGTTTTTCTTCAATTTTTCTAAAGCGATTCATCTTCAATTGTCGTAGATAATAATTAATTGATAATTATTTATCTACACAATTTATTCTTCAATTAATTGTTGATTGTGGAATTAATATTCTAGTCCACTATCAATTCGAAAACAGGATAAATTTTACTAGCGAAAGATTCATTCCGGTGTCAACAATCATAAGGTGGACTCGATTGGAGGAGACGTTCGGATCCCTATTAGCGAGCATTTGGAGTTTAGGTGATTGCCACATATCAGGGAATTGATTCCTCTCAATTCTCACTAAAAGGAGAAGACTCTACGAGGGTAATTTCCTTTTATCCTTACGAATCAAAATTTGTTTTCTCGCATGATAACGAAAAATGCCGATCGTTACAATCGCTACGTGAACCTACGGGGTTAGCGTTTATTATGATGAATGCCTTGTTTTAATTAGATTAAAAATTTTAAATTTCCGCTGTGCAACCCCGTGTGGTATAGCGAACCCAACATTATTTGCTCCCGCAACGATGGAGAGCGGATCCGGCGTAATATCGTCAAACTTCTTCCTGTTTCGATGGAACCATAGCAAATTTGTAATGACAACAAATAGGCTACTAACCTCGGAATTGGAGTTCAGAATCACCTCTTGGAACCAAAGTGAAAAAGAGGGTTGCATGAATTGGAATAAAACATCCTTGAGACCACTATTAGTCCAAACCAAATCTGCAAATTGACAATGAAAAAATATGTGAGAGGCATCACCATTTTCATTTTCACATAAGTAGCAAGGATCCACAACATGAATATGGTGATGTGCGAGATTGTCTACAGTCGGAATAACTCCTAAACAACATCTCCAAGCAAAAAGCTTAAACCGAGGAGGAGCGGGGAGCTGCCAGATTTTTTTTCAAGTTGGATTGGGATTCGAATTTGAGGCAAAAACCGGTTGGAGGTCTGGGAAAATAGAGTTGGAGGATAAAGCCGTGTGATAGGCGGACTTGACTGAAAATTTCCCATTTTTATTGTGATGCCAACACCAAAAATCCTCCAAAGAAGATGAAGCAATAGGGATAGATAGAATCAGTGAAGCTTCATCTGAAGAAAACATGGATCGCACTAGATCCTCTTTCCAGCAACGGTCAAATTGATTAATAAGAGAATCCACAGTAGCTTGGGCATCAAAGACTTCAATGGGAGGGTGGGCAAAGAAATCAGTGCTACGGGGTAGCCACGGATCCGTCCAAACTCGAGTCGAGGTCCCGGAATGGACCAGACGACGCGCTCCCAGCATCAAAATAGGTCGTCTCTCCAAAATACTTCTCCAACTCCATGAGGGTCGAGATTCG
Source organism: Rehmannia glutinosa (assembly GCA_016081115.2). Classification (NCBI taxonomy): domain Eukaryota; kingdom Viridiplantae; phylum Streptophyta; class Magnoliopsida; order Lamiales; family Orobanchaceae; genus Rehmannia; species Rehmannia glutinosa. Next base: position 322,372 of record JABTTQ020002040.1, read on the forward strand.
ATTTTAGCATCGAGAAAATTACCATGTGGATAATATTTGGTGCGGAGTATCCGTGAAAGTAAAATAGATGGTTGGGTAAGGAGTCGCCATGCTTGCTTCGCAAGGAGAGCAAGATTAAAAGCATGGAGATGCCGAAAACCCAACCCCCCATTTACTTTCGAGCGCGCAATTTTGTTCCAACTAACCCAATGTAATTTTCTGTCATTTGCGGTACCACCCCAGAAAAAGCCAGCGGCCATTGACTGAATTTTATGTAGAATATTATCGGGCAACCGAAAATAAAACATGGCGTAGTTCTTTGATAGTAAGGATAGTTTAGGTAGATTTGGTAATGGGCCGGGTCGGGCCAAGTGGAAAATTAGTTCGGATCAGGCTATCCCAAAATTCTACTGGGCTTCATTTCTTGTGACCCAACCTAGCCCATCAAGTGTATTTTTTATCGGATCGCTCGGGCTTGTCGGACTTCGAGCTATTTGAGCAAAGCTAAAGTAGGCCCGGTCCTTTTCGGGCCGATAAAAATGAAGCCTAGCCCAGTCGTATATGCGGACTGGCTGGGCCGGCCCATCGGACCGAAACAATTTTGTCGGCTTTAAGTTTAGGTGATCCGTTATTAGCACCAGTGGATGGGATCAAATTGTTTAAATTCCTTGTTCCTTTTTCTTATTCCATTTTCCTGTTCCAATTTTTGTTTTATTTAGCTAGAATAACACATCCTTATTTGAATAAATATAAACTATTGATTATTAATATATCTACACAAGTCATTCATGTTCTACCTTTTCCACTGTCCAGATAAATGACTTATATAGATATATTAATAATCAATAGTCCATACTGGCCACTGGCCCATGCTTGTCTCCGTCCAATCTATTAAAAATTTGAAAAAAAAAAGGAAATTTTAGTTATAGCTTATAGTTATTCTTTTTAGTTTTCATTCGACCCATCTTGCTTTTGTGTGTTGGCTCCGCTTATGATTATCCGCGCGTAAAGTTAAGAAATGTTCATAAAGTATATTATTTTATGTTTAAGTGAGCAAAATTAAGAAAATTAGACTCGGCAAAATTTATGTGCTGTTTTGGTACAGAAATGACCCTCCTTTGCCCCAGAAGTAACTCATCATAATATTCAAGAAGGGGAGTTTTTGACAATTCAGAATCAATGACAAGGTCTTTCCCATCATACTACAAATTACCTTTTTCACATTGGTTCTTGGACTTTTTACATCGGTTTTATAACCGATATAGAATAAGGCGTTGTGGAAAATATATTTATGCCTTGCAGCTATCTCAGCTAAGTAGCTAAGTAGCCGGATTTAGCTTTGACATAAGAACATATCAATCTACATATAATATATGTATTGATTTGCGTTATAATAAGAGTTGAAACACATAGTGAATTCGGTTGCATCAACGCCAAACTCATATTCCTTCCCATGAGTTTGTACATGAACTCTGAGTTCCAAATATTTATTTTCTAAATTAAAGCTTCCTAGCCACGGGCATCCCCATCGCGTAGAACGACCTCTAGTTAGCCCAATTATTTTTCTCTTACTTAAAAATATATAATTTTTATTTTTTCTTCTTAGACAAAAACAGGGGAAAATAAAAAAAAATGAGGCTGTGTTTCCCGGTCAAATTGAACCTTTTGAATTAATAACATCAGACAATTCCTTTGCAATTATTTCAGCTTGCTGATGCAACAATGCCTTACTCACTAGCCTACCTTGAGGGAGAAAATTAAAAAAAAAAACAAAAAAGATGATCCAGGTCAACGTATATAGATTATGAATAAGTGAAGATGTTCTTTGTAGTAGATTGTTTAATTATGACAGAATTGTTTTAAGTAAGACCCACCAGTTACAACATTCGGCATGTTACGCGCACGAGCCGTGAACATGATTAAATTAACGTTGCCCCTTCGGACAAGTGAAGATGTTCTTTGTAGATTGTTTAATTAGCAACGTTACCTTTTTATTAGTTGGTCAATTTTACGGTTTTGCCCATCGGGTTTTCCAATCTTTCCGGCTTGAGATGAGACACCCTCAAGCCCCAATTGATTTGTCGGCTTTATGCGATTTCAGGTTTAGTGTTGGAAAATGAATTTTCAAACTTTATTGGTTTCGTGTGAGAATTGAGAATATGTTTGGTTATAGTTTTCAAATTTATTTTTGACATAGGTTTGCGTGATTGCAGTGTATTTTTACCTAGGTTTGCGTATTTGGAATGAAAAATTGTTTGGTTGTGTTTTCAAAAGAATATTTTCCATAAAAAGTGAAAACTGGAAATGATTTCATTTCTACCGAAAAACTTTTGAAACAAACATAAACCCATTTTCAGAAATAGTTGGAAAGTGGAAAAAGGGGTTGGAAACACAACCATACATGACCATTGTTTCTGAGCCCGACTTTCGTAATTTGAGTCACCCAACAACTCGGCTCGGCTCTAAATGTCAAGGATCTTCCCAAACTTATGTCTATCCAACATTATCAATTAACCATGATAATGTTGTAATTCCTCTAACCCCACCAACAATTTCTCTATCCAACATTATCAATTAACTATCCCATGTCCACAAAATCCACACGCACTCCGTCATCGGACGCTTCGGAACTTTCGATGAAACATCCTACGACTGTCAGATCCTCGCTTTTAAAAAGACAACAAATTCAATTCTATAAATTCTCATCTTTCACTTGCCTTAATTCTTACAAATTTCCCTCTTAACCAATAATAGAAAAACTTAATGGCCGAGACAAACAAGATATTCTATTCATATTCGCTCAACCAGACGGCGGTGCCATTTTCAGACACAAGTATAAAAACATGCCCACCATTTGTGACACCTGTCCGAGGATCAATCAAGCGCCGAATTTTCTCCACCCTCTTTCGCATAATTGGGAATGTTTACCTCTGTTGCATCCGTTGGTTCCAAGGTTTCCCTGTTAATTAATATTCACCGTTGGATTTTGTGTTCCCTATCCATGTCTATGATCCCATATGCTCATATTATTGTGTGTGTTTTGCTTCTGCTTTTGACTTGAGCTTGTCTTTTATCACTTTCTTGTGGTTAGTTTGAATGTACGTCTACGCTACTCATTACAGTTTGTTTGTTGTTTGCCTACTTGTATTATAATGTAATAATACTATGTTTTGATCAATTGATGTTCAAATGTATGTTAAAAATGTTCTGTCTCTGGGTTATCCTGTTTTGAGTTTGAATATAGAAAAAACAGAGTTTCACTTGCCAACTTCAAAAATGTCAGTTGCATACAGCCCCCAGAAGACAAGAATCCAAGTGCACGCCATCACCATTGGAAATTTAGAATCAATCAAGAACTAATCAAGAACTTCACCTGGCATTATCTATATATAATTACTTTCCTTGTTTTCGCGGTATAAAATTAGGGTGAAAGAATAATTATATTATTATCTATGCGAGTGGGGATTGATTATAAAAGTTGATTTTAACTCGGATTGTTAATATAACAAATTAATTTTAAATATATTTTTCCGTTTTATAAGATTTGGAGTTTAGTTTGAGCTCGATTAGATTAATAAAGAAAGAAAATAAATAAAATGTATATTAAGAAATCAAGTTATTCGGATTCGATTTATATTCAACTTAATTAAAGTTGCTTGATTCATTTAATAATCTAGCGTTCTTGAATTTTTTTAGATTTAACAAACATTCATTTAAATTTGAAAAAACTTGCGTTCAACTCCACTCAATTTGTACACTATCCTATATAAAATAGGGTCAAGAAGGAGGCATTAGCTAGAATATTTACTGCCCCAAGGGTAACATTGGTATTATATGGACGTGTGTCGTACAATAACAATCCAAATCTCCTATTCTATTTTTTTATTTCATCCGTTATTCCAATACATTATATAAATGACGCTTTCACGATTATGATATTATCTTTTCATGGCATTCATCCAACAAAATATGTTTTGGACACACATGATCTCTTGTTTCACCCTCTACTTATAGTTTATGGCCATAGCACCTTAAGAGCTCACTCCCAGTTCCTAAGATCGGGCCTCTATTCTAGATTTCTTCTTTTCGATGCCTCTTTGCTATGAGAATCTTACGTCTTTTGTCGGAGGATCCGTCCTCGATACCCTTCGAGAAAAAGGAAGCTAACAAAGGGGATGAGTGGAACAGGGAGTCTCTGGCCTTGATTCAACTAGCGGAGACTATTGGAACAACACCTATAGGCAAGTTAAGGAGTGAATTCGGCAAAGCTCCATTTGACAGCAGGAGAGATGCCACAAGACAAGCTTCTGTTTCCCCCGATTCTGAATTGGATTCGGGACCAGCATTCTTGACTGTTGGATAAGTCTGTAATCCTTCGGATTAAGAGGCCCAATGGGAGTGTGTGTTGTGCCAGAAGAGTGCGAAATTAGATAGATGTAACATGTACAAAATGATGCTATAATTATACATGTGACATTTATCTAGTATATTAAAACTAGAGGTGTGTACGGGACGGGACAATTCGGGGATTTAGATATCTCCAGAACCGTCCAAAAGTTCGGAGATTCTAAAAATAAATCTCCAAAACCAAACCAGAGAAAAAAAATCTCCATCCCGAATCGTACCAAAAGTTCGAGACGGTTCGGGATGGAGATCCGGTTCTAGTGAGATGGTACGGTATGATTCGGTTTGTGACGGAGATTCGGAGATTAGTAATAAATAAAACATACAAATTTTGAAGAAAAAAAAAGAAAATAAATATAAAAACCACCAAACGGATATACTTCCGGCCTCTTTTTAGTATGAAATTGATATGAAACAAAAAATTGTATAAATTTATAATCACAATATCTCCTACTTAACAACTTAACATAATCAGTAAAACTATATTTATAAGTTATGTGATTTGATAAAAAAAATTAAAATATGATTTTTTTATATTGTTATAATATAATACTATTTCTTGTTTATAGTGTGTTTCTCTTTTAAGTGCAATATTATAATATTCTAACTAATTTTAATTTTAAATGATTTACTCCATTATTAATATTAAAGTTTTTTAAAATTCAAAATAGTTGCAGTACTATGGTTTTTTTTAGAAATATATTTTATATTCAATTTAATTTCAAATAATTTGTAGTTAACTCAATATCAAAATATAAATGAAATAAAAATAATTTATATGTATTTATATAAAATCTTTAAAATCGGTTCTAGCTTCGGGTCTTCGGTTCGGAGTGGTTCGGTACGGTTCTCGGTACGAGAATTTGAAAAATCTCCGTACCAATTAACGTTCCGGTTCGGGAAAAGTCAAAAGGTCAACGGATATTTTCGGTTCGGAGATTTTTCGGTCCAAATATCGATTCGATTTTGGTAATCTCCAAATCCCGTGCACAACCCTATTTAAAACACCTTATAAAACAGAGAACGAATAGAAGATATCTTACTTTTTTTTTTTTTGAGGGCAGAATATACCTTACTAAGTTGCTTTAAATAGGAAATCAGACCCTTTATTATGAACAGAAGTCAAAGCATTAAAAAATGAAGGGGGAAAAGTAAACCTAAAATCATGCTATTCCCCCCTAATTCATTCTTTTTGTGGTCAAAAGATTGATCATCACCACAAGCAATTGGCGATCACTAATATCATTTTTAAGAAAATATTAGTTACATCATTTATGACATTAGAATATCAAAAACCCACTGTTAGATCGTGTATTGTTACATGTCTTTCGATTTTTTTCCAAAATGATTTGATTTAATTAAGTGTTTTGACTTTTTTGGTTACTGGCATGTCATAAGATTATTTATGAAATAAGGAAAATTTGATTATTGAAGAATTGTGCTGTAACTTGACCTCAAACTATGTTTGAATATGGAATATCTTATCTTTTAATATTTAAGATAATATTGATAAGGAAGAATTTTAGAGTTCTACCTTAATTATATGTGATATAAATCTTTGTTCTTTTATATATCTATTTCCATGTCTTGTATGGACTTGGAGAGTTGGAAGCGCTTATATAAAGAGAAGTCGTCCGTCACAATTCGACACACATAATTACAACAATTTAGAGAGAAATATACGAAGAATTTAGAGATTCGAGTTTGAGAGTGAAGAAATAAAAATCGACGTTCTACACAGTTCGAAGTGTTATCTGAAGTGATATTGCACCTCTAATATACCTTCGAAGATTACGAGTCTTTGTTCTAGTTTTCATCCATCTTTTGTTTTGATTTAGATCTGAAAAGTCTGTATTCATATTGGTTTTGACGAGAAATTTTACCCTTCATATATCTACTCATAGATAAGAGTTTTAGTAATTATTTCGTACTAGTTGAGTCATACAAAATGAGTTATGTAAATGTTTCAATCAACTAGTAAATATTTCGCCTTGTAGGCTCGTTTGCAAATATTATTTACTTGCGAGACAAATTTTATTTCGTATTTTTCTATTGATCCATGCACCTTTGCAAGTCGATGTAAGTATATCTTTGTCACTTATAGCAATACTTTATCGCTCATTTATCCTTGAATATAAGGACCATTAAAACTTTAACCCAAATTATATGAAATCAATTACTTCAAATTAGGGATGGCGGAGAAAGGTACCCACCCATTTGAGGGTATCTATACCCAGGAAAAAATCTATAGAGAGAAATCACCAATGGCCCACCAATATATGTAATAAATGGAGTCTTATGATCAGTAACCCAGGTCTTGCCCATACCGAGGGTGACTGACCCCAAAATAAAATGAGTAATTTAAATTCATGAGACATATCTAACCCATTTGACAAATCAAAATAAGTAAGATCCAAATTTAAATGGGTTAGCTAATATGGACATCTTAGGATCTTTCTCACAAAATTAAATCCCAGTAAAATCGTGTCATATGAGTATTTATCAAATAAAATATATATTTATGCCTTGCGGGTATCTCAACTAAGTAGCTACGTGGATTTAGCTTTGACAACAGAGTCTCTTTTCAACATAAGGAAAAGTTATTAACAACGATTTGGATTCTTTATTACGAGTTGATATTTCATATTTCATTTCTTATTCCAACATTGTTGATAATGCTTAAATCATGAGATCACTCATAGTTAAAGTTTCTAATAAAAAATATTTTTCTTCTCTGTGAATTTGGTAGTTCTTGATATTGGAATTTGTTTGCGACAATTCAACAAGCGTTAGAAGGGCCCTGGAGTTGTCTCGGGGAAGCCCTCGACGCTCAAGTTAGTATCATTTGGAGTGAAGACCCAGTCGCAAAAGAAACAACAATTGAGAGCAATTAACTGAGCATACTTACAAATAATGAGGAGAGATATTTTATATACGAGTTGATAGGCCGCATGGGCCTTATAGGACATAATGGGCACGTGGGCGAGTGCAGACTGCCACGTGAGTAGGATAATTATATATGCGATCGATAATAGTTAATTATATTGAATAATGAATTAAATAATTTTGAATTAAATAATGAGTAAAAATAATTAAAATAAGTAATATTGGGAACAATCGGTTTTGTCCCCAACAATTACTAATATGCATGATACTTGTAAAATATATGTGCATTTAGGGGCTTAAAATGGTATATAATTGATATATTTGCATGTATATTTAGTGTATTTTGACTTGGTTTTCAGCCAAAAAGGGCATGATCTGCGTATTCATGTAACATTTACGAGGAAATAGAGCTTAATTGAAGAAATATAAGTTGGAAGGCCGGATAGGGTTGCGAGTGCAAAAGAAGGTCGAAAAAGGCGAAGAAACCGGACAAAAATATGTCACGAGTTGGACCGTGTGGGCAAAGAAATCGGACAAAAACATGTCACATGGCCGCACTATGTGGGACCATACGACCATGTGAACGTATAAAAGGTGTGAAAGAGACATGTCGTGTGAAGTTGGGAAAAAGCAGGGGGCGAAAACAAGCCGCACGGCGGTGTGTGGGATCGCCCGCGTGAAACACAGTCGAGACAGTGCGATGGCTGTGGCGGATTTTTGTGTCATTTTCCGTTCAAACTCTACAAGTGATCTCTCCAAGCACCTATATAAGGGACCCAAGGCGCACGAAAATTACAACATTCATACCACATACGACACATCAAATACACGGGAGAACACAAGATCAAAGGTCTTACGAGAGAGAGTAGGCTGGTTACGAAGAACACCATAAGACCTTTCACATCTACGGGAAGCACAAGAGCTTGAAGGCTTGGAAGGAAGATCCGTCATGACAAGAAGGTTTTGCACCATGAAAACTTTTTCTATGCTAACAATAAAGACGTTTTGCGACCACCCACCAGGGATTTAATGTGGGTAATCAGGCGGATCAAGTCAAATGAAAAAAGCATCTATAGAAGAGATGTTATTCTCGTTTATCGGAGTGTAGGGCAAGGCGAACAAGGATGAAGCGAAGATAGATAGGACCAGGAAACGCAGTCACTCGGTTAAACACAAATGTAAATGCAAGATTGAAATCTCTAGAAACATAAATAGCCCGGATCAGAATCATAGCTGCGGTTGGAAGCCAACATCGAGCGGCAAATTCCCAAGCGGCACAGAGCTGAATCCGAAAGAACAATGCAATGCCATTCGTCTAATAGATGTACAGATTTTGAGGGCTCACAGATTCAACCGACACGGTTCAATGACAGTGATTGTAGAAATCTAAAGTTTGGCTGAAGACGTAAAACTTAGTGCTTTATGGGAGGCAACCCAACTTATTTTCTATTTTTTTGTTATTTTTGATCGCCTTCAATTTATTTAAATATTACTTTCAATTTTTAGTTTTTAGTATTAATTTAATTTTTAGTTGTGTTTGGTTTCGTGAGTTGTTGTGTAGGAAGCGTCACGACAAACTCCCGGTTATTAAAAAAAATAGGAAAAATTACGTCACATGGCCGTATGACTCCACACGACCAGGGCGTGCGACATTGCGAACGGACCAGCACCACACAGCCAGGTCGTGTGGCTCCACATGGGCGTGTGGGTTTCGACAGGCAACAAGACGCGGGCGCCCAGGGCCGCACGGGCGGGCTGTGCGAGCCCACACGGGCCGTGCGATCCGTCAGTCGCGAATCCCACCTTATTTCACCCCCCAAAACTCAATTTTTTCTCACACTTTCTTCTACCCAAACCGTACAACTTGAAAATTCTCTCCCAAAATACTTAAACTCTTCTCCAAATTTCTTCAAATTTACTATAAATCTCACCCCAAAAACACAAATTCTTCAACTTCTCAAGAAACCCATCACCTAAAGCCTTCAAAATTTCATGTTCTACACCAAGTTTTGGATTTTCAAAGTTTCAAATTTTAGGTTTTTACCCCTCATAAATTTGGTTTTCATGGCTTCTAGGGGCGAAAGAGGAACAAGAAGGAATACGAGAAGAAGAAGGGAACCAACTGTTAGATAAATATTTTTAACATGATTTTGATGATTTTATTTTTACACCAAAATAATATTTTTAAATGTTGTCCAAATACTCCTAAATGATATAAAATATTTTTACTAATTTTTCGGAGTATTTCTTGAAGTTCATTTTCGACAAAAAATGGACTACTCCTCTGATTTGAGGTCAACCAGTCGCCCTATAGGGCAACTCGTATCTGAAAGTTGTGCAAAACAGAGAACTACCTGTTTGCTGAAAAAAGGGAGGTGGACCGGTCACCCTATAGGGCAACCGGTGGCGTGGACCGGTCGCCGTATAGGGCGACCGGTGTCTGAGTTTGGTTCGAATTTTGCAAACTTCTCTGTATTGTATTTTTGAAGAGGGCAACCGGTCCGCAGGGGTGTCGACCGGTCCAACCCCATGGTGACCGGTCCCCCTGTGTATTTTCGTGAGAAAACTTCAAACCCTTGTTTCTATTCGACCGGTCGCTATAGGTTTTTGACAGCAAAATATCCGTTGGGTTTTCAGACAACTTTTCCTTAAATTGAGGGGTTGATTTCTAACAACTATAATCTTGATTTTAATTGCATATTTTTTGTAGAAATCAGTCCCAAGAGTAACCTATCCTTGATCAATCATCTTCTATAAATAGATGAAGAATTGAAGCAACACAACAAGAGAGAATACAACAACACAACAAGTTACATTCAAGCAAACACTTTTATTCTTATATTTTAATATTCTTGTTGTAATAGCTAAGGTCTTACACTTTCACAACTTGAGGTCTAGGCTTTATTCTTGATTACACTTGCACTCAAACTTGTATTTTTCATTATCGAGTTGTAATCTTGAATTTGGGTTCATCATTCAACACAAGATATCCTTGTGAGTGTTCTGTGGTAAGAATACACTTGGGTGATCTTAGGTGTTACGTGTAAGAAGATTGTGGTAATCTTCTTGTTAAAAGAAGTTTGGTGCTCTTTGAGGTGTTGAAGAATTTGGTGTTCTTCAAGGTGGAAGATTGTGGTAATCTTCACAAGGTGCCGTAGAAGAAGATTGTGGTAATCTTCAAGGAGATTGTGGTAATCTCCAAAGTGGTGTTGTAAGGTGATGTTGTATTAATTGTGATAATTAATAAAATATTTTTTTCTTTTGAAACCCATCCCAGGAGATACTAGTGTGGTAGAGAATTAGGCCCAGGTGGGTTGAACCTCTATAAATCAACGTGTGTTGTTTACTTCCCGCATTTCCATTCTTGTCTTGGCTTATTACATTCGAAAAAGAGGGCATAATCAAGAAAATGGGCATAATCTATTCACTCCCCCTCTAGATTATCGTAGCCACTTGGACTTACAAGTGGTATCAGAGTCAAACTCGTTGGCAAACTCATTCCACATCGCGAGTAAAGATGAACGATCATCGGCCTACGAATGAAGTCTACCTTAGGCGCCTCCACCAACAAACCACCACTATTCGACTCCAAAAATTATGCTTTTTTGGAAAGAAAGAAAGTAATGTTATTTACAAAGTTGCGGGTTCGATATTTGGAACATGGTCATAAAAGGAGAATCCGTCGATAAAAACGGACCTTACACCTCCAAAGTCCTCAAGGAGCTCAATGATGAAGAAAAGAAAATTCTCTCCTTGAGCGGTAAAGCTCTAAATATTCTCATTGTTCACTTACCTCTCTGCGAGAATACGGTCATATTCGAAGGAGACGATCAACACATGAAGAAGTATGGAGAAAACTAGAATCTATTGTAGATATTCATACAATTACCCAAAAAACATCACTTCCACTTTCTTTTGGCATTTTTCAGGTATTAAAAAAAAAAGATCCTGGTCAAATTGATCCCTTTTGAATTTATCATCAGATAATTAATTCCTTTGCAACTATTTCATTTTGCTGATGCAATGCCTTTATCAATAGCCTATCTCGAGGGGGGGTGAATTAAAAGGACAAAAATGATGGTCCACGTCAACGTATGTGAGATTATGGACAAGTGAAGATGTTCTTTGTTTAATTAGGAAAGAATTGTCTTAAGTAGGACCGACCAACAACCTTCGTCATGTTACGCGCACGGGCCGTGATTAAATCAACTTTTTATAGCTATTTTACATTTAATTATTAGGAACATAATTTTAAGATTTTATCGTACTTTGTTTTGAAATTTTGTTTGGATGAATATATTAAAATCAAACTTTATATAGGTTTGAAAATGTGGATATGTTAAATTTGGTTGAATAGTTTTGAACGAGTTTTAAATATGAAACTATGTGATGAAAATTGAATTTTATTTGTTTATGTGTGTATAGTATATAACTCTTGAAAATTGATAGGGTGTGGATCCACTTAAATATTTAAATTTAAATATATATGATATTATATCTATAAAATTTGTATGGGTGATTCTATTGATATGGTTTGAAAATAATAATAATATTTATTAAGTACATAAAGTTGATCTTTGGTAGATCCGAGGCAAGTGTAATTTAAATGAAAATGAATAATGAATTGATGATTGACAAGTGATACATAAGAGTTACAATGTATAGGGTTGAAATTTAAATTATAAGATTAAAATATTATTTTATGTGAAAAATAAGAAAATAAAATGGCATTTTTCAATAAAAGTTATTCAAACAAACATGATTTCATATTTACGAATAATGTAAAACCAAGAATAAACATTTGGAAATGAAACCATACAAATATTTAATATGCTCCAAAATGATCTATACTTTCTTCTTGTTAATGGTGTTTGATTTTCTAGAAAATCAAGCGAGAATAATTGGACATAATTTAAAGTCGAGACAAGAATTAGATTCTATCTTTGCAAGACGAAATTGCTCGCACAAAGTATATATTCATGGTTCTATGCAATTGTTTTAAGATACAACGACTTTCGAATTTAAGTTAGCGATCTTCAAAACATAAGTTCCAAGGAACAAAAACTATATATGCTTCATAACTTTCAAAGTTAAGAAGAAAAAGAGATGAGACAATATGCAGAACTGTTTTATTTAATGATGTGAATTAAATGGTCACATGGAGGTCCTTTTAAAAATCTCGGGTGCCCCTTCAGGCTGGGTCATCCATTGGTTCAGAATGGTTTGAATCGTCAGATCGTGTCCTCTAACATCCATGATCCGGTCCGTCCCCGATCGCACCCATTCCAATTAATGTACACTTGCACGCTAGACATATGTGTCGAGTCATTGGTGTTCAGTTAGCAACCAGGAAAGAGCAATCAGCAAACAGACATTCACACTAAACCAATTTCCAAAATTTCTTTTATAAACATTCTTTTAGAATAAAACGCGAAATAAGTAAATTAAAGTTGAATTTCAATTCTAGTATGAAAATTGTACAATTTTAATGCAAAAACTATACAAAAAAATAAAATTTGAGGACAATGACCTTGGTAGGACCAACCAAACGACTTTTGGGACAACCGATATCTCGAACCTTTAGCTGCTTGTCAATTTGTTTTCTTCCCGTCAACTTATTCCTGATCAACTTCCGTAACTTTAACCCCGCCAACAATACCCAACCCACGTTGACTTACGTCATCCCGCGATTTGAGAACCTTCAATGAAACTTCCTACGACTGTTAGATCATGCCTTTAAAAAGACAACAAATTCAGTTCTATAAATCCGCATATTTCACTTGCCTTAATTCTTACAAGTTTTGTTAGGTATCAGGATCATTATAAAACTAAATGGATGAATTTGAGAGAAAAATACCAATTCTATTTGTGAGAATAGATTTACGGGAGATTTCAAACTCACAAAAACTCTCAAAACTCACTCAATCTCTCAAGGATTGATTTTGATCGCTCTCGAGGATCTCTCTACTCTCTATGATATTCCACTCACGAGGATGATTAATTGAAGAATGAATCACCTATTTATAGATGGATGTGGGGAGGGGTAGGTGGTTGAAGCCTTCAACAATGGTGGGAACTTGTTGGGAAGCTTCATACTTTCCTGTCAAACTTGATCACCAACTCTTCAAAGATGGATGGCTACAGATGGAGGATATGGTGGAAACCTAAATTGAATTCTTCAATTCTCACTCCACCATATCAGGAATCGCATCCCCGCTATGTCTCTCGCATAACTCAAGCTTTTCGTGTAACCACCTTCGTCACAATACGCCGATGGATTCTCCTTTGTGTGGATCTTAACGAGTTTCAATCGTTGTCGTTCTATCGTCTCGCGTATCCAATGATATCGAATGTCAATATGTTTTGTACGGGAATGGTACATGGAGTTCTTGCTCAAGTCGCAGCACTCGATCGCCACAATGTACCTTGTAATCTTTTTGCTTAATTCCAAGTTCTTGGAGATAACGCTTTAGCCACAACATTTCTTTACCAGGCTTCCGGAATGCAAATATACTTTCTTCATTTGTGGATAAAGCAACACACTTCTGCGATCTTCGATCGCTATGAAACAGCTTGACTCCTGCGAAAGTGTAGAGAAATCCGAAGTTGATTTTCTCTTTGTCAGGATCTCGCCATATTCTGTGATCTCAGTATAGCCCTCAAGATCGGATCGGCTCCCGTAGCAAAGACATATTTTTGATGTACCCTTCAAGTACACGAGAATCTATTTCACCGCCTCCCAATGCTCCTTTCAGGGTTAGAGAGAAAAAGACTCACTCACTTTTCCATGCGTGAGTGAGCAATATATCGGTCTTGTACACACCATTGCATACATCGGACTTCCAATCTTTGAAGAATATATGGTACCGATGACATTTCCCGATCTCTTCTGGATGAGGGACATGCACTCTTGCTCAACTTGAAATGGTTAGCTAGTGGAATCTTGATCGGTTTGGCATTGTTCATATTGAACCTCTCGAGCACTCGCTCAATATACTTCCCGAGATAGCCATAACCTCCTGGTTCTTCTGCCTCGAACTATCCGCATTCCCAAAATCTGTTGAGCCTAGGTCCCTAAGTCTTTCATGTCAAAAGACTTGAAAGTTCTTTCTTCACCGACTAATCTTCGTTGTATCTTTTCCCACGATCAAAATATCGTCTACGTATAGTAGAAGAGCAACGAAATTTCCATCTGCAAATTTATGAATGTAAACACATTCATCCGCATTAGTCTTTCAGAGCCTTGACTCACCATACACGAGTCAAATTTTGTGTACCACCGCCTTGGTGCTTGCTTGCACTGGACCATACAAGCTCTTCTTGAGCTTGCAAACGAGATTATCACCGAAATCTCAAAACCTTCCTCGCTGCTCCATGTAGATCTCTTCTTTTAGATCTCCGTGAAGAAATCTTTGTCTTCACATCCATTTGTTCAAGCTCCAAGTTCATACTTGCTACTAAACCAAGAATAACTCTAATTGATGTCATCTTGACTCTTTGGTGAAAAAATCTCATCAAAGTCGATTCCTTTTTCTCGTTGGAATCCCTTGACTACCAAGCGAGCTTTGTGTTTCACCACTTTTCCGCTACCATCTTTCTTGACTTGAACACCCATTTGTTTTTAGTGCCTTCTTCCCTTTCGGAAGTTCTACGATCTCATAAGTATGATTCTTCGCAGAGATTCCATTTCATCTGCATTGCTTGCGCCCATTTTTCTTTGTCCTTATGAGAATCGCTTCTTGAAACTCTCCGGTTCTCCATCTTGATGCGAGAAGGTAATCGGATTTCGAATATCTTCTAGATGGAATCCGTCCTCTTTTCGCACTCTACGAACCGGAACAATCAAAGGAGATCCACCATCATTCGGCTTTACGATGGTATAGGAACATTTGGTAGAGCGGGTTGTGGCTCCCCTTGCTCAACACCTTCTTCTACCTCTTCATATTCTCGCTTCCGGTATATCTTCCGCACTACGCCACCGTCTCTCACGACGCCCGTGTCCGCATCCGAGATTTGAGCACCAATATTTGACTTCCGAGACATTGTGGGCTTTTCAATGTCTTCTATTGTCTTACTTTCATGGAACACTACGCCCCTACTGATCACCTTCTTCTCCTTTGGATCCCATAACTGTATCCAAACTCTTCATCTCCATAGCCAATGAAAATGCATGGAGTGGTCCTTGCATCAAGCTTCCTCGAGCTCTTTGGATACATGTGCATATCTAAACATCCAAATACTCTCAAGTGGGAGTATGATGGATCCTTCCTGCACTACGTTTCTCAGGAACTTCAAAATTGATGTACTTGATGGTGATCTGTTGATCAGGTAGCAAGCAACTCGATCGCTTCTCCCCGAATGACTTTGGCGACTTAGCCATACTGAGCATGCTCCGAACACGTTCCATGATTGTCCGGTTCATTCTTTCAGCGACACCGTTATGTTGAGGGGTGCGTGGGACTGTCTTCTCATGTCGAATGCCATATGTTTTGCAATAGGCATCGAACGCTTTAGAAGTGTATTCGCCTCCATTATCTGATCGAAGACACTTCAGCTTGTTTCCCATTTCACGTTCTACCATGACATGAAACAATTTGAAATATTCAAACACCTGATCTTTTGTCTTCAGGAAATACACCCACAACTTTCGAGAAGCATCGTCAATAAATGTCAGAAAGTATTTGTTACCGCCTAGTGATTCAACCTCCAGGGGACCGCAAACATCAGAGTGCACCAAATTGAGCAACTCGATCTTCTCGTTAAAGAGGAACTAAACGAGACTCTTTGTTGCTTACCAAATAGACATCGATTGCAAGGATCCGGTGCGCGCTTCCTTGTCAACATTGATAAGCTCCTTCTTAATCGGGGTAGACAACCCTTTCTCACTCATGTGACCGAGTCTCTCGTGCCACAAATTTTGAGAAGCCTCTTTCTCATCAATGTTGAGGCTATCGTACATATTTTCATGAGTCTTGTACAACGTGCCACAAATGTGTCCTCGAGCAACTACCATAGTGCCTCTTGACAACTTCCACGTGCCTTTGGTGAAATGATTATCATAGCCCTGTTTGTCCAGGGCAATCCTCGAAAAGAGATTCACCAAGATCGGGCACATGTCGACATCCTTCAAAGTGATTGTACTCGACATTTGTCTTTATCTCGTATATCACCAATTCCTACAATTCCGGAGAATCGGAATTTCCCATCTTCTTCACCGCTCCAAAGTCACCGACTTTGTATGTTGTGAAGTAGTCCTTATAAGGAGAAGACGTGGTAAGGATTAATCGCAGATATCTACCACCCATTCTCGTATCTTATCTTGAGATATGAAGGCATGCCTCATCATGGGTTGAACAAAGCGCTACATCTCCGGGGAATGATAGCTAGCGTTTCTCCACCCTTATTCTTTCTACGGGAAGCGCTTTGACCTTGCTCCTCTAGCCATTTATAGCGATTCTTCTTCATATGACCCTCTATTCCATGGTGATGACATTTATATGTTGGTTTTACGCCATCGGTGGATCTTCCCTACTTTTGCCTCTCCCTTTGCCTCTACTACTTCGTTGTTGTTTCCGTGCTATCTCCCTCGATTTTCCATCACAAGGGCATGGGTCCGATCCAGTGCCCATGTCTTTTTTCCGCCTCCTCATTGAATAGGGCATCCTTAACCATATACATGGTAAGTTTTTTTGGGGCCGAATTGCCGAGAGAAACAACTAGTATTTCCCGCCTATCGGAAGTGGTGAAGAAGTAGGAGAGCGCATTTCATCTCCAAGTGGCATCCCTGCAGGCGATAATTGGTTTACCAAGCTCGGAACTCACTAGTATGCTCGCAGAATCGAAGTTCCATTTTTGACCTTCATGTTGACTAAGCGCCTCATCAACGGGGCCTTATTCCGAGCGGTCTTGGCCTGGTACATGTCCTCCAACTTACGCAGGAGGGCATATCGTCTGTCTCATGCGACATGGTGAAAGACACTATGGTCAATCCATTGTCGGATCGACCCAATAGATTTTTTATTCGACTTCTTCCACTCTGTTGACTTGGAAAGATCGGGATTAACACCCTTTAGCTCTATGGGGTCGAACAAATCTTTCTGATTGAGTAGATCTTCCATTCGGGGTTTCCATAACGTGTAATTGGTAGCATTGAGCATAATCATAGCTCCGGAAGATGATGTTGACTCATCCGTGGCCATTTTCACCTTCCAACAATTAGTTCACAAAGATAGAGATTGAATCTCACGAAACGGAGTATACCGTCACGTCAGGAATGGTCAAAAATGGTGGAATAGACACTGGGGTTAAAATTTCAATTTTAAAAAATTTGGGATTGATCTACAATTTTCTGAAAAATATAGGGACCAAACTGAAATATCAAGAAGTTCAGGGGCCAATCTGTAATTTCTGAAAGTTCAGGGACCGTAATGAAATTTCAGAAAATTTTGGGATCAAAATGAAATTTCCATAAAGTTTAGGGGTCAAAAATGAAAAATATAAAACTCAGGGACTGATTTGTAATTAACCGGAAATTTGCATGCAGAGATTACTGTTCATTGTCTTCTCCGAAATTCCGACAGCTCGTACGGGCTTCGTCCGCGTCCGTTTTTCGATCCGAAAACACACAGACTCGTATCAACGAGAGGAATCAATGGAATGCTGAAAATTGAGTTTTAACAAACTTTGTAAAACTCGAAATTTCAGACCTCTACAACTTCCGGCGAGCACTCCGACGAGGCTCGATACCACTTGTTAGGTATCACAGGATCATTATGAAACTAAATGGATGAATTTGAGAGAAAAATACCAATTCTATTTCACACAAGAATAGATTTACAGGAGATTTACAAACTCACAAAAAACTCTCAAAACTCACTCAATCTCTCAAGGATTGATTTTGATCACTCTCAAGGATCTCTCTACTCTCTGTGATATTCACTCACAAGGGATGATTACAACTGAAGAATGAATCACCTATTTATAGATGGATGTGGGAGGGGTAGGTGGTTGAAGCTTCAACAATGGTGGGCTTGTTGGGAAGCTTCATACTTTCCTTGTCAAACTTGATCACCAACTCTTCAAAGATGGATGGCTTCTAGATGGAGGATGTGGCTGGAAACCTAAATTGAATTCTTCAATTGTTTCCCCCTTTTACCAATAACAGAAAAATACAATGGCCAAAACCAACAAAACATTGGACTCTTGTTCGCCATTTTCAGACACAAGTACGATAAAATCATGCCCACCATTTGTGACACCCGTCCGAGGAGCCATCAAGCGCCGAATTTTCTCATCACTGTTTCGCACATTAAGGAATGCTTTCCTCTGCTTTGTCCGTTGGTTTACTTGATTTAAGTTTCCCTGTTAACATTCACCGTTGGATTGCGTGTTACCATGTCTCCGACCCCAAATGCTCGTTTTTGCTTCTGCTTTTGGCTTGATCGAGCTTGTCTACTTTTTTTTTTATATCATTTCTTATTGTGGGTTTTTGTTCTGCATGTATGTGATCTGATTAATTACAGCTTGTTTGTTTTCATGCTATGACCTAATGATAGTAACTGTGTTTTGTATGTTCATTTAATTAATTTTACTGGCTTACATGTCCTGTTTTGAAATTGAATAGTGAAAAACAGAGTTTCACTTTTCAGTTAAAAGAATAGCTGGGCCCAGAATTCAACTGCAACCGTCCCTCCTTAGAACTTATCAGGGTTGTCCATTTGGGTTGGGTCCAAGTTTATGTGTTCATAGGGGTTCAGAATATGTCAATCTAAACTCGATTTGTTTAATTAACCGTGTCAGGATTTTTGAACTCGAACTGACCTATTTATTTCGCGGGTAACGCGAACCTGACCTGTTTAACCCATCTGATAAAATTATTTTTATGTACATGAAATAATTTTAACTAAACTAATTTAAAAAGTTTAAAATCAATCATCATGTCACACTATTCAATCAACAAAAAATATTACAATTCACAACATACAAAAAGAAGCAATATAATTACATAAATAACAAGACATACTAATCATATTTTGGGGACAACATACAAAAAACATATAAAATAATAAAAACATACATAATTAAGAGGTTTTAGCATTTAAGTTTTGTCTTGTTTTTTTCTTCTTACAATTAATTATATATTTAGTTTTCTTTTTAAATTAATAAATGGTTTATACGGGTTAAATGAGTTATAACAGGTTGACTGACTTAACCTGGCCTATTTAATTGGCGGGTTATTTGGGTTTTGACCGATTTCAACTCGAGACCCATGAAACTTGGACTCATACAAATTAAATTCGTGTCGGGTTTGCATGTTGGGACGAAATTGAAAGCCCTAAGGAACCATCAATCAAGAATTCATGACCTAGCACTATTGATATTAATTACTTTTCTGTTTTTGATCTTTTATTCTAATATCGTGTTTCATCTCTTATTCGATCGGTTTTTAATATGAATAATGTTATACATGTGAAAATTATATGTGCGAGAACAAAAGATGAAAAATAATTTTGGAATAGTATATGCCATCCGCCGATGAACACTTATTATTTGCTTTCCCCTTTTATTTTTATGTTTTGGAGTTGGGCTTTGGGGTGGAGAGGGCGCAATAGTATTGGGGTCTTAACACGAAGGGATGAATGCCTTAGGTACAAACCTTCAGTTTTAGCAAAAAAGGATGTGTCATAAGCCTGTTGTAGAGACGCATATGCATCTAATTGTGGGCCTTGGCCCTTGTAGGCGCAATCTCCAAGGCCCAGTTAATGATATTCGTGATACTTGTGTTGGTATATTGGTATATTTAAAATTTCACTTTGTCTTTTAATACGCGAGTTTTTTTTTTTTTGTCTCTTAAATTTTTCTTTAATACGTTACCCTTGAATCTAGTGTTTTTGTCATATCATACTCCATGTGAAGGTAGTAATTAATCTGTAAAAAAAAATTATATCCTGGGGTAAAATATCACAAAAAAGTTAATTACGAGGACAAAATGCAAAAATTATCATAGTTTAGGGATTTAGTATAATTAACCCTATTTAAAATGGACGACTGCATGTAAACGGAGCATTTGCCTCGTTTTCGCTAAAACTCTATGTGGAATCAGCTTTTTTGTTGTAGTTTATGCACGTGACAGTCTTACTAATTTCTTGTTTACGACATGGTATTAGATCTTTCATTTTAGTAGTTCTTTGATTGCAAGGATAGTGTAGGTAGATTTGGCAATGGGTTGGGTCTCACCAAGCGGAAAATTTAGTTCATGTTAGGATGTCCCGAAATTCTATCGGGCTTCATTTCTTGTGACCCAACCTAGCCCATCAAGTGTATTTTTTATCAGATTGTTTGGGCTTGTCGGACTTTGAGCTATTTGGGTCGGGCCAAAGTAGGTCGGGTCTTTTTCGGGCAGATAAAAATGAAGCCTAGCCCATCTCTATACGCGATCTAGGCTAAACCCATCGTGCCAAGACAAGTTTAGGTGATCCGTTATAAAGACCTTAGGTGGATGGGATCAAATTATTCAAATTTATTGTTCTTTTTCTTGTTCTATTTTCATGTTCCAATTTTTATTTCATTTAGCTAGATAAATAACACATCCTCATTTAACTAAATATGGAATATTGGTTATTAATATATCTACACAAGTCATTCATGTTCTACTTTCTGTTCCATTATTCGGATGAATGAGTTGTATAGATATATTAATAATCAATAGTCCATATTGGGCTCTGGCCCATGCTTGTCTTCATCCGGACTATTAGAATTTTGAAAAAAAAAGGAAATTTTAGTTATAGCTTATAGTTATTTTTTTAGTTTTCCATCTTACCCACCATACTATTGTGTGTTTGCTTCGCTTTTGATTATCCGTGTATAAAAATTTAAGAAATGTTGATAAAGCATATTATTTTCAAGAGTCATTATTTGCACCCCTTTTCTTATAAATACACCCTCCCCATTTTTTACAAAATTAATATGAATTAAAATGACCATTATACCCTTACTATCAAAAACATTCTAAATATACCCAATCTTTTTTTTCTTCCCTAGGGTTTAAAATATAATTTTTTATTTTTCGCTATCGTGCTATTTTCATTGTAGCATTAAGTGCGAAAATGTGTCATTTTTGATAGATTGAAGAGTTTTGAGTTGGAAATGATGTTACAAGTTTTGGTTTTATTGTTTCAAGTTCGTGCATTTTTTTGCCATGTTCGAATAGGTACGATCTTGCTTCAAAAAAAAGGGTGGCATGATCATCATTTTTTCTGAAAAAAATGGTGGCAGGATCATGCTAACCCTTTTTTTGAAGTGTAGCACGATCGTGCCCTATTAGGGGCAAAAACGATATTTAATAATTAAATATATAATTTAGTTTATATATTAGTTTAATATTAATTGTCCAATGAGCTCTTAATGGAATAACCCGGCCCAAATGAGTTGGGACTGGCCCATAGGTCGATCCTCCTACACGGCCCAAGGTATAAAAAGGTCCCTCATATTCATTTGTAAGTATATTATGATAATCTTTCTCATAATTCTCCTGCGCATTTAATTTAATATTTAATTACTATCTTAATTATTCTCTCGTTCATCGTGCTGACTTGAGCGTCGGAGGGGCCTCTGTGGGACAATCCCCTGAGCCGTCTAACGTTTGCGCATGTCTGAAGGCAAATTTCCAATCGAAGGATTTCTAGCTCCCAGGAGAAGAAGACTTGAAGACTTTCCTTCTCGGAGGATTTTATCAAAGACACCATTGACTTAGAGTGATGCGCCTTAAAAACAAATAAGTATAAATACAAACTACAAAGAAATCAATTTAAATCACCACATTTCAAACTTATAAATTTTGGAATACTTCTTTGTACACAACATTATTCTTCTGTGTGGTTTTGTTTTATCGTCATCACAAACTAATATTTTTAAAAATCTTACGATATGTGACTCTTGAAAACAACATATAATTAACCATGACTAAAAATTTGGTTCTTTATAAAAGAACTAATGAGAATAATTTATTTGCTACGGTTTATAAAATTATAAGATGGTTTTAATTGTTTTCTAATATTTATTTTGGGATATTTTTGTTTCTTGAATAATTCGGTGTTCAATGGTGTAGTAATTTTGTATTTTTATATATCTTTTTTACTTTTAATTAGGGATTTCATTATACCAATATATTGTTTGATTCTTGATGAAATCTGCGAAACATTCTACACATTTTTATGTCACAAAAAAGTCTAAACATGTCTGCCATGCATGTTGATCTTACTATAGAAACTTGCTTGATCTCATAATAGATTGATACTATGGCATACCCTGCTTTTCATTCTTCCTTCTTAGGAGCTTTTGGAGAAAATTTGAAATAATTATGATGATTTCGGATTTGGCAAAATGGTACAGTGCAATGAGGATAATTTTGGTATAGACGCCGTGAGCAGCCCCCAAAAAATTTTCCAAAATTATTTTTCCCCACCAAAATTTTTTTAAATTATATTTTTATAACTAAAATAAAGGAATTTTTTTACAATTGCCCCCACCCCAAAACGGTGATAAAAAACTTCAAACAGTTGTGTTTTACAATTGCCCCCCAATTTTTTTCTCATAGTTTAAATATATGAACTCGGTCTGTTTGTCGCCCACTATTAGAATATAGAACTGAGATTTCAATATATGAAATGGAGGGAATACAAGTACATTATATAGAGTCTATAGAGAAGCTAGAAGCTGTGAGTTAGTTAGGAAGCTAACAACCAAGACTAACCGCCTAACTAACTTAACCGTTTCCTAACCGTTTCTGTAACTGTTCATCTAACATTCCCCCTTGAAGCTGCACCAGGTCTGGAACCAGAAGTAGTAACACATCCAATAGGTAACTTGTTGCACAAAAACTGAAACCGAGTAACAGGTAGAGCTTTGGTAAATATGTCAGCTGTTTGATCCTCTGAAGTAATGTGCCTGACATCTATTTCCTTTGCTAGTACTTTCTCCCTTATGTAATGAATATCAATTTCTATATGCTTTGTTCTGGCATGGAAGACAGGATTGCTTGCAAGAGCAGCTGCACTGCTATTATCACACCAAATGACAGATGGTGTCTCAACCTTGACACCAATTTCATTCAGAAGAGAATGTAACCACACAATATCTGTGGTTAAGTTGGCTAAAGATCTGTACTCTGACTCAGCACTACTCCTGGAAACAACCCCTTGTTTCTTTGAACTCCAAGTCAACAAATTACCACCTAACATCAAGCAATGTCCACCAGTAGACCTTCTATCATCCAAACTACTGGCCCAATCAGCATCTGAATAGCCTTCCACAAGCAGTCTAGTAACAGGTCTGAAGATGAGACCTAAGGTCATGGTACCCTTCAAGTATCTAAGAAGATGCTTGCAAGCAGTCCAATGATTAAGAGTGGGAGCATGTAAGAACTGACTTAATTTGTTGACAACAAAGGATATATCAGGTCTTGTGACTGTAAGATATTGAAGTGCTCCTATAGTGCTTCTGTAAAGAGTAGGCTGATCAAAGGATGGGCTATCATCAAGACAAAGTTTATGAGAGGCACAAAGAGGAGTAGTGGTAGGCTTGCAATCAACCATATGAGTTTTCTCAAGCAAATCATGAGTGTATTTTGTCTGTGAAAGATACAAGGAGTTACCAGCTCTTCTAGCTTCCAATCCAAGAAAATAACTCATCTCACCAAGAGTTTTGAGGGCAAACTTTTGGCTGAGCAACTGAATAACAGAGGTAATAGCAGTAGAATCTTCCCCAGTAATCAATATATCATCCACATAAACCAATACCAACAACAACTTGCCATCCTGTCTCTTAAAAAATAAAGAATTGTCTGAGATAGACACTTTAAATTCAAGAGAAAGAAGATACTGCTTTAGAGTAGTGAACCAAGCTCTAGGAGCCTGTTTTAGGCCATAGAGAGACTTATTTAGTTTGCAGACAGCTGTAGGGTGTAGAGGATCAATGAAGCCTTCAGGTTGAGACATGTAAACAGTTTCAGTTAAAGTGCCATTGAGAAATGCATTATTGATATCAATTTCTTTGTATATCCCATCGATATGAAACAACCAAAGTAAGAACCAACCTCACAAAGGCAAGCCTTAATAACAGGACTAAAGGTTTCAAAAAATCAACACCGTTGTCTGTTGAAATCCCTTAGCAACCAACTACGGCCTTATGTTTATCCAAGGAGCCATCTGAGTGATATTTTGTTCTGAACACCCACTTATTGGATATAACATTCATATTGGGAGAAAAGGGAACCAGTTGCCATGTATTATTGGCTAAAAGAGCTTGAAATTCTGCTTGCATTGCAGCTTTCCACTTTGGATCTGACAAGGCCTGTGTAACAGTAAATGGTTCTAAAGAAGGAGAAAGGGAAGCAGTGTAAGTTTTAGGCTTGTGAATGCCTAGTTTGGATCTAGTGATCATAGGGTGAGAGGAAGGAGGGGCTGCAGGAGGAGCTGTAGTAGATGCTGAAGGAGGAGACAATGGAGGAAGATCAATGTGAAGTTGAATGCTTCTTTGGATTAAAAACATGGGTTTTAGTGGGAGAGTTATTAGAAGCGGCGGGGAGAAGGAAGATGAGGAGAGGATGGAGGTGCGGGGGATAGGAGAGGTGGAGTAGGAAGGAGAAAAGGAAGAGATGCTGAGGGATAGATGTGTGAAGGAGAAGATGAACTGGGAGAAAGTGGCTCAAATAGCTCAGAATAAGGAAATTCATCTTCATTAAAAGCAAACGATGCACTATAAAAACTCTCCTGTGGGGATCGAGACATTGATAGCCTTTATGAGTAGGACTATAACCAAGAAACAGACACTTGTGAGATCTGAATTGGAGTTTGTGATGGGCATAGGGTCTAAGAAAAGGGAAACAAGAACAGCCAAACACCTTGAGAAAACTGTAGTCAGGTGTCTGATGAAAAAGTTCTTTGAAAAGGAGAAGAATGAGCAAGAGAGAAGAGGGAAGTCTATTAATAATAAAGATCGATGATCGAAAAGCATGCCACCAAAATTTTAAGGGCATTTTGGCTTGAGCTAGAAGAGAAAGTCCCATATCAACAATATGTAGGTGTTTTCTTTCAGCTTTACCATTTTGTTGATGAACATAGGGACAAGGATGTCTAAAACTGATCCCTAGCTGAGATAGATAGGGAGTAAAACTCCCGTATTCTCCCCAATCACTTTGAATACATTTGATGGTTAGATTGAACCGAGTTTTTACATATATAAGGAATGATTTAAACACGTAGAAAGTGACTCGGCTTTTTGTTTTTAATGGAAAAATCCATGTGAATCTAGTATAGTCATCAACAAAGTGAATGTAATACTTATAACCATCAATGGAGGGGGTATGTGCAGTCCCCATAAATCGAATGAACCGATTGAAAGGGTCTTTGAGGTTTTAGCGGGTCGAGAACCGAAATGTTGTTGATGCAATTTTCCAATTTTACACGCATCACAAGATGTAAGAGAATGGATTGAAAAGGAACATGCAATTGCTTTAGAACTTTTGTCAACACGAGTTACATGGATGTCCAAGTTTCCTATGCCAACAATTAACATCCTTATTACAATGCATAGTAGAAACATTACAAGCGAGAAATAGAAGAGATAGGAGATACGGTGATTTGCTAAGAGTTTGAAGAAAGAAAAACTGAAAATCTTGACTTGGATAGATGAGAGAAGTCCAGTTGATAGAGTCCATCCTTAAGATGACCTTCCAACAAGATCGATTGTTGTGTTTGTCCTTGACAAAACAAACATCATGATGAAATTCAATAAGAACATGATTGTCATGAGTGAATTGTGATATGCTGAGCAAATTTTTTGTGATTTGAGGCACATACAGAATTTTGTTAAGTAATAAGGACTGAGTGTGAGATTGAGAAGGAATGGAAGTGGATCCAATGTGAGTGATAGGGAGTTTAGAACCATTACCTACAACAAGCTGATCATTTCCATTGTAGTCAGCCTTAATGGAGAGATTTTCAAGATCAGTGGTGATATGATTGGTTGCACCACTATCAAAGTACCAGTTAGGATCAGCTGTAGAAGAAGTTGATGAGCCTGGTACTGAGTGTAATAATGCTTGAGGCTTAGAAGAAGTATCAAAAACAGATTCAAAAGAAGCAGGGGAACCATTGAAGCTGATATCAAACCTCTTGAAGCATTTCAAGGCAATGTGACCTGTTTTGCCACATAGCTGACAGATAGGTCTGTTTGAACCTCTACCAGATCTTCCACCACGGCCACCACGGCCTGTGAAATTGAAATTTCGACCTCCACCTCTGAAGTTAGGGCCTCGAGTGTAATTAGCTACATTAGCAGATGGTGAACCTCCAGCAGTAGTATGGTGAAAAGCCATAGCATGAGTCTGAGTATGATTTTGTAAACGCATTTCATGCGTATGGAGAGCAAACTGAACCTCTTGCAAGTTTAAACTCTCGATTTTGTAGTTAGATTAACCACAATGATCGATTCGGGACCAAAGCCTCCAAGTATATACATACATAACTCATCATCAGAAATCACACAACCAACTGAATTTAGATCATCAACAAGAGTTCTCATCTTCAGAATATAGTCATCTACACTTAAATCTCCCTTTTTAAGTGTTTGCAACATAAAACGGAGTTGCAGAGATCTGGCATTAGATTGAGACTCGAAAAATATTTGCAAAAACTTTCCATACCTCATATGATGTAGAGCAACGGCTAATGTGTCCTAGCATCGATTCACTAACAGAGGACAACATCCAACTCAAGAGAAACTGGTCTTTTCTCACCCAGCTAACATACTCAAAATTAAGAACAGCATCAGAGGTCTCACCATCTGGAGAAGAAACAAACTGAGAAGGAATTGCATCCGTGCCTAGGAGAATTCCTTCAAATCCATGTGCTCGCACTTTGTGAGAGGATTTGCAATTTCAGAAATGATAGTTGGTGCGATCCAACCCGGATAGATAGAGGAGTGAAATGAGGAAGAGAGGCCACAGGAGAAACAATTGAATCCACAATGAGAGAGAGAAAAGAAAACTTGCCGGAGAAGACACCAAATCGGGACCAGAAGAGAGGAACTCGCGAATGATACCATATTAGAATAAGCGAGATTTTCAATATATGAAATGGAGGGAATACAAGTACATTATATAGAGTCTATAGAGAAGCTAGAAGTTGTGAGTTAGTTAGGAAGCTAACAACCAAGACTAATCGCTTAACTAGCTTAATGTTTCCTAACCGTTTTCAGAATCGTTCATCTAACACCCACCAAAGCCGAAGTTCAAGGCCCGCCACTGTATAGACGCATAAGAGATTGGAAACATTCATCCAAAGAAACAGAGTTGAATTGTTTGGCTATGTTGAAAAGTAGCAATAACTTGTTTACTTATATGTTAGCAAATTATAACTAGACATTTGATCATTGATGCATTAAACGGTTTCAAATGAAATAATAAGAATATGAAAAAAAGAAGAAGAAGAAGAAGAAAAAGAAGTTCGACAACGACCTTTGGTAGGACCAACCAACAAAACTACTTTTGGAGTTTTGGGCATTCTCACGCTTTGTTAAATTTATTAGAGTCCTTCCTAAAATACCCTCATGCCGGCCTGGGTAATTTCCTAATGCCACCAACTAGGCAACAATTTCTCCCATCCCACATGGACAAATATGCACATCGAAGTCGAGTCGGGGCTTCACCTTCAGAACCTTCAACGAAACATCCCGCGACTCGAGATCCTCCCTTTTAAAACTTCAAATTCAATTCTAGAGATAATTATTTTTAACCACCTCAACTTTACCCCTTTTTACATTTCACAACCTAAACTTTTATTTTTAACCTTTTGCATCCCGAACTACGAAAATAATTACTCTTTGCAACTTTTGGACCATTTTGCCCCTAAGATTTTATTCTTTAATAACAATAGTTCTAGTTATCCCTTTAAACTCTAATTTGTGGCGATTGCTCCATAAGGATAAATATATTGCATTATACAATAATCAAAAAGTTTTCCATAAAGATTTCCTAATCAATTTGTTTTTTCGGATTTTTCGAGAAATAAGAACCCGATATTTACGTAACTTGTTTTGTTCGTGGCATTGTTACACCTACTTAGATCCAGTCTCTATTCAGAGGTTTTAGATGGATCATGTCGGGTTTCCACCTATAAACTCAACAAGACATACTTCTATCAAGATCTTATTTCAAGTATTTATCCGTATACAAATTGGGTCTTTAGATCGAAAATGAAAATAGTCCATTACGACCATATCGGCCCAACATGCTTCCGTAAAATTAATAAATCCCTTAAAATTCATACCTCTTTTTGACCGAAACAAAGATTGTTGGGTTAAGTGGTTCGCAATGCCACCGGATCGGAAAATTATCGCCCCGTGATCGTTTGACAAACAACTCCTCACTGTTCAACCTCACCTCGGGGAAGATGATCCGCAAGTTATCCGACTCCTTGTAAATCAAGCCAGACGGCCTTGGTTCGTTTCCTACCCAAGGCGTAAAAGTAATTCTTCAAAGGGGATTGATCAATAGTACATCATGAACACATGTTGAACAAACGGCCTTTATTTTATTAAGAACTTAAAGAAAAATTTATTACATTAGTAATCTCCTTCTCGGGAGGAGAATACTTGTTTAGCCTCTCATGTATGAGGCTTGCACTCGAAAAATACATAAGAACTTGAAAAACTAAAACACTCAAAATATTACAAATTTTTCACTCGATTTTATTGTAAGAAAACTAAGGAAAATGTTCGATGTCCTCGCCTTCCTTCAAATCCTGCATTTTATAGAGGTAAGTCCAGGACTTCAAAGGCGGACTTCAAATCTTGCCGATATATACGACGCCACCGCTTACGTCATATCCCACATTATTGCCTCGCCGGTGATTTTTTTCTCCGCGTGACTCAAAACCATGTGATGTTTGTCGGGAAATCTTTTAAAATTTGATTTACGTGGTCCCCGAGGATAACGCGTCTTGTGAGCCGGGCCCTTATCCTTTTCACCGCATGATCTTGTCGGTCGGGTTTGGGTCGGAATCCTTTCCCAAACTCGGGTTCTTTTTGTTCGGGGCATGCTTGACAGATCCGATCGACCCAACGGCCAACATGCGCCATGTTACGAATTTCCGGTAAGTTTCTTTGCTTGCGGAATCTTGTTTTCCGAAGAGAATTCTTCTTTTGGTCTCAAGAGTTCTTCTCGCAAACCCCGTGGTTGATCCGGTCATCGAATTCAAAAGGAAAGATCCATTCGCCGACTGAAGAACTTGAATGGATATTTGACTTTGTCCATTTGATTAGACAAACCCAAAGACCCCATGCTCGCAAATGGGTAGAAGCTTTGTCTTAAAATGCTCCTACTAACACTGGTCCTTCTTCCTGAGTTTTTAATGTATTTTAAAGCATTTCCATCCCGGTCTTCTTAGCTTGATGAAATGAAAAGCTTCATTAAAGCCTTTCTTTCGCTGGTTCGGGAGCCGCACCGATAAAATACAGTTCAAAATATCGCCCGGCCAAGTGTGGATTATTGGCCCAAGTCTCGTAAATCGCTTCCCCAATCCATTTCGGTAATTTTGAAATTTCGGGAATCGGTGACACGGTATAGATTGAAGCTAAAGCTCCAAAAGTATACCATTCATGTACTTCATTTGGATGACTTCCTCGGTTTCATCCAAACGGGATACTTTCCCGAGATATCAACCATTGTTTTCTCCGGGTTAATACCTTGTCTTGTAACTAGTTTCTCCCATTGCCGCCGATATATACCGCATAGGAGAAATCTTATTCTCGTCGATTTGAACCTTAGATTTGCCTGTCTCGTGGCCTAAGATTCAACTCTCCTCTTTTACCCTGCAGGTCTTTGGGTTGACTTGAAGACTCGGGTTGTGACCTTTGGAGCTTCAACATTCGTTCTGATTTGTACACCCTCGGGGATGCATCACCGCAACACTTGTGATTATGGTACTTGAATCCATAACCTCCGGGTTAGAGCCCGTACTCTCTCGGCCCCTTTTTGCACCGTAGAAATGCGGCCTGGAAGAGAGGCCCTTGCAGCCGCTAAGAACGATTGTCCTCGAGCGAACCGGCATGCTCGTATTTGACTAGAAACGGATTTTGGTCAGCACTGTTGAAGTCGTCCAAAGAACTCTCGCATTGAGACATAACGCCCCAAAATCTCGTTCTAGACTCTCCGGGTTTTCCCGAGATGTCTTACTCGTTTAAGGACCTCGTCAAAGAACGTGTCCTTCCATCTCGTGTCAAGAAATGCAAGAATATTTTCATGAGATTTTATAATGACAATATCATAATCACAATATTGACATTGACTTGCCATCTAAGTAATCGAGCCTTTTCTCGGTTTTGATTCAATTTTGTTTTTCGTAAAAGCCTTGACACTTGAATTATCAATTTTTAAAGTAAACTTTTTAGCCAAGAAAATAGAAGCCATTTTTTAAAAGCCTTTTCGATCGCAAAGAATTCTTTCTCGTTAATATGCCACCGAGTTGCTTCACTAGGGGTAAATAAACCGCAATATCTACATGGCACTTTCTCGTTTGGTGTGACTTTCGTAAGAATCGCCGCCCACCAATCATCACGGCATCCGTATATAGAACCGATTCGTCCTCGTCTTGGGGAATTGCAAGCTTTGGAAGCTTTTTACAAACTTCTTTAAGTTGCTTAATTCCTTCTTGATGTTCATCTTCCCATTTGAATCTGCATCTTTTTTAAGCAATGGGCTAAACACCTTCCTCGTAGTATGCCGATTGTTAATGAACATCCCGAAGAAAATTAACAACTCCAAGAAAACTCAAGTCGCTTCTTGTCTTTCGGTGTATCCGGAAATCCTCGTATCTTTTCCACAATATGATTCGTAGAATAATTCCAGATTCATCGATTTCAATTCCTAGGAATTCAACTGTCTTGTTGCAATCACGCTTCTTCTCTCGAAAGCACTAATCCTTCTTGTGACAAACATCCAAAATATTTCCAAATGTTTGAGATGCTCCTTCATGCTCTTTGATGCGATAAGAATATCATCAATGTACACGAACATGAAATCGAAATAATCTTTGAATAGATTATCCATCTTCCTTTGATATATCGGGGTGCGTTAGCCAATCCCATAGGCATCACGTTCCAAATATAATGTCCTGTGGTGTGGAGAAAGTCAGTAAACTTCTTGCTTTCTTCATCCATCTTAACTGTAAAATCCGGACTTGCAATCAAATTTTGAGAATATCTTGGCACCTTTGATGCGATTAACTGATGTTCTCTCGTTGGGATATAGTATCCGTCGAACTCCAAAATGTTATTAATCCCTTTGTAATTAATAAAAAGTCTTGGCTTTCCTCTTTTGATTTCTCCATGGTTTCGACTAAGAACCCCGGATCTTTGTATGGAGAAACTCTGGTGAAATTAACTTAAGGTCAAGATGTTCCTTAAGTATTTTCTCGCATATCCTCACGATCCGCCCGGTTCATAAGGATTGGTTTGAATCTCACGAACTCGTACTCCTTTCCAGGTTTAACCTTTAAGGAAGCTCCGAGCTCGTTCTTGTCCCACCAAGCCAAAGGATCTTCATTATAATTCCTTTGGATTTTCTTCTTAACATCCTCGAGTGATATTTGTTCCTCAATGGTTACGTCACTCTGTGGATTCTCCATTAAACTCATCCATAATTCTCGCAATGGCTTCCGAGTAACTCGTTCTTCTCCTTGCACTCGAATGAATACGAGGTTGTTATCCCATATCTTTTGATCCTTCAATCGAACCAAAAATTGTCTATAGGATAATAATGCTTCACCAAATTTCCTTCGATCCGCCATTTTTGGATTTCGGAGTTTGGCTTCATCACCACGCTTGTCTGCGAAAAATTAATAGGCATTCTTCTCGTAAAATGCTTCCTCAGCTGATCTCGGACAATGATCTTATGATCACATAGGGTTGTGAAAATAAGTATTCTTGTCTCGTTCTCTGTGTAAATCGCTTGAACGTTTGTAGGAAGTTGTTTCCTAGCAAAACAACACTGTATCATGGAAATAGATTGGTGGCGTTTTCACTTTGTACCACGGGCATCGCTCGCGCGCTCCGATCATGATTTACGCTTGTTTAATTCCCTTATTAAGGATAAGAATCCTCTTAGAGAAATCTCTTCCCGCAATAGTGGTAAATCTTCTCCAATTTCTTTAGGAAAAACATCCGCTTTGCAGTACATATTTAAGCACTGAATCAATATAGGCGCGAAATACTCACCTTGTATTCAGATATAACATTCCGATAGAAATGTATATGGAGAATGGACTAGTGGTCATCTCGATTCTCGTATCTCTTATTAGCCTTGTGAACTCCATTCCATCTTGTAATCTTTCCCAAGGTCTATGATCCTCGAGAAATTCAATTCCCAGTGTTAATTGCTCGGGATTTTCCCGCAACTCGTGATAGTCACTCAATTTCACCTATCTTCGGTTTCCTTGATATCGCCCAACTATTGGTTGTTGGAGATAATATAGAACATCACAAGGAAAACTATTATCCTTTTGAGTGATGTCGAATATTACTTCAACTTCTCGCCATCATTCTCGACATTTCGGCTCTCTGTTGTTTTAAAAACATCG
The DNA here is from genome assembly GCA_016081115.2 of Rehmannia glutinosa. Classification (NCBI taxonomy): domain Eukaryota; kingdom Viridiplantae; phylum Streptophyta; class Magnoliopsida; order Lamiales; family Orobanchaceae; genus Rehmannia; species Rehmannia glutinosa. The sequence goes on from JABTTQ020002040.1 coordinate 355,275, forward strand.
GGGATGCTATTTGAATCGCATTTTGGTCTCCTTTCTTCCCAACGGCCGCTACTCACCATTCTCTTCTTTGCCGAAAGACATCCTTCTAGTGCTCAACTCGAGACTCGACTTTTGTTGAAGACTGGTTGATCTTGAATTATCTTATCAATCTCCTTAATAGTTGGAGATTCAATGATTTCTCAGTAACACCACCCTGGCAAAGTCCTCAAAGATTCTTGGGACTTCAATAAATTCCTTTCTCAAGAATACTTCGGAATGATGGGTATTCGAGAGAGCATAGGAAATCTTGTATGTGATCGAGTAAGGCCTGTTTCCTTCTTTCATTAAATCGACTCTTTTGAAATCTTGATGAAGGGTTAGGACTCTACTCAAGTCTCGATCTCCCAAATTGTATGCAATTCTAGGATAGACATTAAATGCCAATTTTCGCATACAAATTTCTCAGAACCGCTCCAAGGCATGAATCCTTGAGATGCGAGATTCGCTTGTCAAAGATAGCAAGATTAAGAGGCGAATCTATTCCTCTTTGAATGTTGCTTTAATAATTACTCTTATGGCTCCGATATGAATCCATGAAAGTGTATTTGCAACTTATCTTTTAACTTTGCTTTTGATCTCTTGTATTTCTCTAATAGGGACCAACGCATCTCGATCAAAGTTCTTCGGTAAACTCCATCGAATAGCAAATTCTCCGGTTGTTACCGTGTGGATAATTTGGTGTTTTTCACACGTAACCCAATTTTATCCAATGCTTTTTCCATAGCTCCAATTGTAAATCCATCATAGACTTGAAGCTTTGGATCTTCCTTCATGATTCTCATAAGAGTTTTATGAGAAACCGTCGTGTGAGAGAGGAATCGACATATCCTCCTCGATCGTGAAGAATTTCTTCTTCACTCGATTCATTTGAGTCACTTCCATCATCGAATAGATCTCTTCTTCATAGATGCTTTCATCCGAGGGAATATCCTCAAATTGATACACCTGTATTAAATCACGATAATAGACATGCCTTCTTCGATTTCGGTGTGGCCTCGAACGTCGACTCCTCATTTTTGATTGTCCGGGCAATCCGTTTGAGATATGTCCTCTTGCTCGCATGTCCAGCAATTACAGATCTTTGAAACTTTCATTAGCTCTAGTGTGAGCACGCCCTGAAAGTTCTTCTCCGGATTTTTGGTACTTGCTTGATTAGAACCTCGATGATGAGGCTCTACTCCTACTTGGTCTTTGGTCTTTGTCCGATTTATAGCCGGGCTTTTTGTTTTGAGTAACCTTCTAGGTCTCCATGAAGACCGCTTCTTTTGTTGTTGCTTCCTCGGCGGTATGGATGGCGTCTCCTTCTTCTTCTTGTGCCGCCTTGGTTGACTCCCACAATCTGTTGGGATATCATTATCCACGCAACATGTAGGAACCGCTTTGTTAATTCCTCTTAATCTCTTGTAATTCTGTGCGGCAGAGCCGCTTGATAGCACCATTCGGATAACTTGGCCTTTAGGAAAGACATTTTTTCGGGCACGTTTCTACTTCACTCCACCTTGTATTCCCCGATAAGCATTTTTCTCTCCGGGGACTCGGAATTTTGGCAAAGAATAGCTGTAAACTTCTTTTCCTCAATCTTGGATTTCCACCGTATTCGGTGAACAACTTGATATATTCGTCAATATGACAAATATCCAAGAACTCAAGGCTATAGAGGGCTTGTTTATATTTCTTTCTTTTTTCATCCTCTAATCCTCGAAATAACCCGTGCCGATGAATGGATTTTGAATAGTTTTGCCATACCATCGACAATTCCTTTAAGTGATTCCCCGATGTGACCGAACTTTTCGTACTAGCATCGGTCATATCCCTGCAATCTTCACCGATCCTTCAAGACTCATTTCAAGGAGTAAAATGAATGAATTCTTTTGTAAGATCGAGGGTTCTCTTTGAAATTCTCATAGTCAAGCCCATTCATCAATGAGAACTTCTTCTGCATTTTTAAAATCAGGATGTCCAGATTTAACATCAACCCATACGGATGTATTGGGTCGAGGTGCGATCTTCCATAAGGCGTCGATAAACATTCGCCTTCCGGTAGGTTTGTCCAGTTCCCAAAGGGTTTCGACCTCCCGTCCCTCGAAAGTGGATCACTCCCGTCGTGAAATCCCCAAAGATGTGGCATCCTCTCGCCCCGAGCTCCATGATGTGAACCCGCACTTTCTTCGACGTTAGGATTAATCGGTGGCGGTGGTGGAGGAATTGGTCTACCTTGTGGGTCATAGGTAACCAAAGCCGATTCTCTCTGCGTTCATCTTTAAATCTACAATACCTAATCCCGAAGGATTCGCCAGCCGTGTAGATCTTTAAGATTCATCTTTTCCATATCCATCTTTTTAATTTTTGATGGATTTTCCTTTGATTAGAGCAATGAGCTTCTCCTCATCTGTCATCTTTCGTATAACTTCTGGTCGGTTTCCCCTTTTGGTGTAAATAGGGTACCGCCCCAAAATCAATACGTTTCCTTCCTCCTAGGATGAACTCGGCTACCCTCCAGGTTCTTGACTCATTTCTCGAATATCATGAAGGAGTTCAAGAGTTTCTTCGATATTTCACCATCGTCTCCATCAGTTCGATCCGATGAACTTGTCTTTAGTAAATGAATATGGCGGTTGCCATAATTCGCACCGTCTTCGATTTCTCTAAGATCTTGGAGATCTTAGATTTGTCTGGGAAGTATCTCGTTCCACTCGTACTCCATCGGGAATCATTGTTCTCGATGGGAATTTTCATGAACCGTTTCTTGAAGGTTCATCAAGTGAACATATAGGTCAGTTAAGCATCCGTGAATCGCTTATAATATTCTCGCCGCATTTTGCATTGCTTAAGGTTTCCCCGTCGGCTCTCGCTTGTTCATTTTCTTCATGTTGGTATTCCCAATATGAAACCTGGTCAAGGTGTTCTTGTGCATACATCGTCAATATTTGACGATATGTCTGTAGTGGTACATCTCGGACATCGGTCCGGATCCATAATCTCGGAGTAATTTCTCTCGCCAATTGTTAATTACATGAATATAATAAATTTAACTAAAAGTTCTTAATAAACCTAGGCTCGATACCATTTTCGTGGATCGCAAGACCTTTGGGAGAGATTTAAAGAAAATGCAATGAAATTTATCGTCCAGGTTGCAAAGTGTAACAACTTTAAAGTTTAGAGTGTAAACTACAAACCAACTTTCCCGAAACCTGGGGTAAAACCGAATTTTATGCAAAGTGTAAAATTTTGTAAAGTTTAGGTTGCAATCCGTAACTTTTCAAAGTTCGGGTTGCAAAGTGTAAAAACCCGTATAGTTTGGGTTGATTAAAAACGTTATCCCTTCAATTCTATAAAATCCTCATCTTTTTCACTTGCCTTTTATGATTTAGGAAGGTAAATCAGATGTACCTGACCTATGGATCAACGAAGTGAGGTGAAGTGTTGTCCACGAGGTGACCTGGCTCAGAATCCCCAAAAAGCGAGGTGATGTACTTTGTTCGAGGTTACTTCAAACAGAACGCACGTTAAGCTAGCCGGGATGGCTCCCAGCTAAGGCCCTCCGATGCCTAAGTCAGAATCAGGTAGTTGAGGTACTTAGAAAGCTAAAGAGCGAGATAATTTAGAATAATGACAAGTTACCTTTTACCTTGATTTTTGTGCCGTATTTATAGTACTATTCACCGTGCAATGCGGATCACCGTACACGTGGCACCCGATCGACGGTGTGTGGTTCGCGGGCGACCCGACCCGGACATTTGGGTCGGGTCGGGACCCATATAAAAAAGCCGCGGATCCTGGGGAAGCTTGGTAATTTCCAGCGAGGCGAGGTCAAGATGGTCAATTCGACCTAGGCGAGGCTATAATGGTAATTTCCACATCATTTACTCCCCCAGTTACTTTAGTAATTTATTGCTAAAGTGACTCGATGCAGCTCCTCGAATTCGAAGCGACACGGAACCCAAGCCTTGAATTCGAAAAGACCCTTCCATCCCAGCCGTTGAATTTGAATAGTCTTTCGATTGAGACCGTTGATTTTCCCGCCCCTTCTCTCTATATATAAGATGGTCTTTCAAAACCTTCACTTTTCACACTTTTTACCCTCGACCACCTCGCCGCTCAAGCTCGTCCATGACCTAGATCTGTTAGATAAATGTTTTTATCATGATTTTGATGATTTTGTTCAAATGAGTTTTTATACCAAAACAATGTCCCTAAATGTTGTCCCAATACTTCCGATCGATCTAAAATGTTTTTACTATTTTTCGGAATATTTCTTGAAGTTTATTTTCAATAAAACATTGGACAACACATTTGTTTCAGCTCGACCGCCGCCCTATAGGCAACCTGCACTGAGTTGAGCTAAGAAAAGAAAATGGGACGTAAAAAAAAAGGCAGCGGGCGACGGTCGACAAGTGGGCGACGGTGTGGTCGACCGGTCGACCGCGGCGCGACTGCACTCGCAAGTTGGATTTTTGTTCGCATTTCTCGTTTAAGTAAAAACGCTGGCGGCAATCGGTCGGCTAACTAAGGCACGGTCGCACCCCCTTCGACCGTCCCCCCTGTGTAAAAATTCGCGAGAATTCAATTTCAATCTTATCTCTCATGGCGACCGGTGAACCCCTGTTCATCAAAGAAACTATCCGTTGCGTTTTGCATGCCTTTTCCCTATTTTGTGGGATTGATTTCTAACAACTATATTGATGATTTTAAATGGTTTCTTTTGCAGCAAATCACTCCCCAAGGAGGAGCCAATGTCCGGAAATCAAAGCCAAGACCTCTCCTATAAATAGAGGCTTCATTCAAGCAACAAGACACAACACTCTACACAAACAAAAAGAGCAAACAAAGCAAACACTTTCATATATCTTGTTGTATTAGCCTTAGCACTTTCACTTGCACAAATTTGAGGTCTAGGCTTTCAATTCTTGATTACACTTGTACTCATATTGTATCAATCATTATTGAGTTGTAATCTTGATTTTGGTCATCATTCAACACAAGACATCCTTGTGAGTATTCTTGTGGTAAGAATATACTTGGGTGATCTAGGTGATAGGTGTTTGAAGGTTGTGGTAATCTTCAAAGGTGTTGTAAGAGGATTGTGGTAATCCTCAAGGTGGTGTAAGAGGGTTGTGGTAATCCTCAAGGTGTTGTATTAATTTTTGGTAAATTAATAAAACCTTTTTTTCTTTTGAAATCCATCCCAGGATATCTTTGGGGTGGTAGAGGATTAGGCCCTAGGTGGGTTGAACCTCTTTAAATCGACGAGTGTTGTTTTATTTTCGCATTTACATTCTCGTCTTTGTTTGATTATTCAAAAAGAGGGCAAAATCAAAACCGAGATAATCTATTCACCCCCCCTCTAGATTATCGTAGCCACTTGGACTAACAAGTGGTATCAGAGCCAAACTCTTTGGCTAGCTCGTTCCGAGTAAAGAGGAAAGATCCATGGCTACAAATGATGCTCATCTCACCACCGGCGCCTCTACCAATAAGCCACCATTATTCGACGCCAACAACTACGCATTTTGGAAAGACCGTATGGAGTGCTTCCTACAAGGGTGCGGGTTCGACATTTGGAATGTGGTCATTGAAGGAGTTGATCAACCAACAAAGAAATCGGAGGATGGCACCTTGGCTCCTAAACCTTTCAAGGAGTTTGATGAAAACGACAAGAAGGCTTTTTCTCTAAACGGTAAGGCCTTAAATATCTTGCATTGTTCTCTTACCGCCACCGAGTACAATCGCATAAGAGGCATAAGGTCGGCACATGAGGTTTGGGAAAAATTGGAGACAATCTATGAAGGGACTAAGAAAGTCAAGCAAGCAAGAAAGACCATGCTTGTTAAAGACTTTGAAAACTTTAACATGTATGATGGCGAAAGCATCTCCAAAATGGTGGAAAGGCTTGACAATATTGTCAATCCTCTTGTGCCCTCGGCAAAGTCATCTCCGAAGAAGACAAGGTGACCAAGGTACTAAATGCACTTCCGGCTCATGGTCCGAAAAAGTAACGGCAATCACGGAGGCACAAAATCTTGAGACACTCAAGTTTGATGAGCTTATTGGAAACCTACTCATCTATGAAGTCTATCTCAAGGAGAGGAAAAATTCCAAACCATCCACAAATCAATCGGGTATGCAAATTATTCCTAAAGGTCTTGCTTCTTCTTCTAATAATGCATACTATGATAATGATGATGATGATGAGGAGACGGCGCACTTGTTCGAAAATTTGCTAAATTTGTGAATAAAAATAAAGCAAGAAAACCAAGAGATAATGCTTGCTTTAAATGCGGAAAACCGGGCACTTCATTGCCGATTGCCCAAAGCTCGATGAAGAGGAGCAAAAGAAAAGGAAGCCTTTCACAAAAAGAAGGCTTTAAATGCGGAAGTCAAAACATGGGATGAACTACTCAAACAACCGATGAGGAAGGAGAAACCGAACACGGTCTCATGGCTATAGACGATTTGATGAAAACAATGAGGTACACTCAAATTCTTCTACTTCCTCCATAGTTGATGACTTGCAATGTGATTTTGATGAATTGCAAATTGAGTTTCAAAATTTAATCGTTAAATACAAAAATTTGAAAAAGGAGCATAAGAAGATTATGGTTGAAAAGGAAAAATTATTTACCTCTTATGAATCCTTAGACAAAGCTCATGCTCTTACTCTTACTAGAATTCATTCTCTTGAAACCGAAAAGGAATCGCTCACAAAAGATATTGAATGTTTGAAAAATGACGTGCATCGTTTCAACATAAGTACGGATAAAGTCACAAAAATTTTAGATGCACAAAGAGGTGAGCATTCAAAACAAGGACTTGGTTACAAACCATTTCAAAAAGTCTTTAAGAAAAATAACCAAGGTCCGACTTTCATACGTGCTAGTAGCTCTCATACTCCTACTTGTTTTTATTGTGGCAAAATTGGACATTATGCTAATAATTGCAAATTGAGAAATAGCTCTAGTTATGTTTGGAGACCCAAAGGTCTCAAAACTAACCCCATGGACCCCAAAATTATAGGGTACCTAAAAGAAATGCTTTTGTAGGTAATAGGGGCTATAACAACCATGGAGGATTCGAAATGGCTCGTGGACAGCGGATGTTCACGCCATATGACCGGGAGGAGAGAGCTTTTTACCAACATCAAGCTCCAAGAAGAGGGTATGGTCATGTTCGGCAATGGCAAAGGAAAAATTCTTGGAAATGGAGAAATTGGTAACTCTTCTTTCTCTCTTTGTAATGTTCTTTTAGTAGAAGGGCTTAAGTTTAATTTGATAAGTGTTAGCCAACTTTGTGATTCAAATTATGATGTTTCTTTTAATAAAGAAAAATGCCTTATTCTTAAAAATGGTAATATTATTTGTGAAGCAAATAGAAAAGGCAATCTTTACAAAATTTGTACTAGTGATTTGGTTAGTCAAAATGTTTCTTGTCTTGTCGCCAATAATGATTTAACGAGTTTATGGCATAGGCGACTCGGACATGTTGGATACAAGAATTTGAAAAATATTTACAAAAACCAACATGTAAAAGGACTACCCAAATTGAATTTTGAAAATCTTGGCTTATGTGACACTTGTCAAAAGAACAAATTAGTTAATAGTAGTTTTAAGCCCAAAAATGAAATTTCCACTACCAAACCCCTACAATTGCTTCACCTTGATTTGTATGGGGATATTGGTACGACTAGTCTAAGTGGAAAACATTACACTTTCGTTATTGTCGATGATTTTTCTAGATACACTTGGGCTCTTTTTCTTGCAAATAAAAGCGATGCCGTTAATGAGTTTGTTAAGTTGTGTAGACGCATTGAGAATGAAAAGGAAGATACTATTAAAACTATTCAAGTGATCGAGGCGGAGAATTTGACGGTGAGTTTAGAGTCTTTTGTGAAACCAAGGGATATACACACAATTTTTCGGCTCCAAGGACACCTCAACAAAATGGTGTAGCCGAAAGGAAGAATCGGACGCTACAAGAAATGAGTCGGTCCATGCTCAATGAATTTTCTCTTCCAAAATATTTTTGGGTCAAGCCGTAAGTACCGCTTGCTATGTCATTAATCGAGTTTATATTCGTCCTAAAATGAATAAAACTCCATATGAGCTTTGGAAAGGAAGAACTCCAAATATTAGTTATTTCAAAATATTTGGATGTAAGTGCTTTATTTTGAATACTAAGGATCAATTGGACAAACTTGATCCTAAGGCCGATGAAGGAATATTTATGGGGTATTCAACCAAGAGCAAAGCATATCGGGTTTACAACAAGACTAGCATGGTTGTTGAAGAATCTATTCATGTCAAATTTAATGAAGCCTCGGGTGTTGAAAGAATACCCAATGACGATAGTGATGAAGAGGATATTGTTGAACCTATTGTTCAAAGTGATGCTCATAATGATAAACCTTCTATTTCATATGATCAACCTTCAAGTTCAAATGTTCCTCAAGAAGATAGGGTGATACTTGAATCTTCCCGTAGCATTGAAATTTAAGGAGATCACCCAAAAGATCTTATTATTGGTGATCCCCTTGATAAAGTAATGACTCGAAGGAATTTTGCCGAGAAAGCTCTTATATCTCAAAAAGAGCCTAAAAATGCTAAGGAAGCTATTGAGGATGAAGATTGGTTTTTGGAAATGCAAGAGGAGTTGAATCAATTTGAAAGAAATGATGTATGGGAATTAGTACCTTGTCCTCCATCTCAAACAATTATTGGTACAAAATGGGTATTCCGGAACAAACTTGATGATCAAGGCAACATTGTTCGAAATAAGGCAAGGTTAGTAGCTCAAGGGTATTGTCAAGAAGAAGGTATTGACTATGATGAAACTTTTGCACCCGTAGCACGTTTAGAAGCTATTCGTATTTTACTTGCCTATTCTTGTTTCAAAAATTTCAAACTTTACCAAATGGATGTTAAATCCGCTTTCTTAAATGGTATTATTCAAGAAGAAGTCTATGTAAAACAACCTCCGGGGTTTGAAAATTTTTCTAGGCCTAATGATGTTTATAAACTTAAAAAGGCTTTGTATGGTTTAAAACAAGCACCCGTGCATGGTATGATAGACTTAGCTCTTTTCTTTTGCAAAATGGTTTTACAAGAGGTAAAGTTGATAAAAAGGGCAAGATTGTTTACTTGTGCAAATTTATGTTGATGATATTATCTTTGGTGCTACTAATGAATCTTTGTGCAAGAAATTCTCCAAGTTAATGCAAGGTGAATTCGAGATGAGTATGATGGGGAGCTAAACTTCTTCCTGGACTTCAAATTAAGCAATGCCAAGAAGGTATTTATATTTCGCAATCAAAGTATACAAAAGAACTTTTGAAGAAGTTCGGCATTGAAGAAGGAAGAACCGCCTCGACTCTATGGCAACCAATGTCAAAATTGACAAAGATGAAAAGGCAAGACGGTTGATGAATCCAAGTATCGAGGTATGATTGGTAGTTTACTTTATTTAACCGCTAGTAGACCGGACATTCTTCATGCCGTATGCCTATGTGCTCGTTTTCAAAGCAATCCAAAAGAATCTCATATGAGTGCCGTTAAACGGATTTTTCGATATTTGAAAGGCACTATTCAATATGGTTTATTTTATCCAAAGAATGAAAATTTTTCTCTTAAAGGTTATAGTGATTCGGACTATGCGGGTAATATTGATGATCGGAAAAGTACTTAGGATCATGTCAATTTTTAGCGATTGCCTAGTTTCTTGGTTTTCAAAGAAGCAAAACGTGTTTCTCTTTCAACGGCCGGCCGAATATATTTCCGCCGCATTTTGTTGTACTCAACTTCTTTGGATGAAACAAACCTTAGCGGATTACAAATGCTCTTTTGAAAACGCACCTATCTTTTGTGATAATATATCCGCTATAAATATTGCTCAAAACCCGGTTCATCATAACCGTACTAAACATATTGAGATTCGACATCATTTTCTAAGGGATTGTGTTTCAAAACGAAAAATTGAGATATCGTTTGTGCCATCTTAAGATCAATTAGCGGACATTTTTACAAAACCGCTAACTTCCGAGACTTTTGCGTCAATACGAGCTCGGTTAGGCATAATGCATATTGAATGAGGTCTACGTTTGCATTTTGCATGTTTTTAAAACTTAGGGCGAAAAATCGGATTTTTGGTTGAAAATTCGGATTTTGAAAAATTTGTGAAGCAAATTGAAGAGGTTGAGGGCAACCGGTCGCCCTCAACGTCGACCGTCGCCCTCAACCACGACCGGGTCGCCCTAGGCTAAATTTTGGTTTAAGTTCGATTCTGTCTTGACATTTGATAGTTTCACTTCTTTTTTGCCATTTTTCGTCCCCTTTGCCAAATGCACACTATTGTCACTCAAAATTGATTTTCATGCATTCATTTCATATCTTGGACCTTATATAGCATGTTTATCATCATCATTGCTCATCTTTTCCGATCAAATGGTAAGAATTTTCCTTACTTTGCTCAATTGGGTTGAACCTTGAGTTTATGGCTTTCTTGTATATTTCTTGATAACTTTTGCTTATGATCTTGATGAGATTAGTTATTATGTTGTATTATATGATGTTTGATGTGAATTGGTGATGAAAGTTTTGGCTTGGATCATTTACAAGGGCTATATACAACTCTTTTTATTTTTCACGCCCACAATGTGTTCGATGAAATGTTTCAATGAAAATTTCAACTTCTACATGATTCTCTCGCTTCCAAAAGTCTTCTATACTCATTGAGATCATGTTTTGGGAAATAAAACGAGCGTATGAACTCTTCATGATACATTTCTCCCATTTTCCTTGGTTTTTAAGCCTAAATTGCTCAATGGTTGATAAACCATTTCTTTGGCGCACTTTGATATACTTCTATGATGTTTCTATCATCCTAACATTCTTTTGATGATTCCAAAGGGGAGAAACAGGAAATGGATCGTTAGCTCAAAGAAGCTAATAAAAGCTCATGATAGAAGCTACAAGCTATGGCTTATTAAGGCCATAAGTTGTGAAGAAAACTCATCCAATGAGTGTTTTATGAACTTGTTTGCATGGATAATAAGTATTTGTGTGGGGAGCTTCTAAGCTCATGGAGTTGTTGTTTATTTTGTAAAAGCTTGTGCTTCTAGCTTATGCAATATTTCTTCTTAATGTGCTTGTTGATAGGGGAGCTTTTGTAAAATGTTTTTAAACGGATAGTTTACTCATAAACCGGAAAATTATTTTGTTTTTCGAAATCGTCCTCTTGAAAATTGTTTTGGTTTGTAATCATCAAAAAGGGGAGTTTGTTAGATAAATGTTTTTATCATGATTTTGATGATTTTGTTCAAATGAGTTTTTATACCAAAACAATGTCCCTAAATGTTGTCCCAACACTTCCGATCGATCTAAAATGTTTTTACTATTTTTGAATATTTCTTGAAGTTTATTTTCAATAAAACATTGGACAACACATTTGTTTCAGCTCGGCCGGTGTCGCCTGCGGGGGCAACTCTGTACACGAGTTGAGCTAAGAAACGAGAAAATGGGACGTAAAAAAAAAAAGGCGAGTGGCGGCCGGTCGACCAGGTGGGCGACGGTGTGGTCGGCCGGTCGGCCGGCCGCGCTTAATTGCACTGCAAGTTGGATTTTTGTTCCGGACTTTCTGTTTCGTAAAACGCTGAGCGGCAACGGTCCACGGCTAAGGGCTAAGCGGCGGTCGCACCCCCTTCGACGGTCCGCTGTGTAAAAATTCGCGAGAATTCAATTTCAATCTTATCTCGCGCGACCGGTCGAACCCCTGTTCATCAAAAACTATCCGCTTGCGTTTTTGACATGACTATTCCCTATTTTGTGGGATTGATTTCTAACAGACTATATTGATGATTTTAAATGGTTTCTTTTTAAAGCAAATCACTCCCCAAGGAGGAGCCAATGTCACGGAAATCAAAGCCAAGACCTTGTTAGTCCAAGTGGCTACGATAATCTAGAGGGGGTGAATAGATTATCTCGGTTTTCAGATTTTGCCCTCTTTTTCGAATAATCAACCAAAGACGAGAATGTAAATGCGGAAATAAAACAACACTCGTCGATTTAAAGAGGTTCAACCCACCAGGCCTAATCCTCTACCACCCCAAAGATATCCAGGGATGGATTTCAAAAGAAAGAAAGATTTTATTAATTTACCAAAAATTAATACAACACCTTGAGGATTACCACAACCCTCTTACACCACCTTGAGGATTACCACAATCCTTTTACAACACCTTTGAAGATTACCACAACCTTCAAACACCTATCACCTAGATCACCCAAGTGTATTCTTACCACAAGAATACTCACAAGGATGTCTTGTGTTGAATGATGACCAAAATCAAGATTACAACTCAATAATGATTGATACAATATGAGTACAAGTGTAATCAAGAATTCAAAGCCTAGACCTCAAATTTGTGCAAGTGAAAGTGCTAAGGCTAATACAACAAGATATATGAAAGTGTTTGCTTTGTTTGCTCTTTGCTTGTATAGAGTGTTGTTTCTTGTTGCTTGAATGAAGCCTCTATTTATAGGAGAGGTCTTGGCTTTGATTTCCAGACATTGGCTCCTCCTTGGGGAGTGATTTGCTGCTAAAGAAACCATTTAAAATCATCAATATAGTTTGTTAGAAATCAATCCCACAAAATAGGGAAAAGTCATGTAAAACGCAGCGGATAGTTTCTTTGTCAAACATGGGGTTCGACCGGTCGCGCAGAGATAAGATTGAAATTGAATTCTGCGAATTTTTACAGGCGGCCGTCGAAGGGGTGCGCCGTGTCGCCCTCACCCATGACCGGTTGCCTTGAGCGTTTTTACGAAAAGAGAAGTCGGAACAAAAATCCAACTTGCAGTGTCGTCGCCGCGCGGTCGACCGGTCGACCACACCGGTCGCCCACTGGTCGTCGCCGCCGCCTGCCCTTTTTTTTACGTCCCATTTTTGTTTCTTAGCTCAACTCAGTGCGGGTTGCCTATAGGGCGACCGGTCGAGCTCTGAAACAAATGTGTTGTCCAATGTTTTATTGAAAATAAACTTCAAGAAATATTCGAAAAATAGTAAAAACATTTTAGATCGATCGGAAGTGTTGGGACAACATTTAGGGACATTGTTTTGGTATAAAAACTCATTTGAACAAAATCATCAATATTGACATGATCAGGAAGTACTTTTCCGATCATCAATATTACCCGCATAGTCGAATCACTATAACCTTTAAGAGAAAAATTTTCATTCTTTGGATAAAATAAACCATATTGAATAGTGCCTTTCAAATATCGAAAAATCCGTTTAACGGCACTCATATGAGATTCTTTTGGATTGCTTTGAAAACGAGCACATAGGCATACGGCATGAAGAATGTCCGGTCTACTAGCGGTTAAATAAAGTAAACTACCAATCATACCTCGATACTTGGATTCATCAACCGTCTTGCCTTTTTCATCTTTGTCAATTTTGACATTGGTTGCCATAAGTCGAGACGGTTCTTCCTTCTTCAATGCCGAACTTCTTCAAAAGTTCTTTTGTATACTTTGATTGCGAAATATAAATACCTTCTTGGCATTGCTTAATTTGAAGTCCAAGGAAGAAGTTTAGCTCCCCATCATACTCATCTCGAATTCACCTTGCATTAACTTGGAGAATTTCTTGCACAAAGATTCATTAGTAGCACCAAAGATAATATCATCAACATAAATTTGCACAAGTAAACAATCTTGCCCTTTTTATCAACTTTACCTCTTGTAAAACCATTTTGCAAAAGAAAAGAGCTAAGTCTATCATACCATGCACGGGTGCTTGTTTTAAACCATACAAAGCCTTTTTAAGTTTATAAACATCATTAGGCCTAGAAAAATTTTCAAACCCGGAGGTTGTTTTACATAGACTTCTTCTTGAATAATACCATTTAAGAAAGCGGATTTAACATCCATTTGGTAAAGTTTGAAATTTTTGAAACAAGAATAGGCAAGTAAAATACGAATAGCTTCTAAACGTGCTACGGGTGCAAAAGTTTCATCATAGTCAATACCTTCTTCTTGACAATACCCTTGAGCTACTAACCTTGCCTTATTTCGAACAATGTTGCCTTGATCATCAAGTTTGTTCCGGAATACCCATTTTGTACCAATAATTGTTTGAGATGGAGGACAAGGTACTAATTCCCATACATCATTTCTTTCAAATTGATTCAACTCCTCTTGCATTTCCAAAAACCAATCTTCATCCTCAATAGCTTCCTTAGCATTTTTAGGCTCTTTTTGAGATATAAGAGCTTTCTCGGCAAAATTCCTTCGAGTCATTACTTTATCAAGGGGATCACCAATAATAAGATCTTTTGGGTGATCTCCTTAAATTTCAATGCTACGGGAAGATTCAAGTATCACCCTATCTTCTTGAGGAACATTTGAACTAGAAGGTTTATCATTATGAGCATCACTTTGAACAATAGGTTCAACAATATCCTCTTCATCACTATCGTCATTGGGTATTCTTTCAACACCGAGGCTTCATTAAATTTGACATGAATAGATTCTTCAACAACCATGCTAGTCTTGTTGTAAACCCGATATGCTTTGCTCTTGGTTGAATACCCCATAAATATTCCTTCATCGGCCTTAGGATCAAGTTTGTCCAATTGATCCTTAGTATTTAAAATAAAGCACTTACATCCAAATATTTTGAAATAACTAATATTTGGAGTTCTTCCTTTCCAAAGCTCATATGGAGTTTTATTCATTTTAGGACGAATATAAACTCGATTAGTGACATAGCAGCGGTACTTACGGCTTCGGCCCAAAAATATTTTGGAAGAGAAAAATCATTGAGCATGGACCGACTCATTTCTTGTAGCGTCCGATTCTTCCTTTCGGCTACACCATTTTGTTGAGGTGTCTTGGAGCCGAAAAATTGTGCGTATATCCCTTGGTTTCACAAAAGACTCTAAACTCACCGTCAAATTCTCCGCCTCGATCACTTGAATAGTTTTAATAGTATCTTCCTTTTCATTCTCAATGCGTCTACACAACTTAACAAACTCATTTACAGCATCGCTTTTATTTGCAAGAAAAAGAGCCCAAGTGTATCTAGAAAAATCATCGACAATAACGAAAGTGTAATGTTTTCCACTTAGATTAGCCGTACCAATATCCCCATACAAATCAAGGTGAAGCAATTGTAGGGGTTTGGTAGTGGAAATTTCATTTTGGACTTAAAACTACTCTTAACTAATTTGTTCTTTTGACAAGTGTCACATAAGCCAAGATTTTCAAAATTCAATTTGGGTAGTCCTTTTACATGTTGGTTTTTGTAAATATTTTTCAAATTCTTGTATCCAACATGTCCGAGTCGCCTATGCCATAAACTCGTTAAATCATTATTGGCGACAAGACAAGAAACATTTTGACTAACCAAATCACTAGTACAAATTTTGTAAAGATTGCCTTTTCTATTTGCTTCACAAATAATATTACAATTTTTAAGAATAAGGCATTTTTTTTTATTAAAAGAAACATCATAATTTGAATCACAAAGTTGGCTAACACTTATCAAATTAAACTTAAGCCCTTCTACTAAAAGAACATTACAAAGAGAGAAAGAGTTACCAATTTCTCCATTTCCAAGAATTTTTCCTTTGCCATTGCCGAACATGACCATACCCTCTTCTTGGAGCTTGATGTTGGTAAAAGCTCTCTCCTCCCGGTCATATGGCGTGAACATCCGCTGTCCACGAGCCATTTCGAATCCTCCATGGTTGTTATAGCCCCTATTACCTACAAAATCATTTCTTTTAGGTACCCTATAATTTTGGGGTCCATGGGGGGTTAGTTTTGAGACCTTTGGGTCTCCAAATATAACTAGAGCTATTTCTCAATTTGCAATTATTAGCATAATGTCCAATTTTGCCACAATAAAAACAAGTAGGAGTATGAGAGCTACTAGCACGTATGAAAGTCGGACCTTGGTTATTTTTCTTAAAGACTTTTGAAATGGTTTGTAACCAAGTCCTTGTTTTGAATGCTCACCTCTTTGTGCATCTAAAATTTTAGTAACCTTATCCGTGCTTAAATTAAAACGATGCACATCCTTTTTCAAATTATCAATATCATTAGTGAGCATTTGTTTCGGTTTCAAGAGTTTGAATTTGAGTAAGGGTAATAGCATGAACATGATCAAGAGTCTCATAAGATGTAAATAATTTATCCTTTTCTATTTTAAGCTCTTTATGCTCCTTCTTTAAACTCTTGTATTTAACAATTAATTTTTGAAATTCATTTTGCAACTCATCAAAATCACATTGCAATTCATCAACTAAGGAGGAGGTAGAGGAGTTAGAGCGCCTCATTATTTGCATCGTCCATAGCCATAAGACCATGTTCGGTTTCACCTTCCTCGTCGGATGTCTCGAGTAGCTCATCCCAAGTTTTGACATCCGCATTTAGAGCCTTCTTTTTCGGAAAAAGCTTCTTTTTCTTTTGTTCCTCCTCATTGAGTTTTGGGCAATCGGCTATGAAGTGCCGGGCTTTCCGCACTTAAAGCAAGCATTATCTCTTGGTTTTCTTGCTTTATTTTTATTCACAAATTTTGCAAATTTTCGAACAAGTGCGGCCGTCTCCTCATCATCATCATCATTATCATAGTATGCATTATTAGAAGAGGAAGCAAGACCTTTAGGAATATTTTGCATACCCGATTGATTGATGGTTGGTTTGGTATTTTTCCTCTCCTTGAGATAGACTTCATAGATGAGGAGGTTCCCGATGAGCTCGTCAAACTTGAGTGTCTCAAGATTTTGTGCTTCGTGATTGCCGTCACCTTTTCGGACCATGAGCCGGGAAGAGCATTCAATACCTTAGTCACTTTGTCTTCTTCGGAGATGACTTTACCGAGGGCCACAAGAGGATTGACAATGTTGTCAAGCCTTTCCACCATCTTGGAGATGCTTTCACCATCATACATGTTAAAGTTTTCAAAGTCTTTAACAAGCATGGTCTTTCTAGCTTGCTTGACCTTCTTTGTCCCTTCATATATAGTCTCCAATTTTTCCCAAACCTCATGTGCCGACCTTATGCCTCGTATGCGATTGTACTCGGTGGCGGTAAGTGAGCAATGCAAAATATTTAAGGCCTTACCGTTTAGAGAGAAAACCTTCTTATCATTTTCATCGAACTCCTTGAAAGGTTTAGGAGTCGAGGTGCCATCCTCCATTTTTTTCGTTGGTTGATCAACTCCTTCAATAACCACATTCCATATGTCAAATCCGCACCCTTGAGAAAGCACTCCATACGGTCTTTCCAAAATGCGTAGTTGTTGGCGTCGAACAATGGTGGCTTGTTGGTGGAGGCGCCGGTGGTGAGATAAGCGTCATTCGTAGCCATGGATCTTTCCTCTTTACTCGGGCAGCTAGCCAAAGAGTTTGGCTTTGATACCACTTGTTGTTAGTCAGTGGCTACGATAATCTAGAGGGGGTGAATAGATTATCTCGGTTTTCAGATTTTGCCCTCTTTTTGAATAATCAACCAAAGACGAGAATGTAAATGCGAAATAAAACAACACTCGCCGATTTAAAGAGGTTCAACCCACCTAGGGCCTAATCCTCTACCACCCCAGTATATCCGGGATGGATTTCAAAAGAAAGAAAGATTTTATTAATTTACCAAAAATTAATACAACACCTTGAGGATTACCACAACCCTCTTACACCACCTTGAGGATTACCACAATCCTTTTACAACACCTTTGAAGATTACCACAACCTTCAAACACCTATCACCTAGATCACCCAAGTGTATTCTTACCACAAGAATACTCACAAGGATGTCTTGTGTTGAATGATGACCAAAATCAAGATTACAACTCAATAATGATTGATACAATATGAGTACAAGTGTAATCAAGAATTGAAAGCCTAGACCTCAAATTTGTGCAAGTGAAAGTGCTAAGGCTAATACAACAAGATATATGAAAGTGTTTGCTTTGTTTGCTCTTTGCTTGTATAGAGTGTTGTTTCTTGTTGCTTGAATGAAGCCTCTATTTATAGGAGAGGTCTTGGCTTTGATTTCCGGACATTGGCTCCTCCTTGGGGAGTGATTTGCTGCAAAAGAAACCATTTAAAATCATCAATATAGTTTAGAAATCAATCCCACAAAATAGGGAAAAGTCAGTCAAAACGCACCGGATAGTTTCTTTGTCAAACACACGGGTTCGGCCGGTCGCAGAGATAAGATTGAAATTGAATTCTGCAAATTTTTACAGGGGGACGGTCGAAGGGGAGTGCGACCGTCGCTCACCGTGACTGACGAGTTGCCCTTGACGTTTTTTACGAAACAGAGAAGTCGGAACAAAATCCAACTTGCAGTGCAAGTCGCCACGGCCGACCGGCCGACCCACACCGGCCGCCCACCTGGTCGGCCATCGGCCGCCGCCTTTTTTTTCTTACGCCCCATTTTTGTTTCAAAACTCAACTCAGTACGGGTTGCCCTATAGGGGCGGCCGAGTCGAAAAACAAAAGTGTTGTCCAATTTTAAATCGAATATTAACTTCAAGAAATACTCCAAAAATAGTAAAAACATTTTAGATCGATCGGAAGTGTTGGGACAACATTTAGGGACATTGTTTTGGTATAAAACTCATTTGAACAAAATCATCAAAATCATGATAAAAACATTTATCTAATGACCTCTCCTATAAATAGAGGCTTCATTCAAGCAACAAGACACAACACTCTACACAAGCAAAGAGCAAACAAAGCAAACACTTTCATATATCTTGTTGTATTAGCCTTAGCACTTTCACTTGCACAAATTTGAGGTCTAGGCTTTCAATTCTTGATTACACTTGTACTCATATTGTATCAATCATTATTGAGTTGTAATCTTGATTTTGGTCATCATTCAACACAAGACATCCTTGTGAGTATTCTTGTGGTAAGAATACACTGGGTGATCTAGGTGATAGGTGTTTGAAGGTTGTGGTAATCTTCAAAGGTGTTGTAAGAGGATTGTGGTAATCCTCGAGGTGGTGTAAGAGGGTTGTGGTAATCCTCAAGGTGTTGTATTAATTTTTGCAAATTAATAAAACCTTTTTTTCTTTTGAAATCCATCCCTGATATCTTTGGGGTGGTAGAGGATTAGGCCCTAGGTGGGTTGAACCTCTTTAAATCGACAGTGTTGTTTTATTTTCGCATTTACATTCTCGTCTTTGTTTGATTATTCGAAAAAAGAGGGCAAAATCTGAAAAACCGAGATAATCTATTCACCCCCTCTAGATTATCGTAGCCACTGGACTAACAGATCTTGACTTCGTGCTCCTCCACTTCACTGACTTAGAGGTAGGTTCTCTTTCTCTCTCTACTTTAAATTTTCTTACTCTTTTATGGCGACCCTCCTCCATCTACACGGCCCTCTAGTTTGCGGTCGAACTGCGGTTCGTCCTCGAACTCGGGGTCATCCGATCCCACTCGTCTTTGAGCTCTTCTACTTCTACTAGCGGGCGACCCATACCCCCATCTCAAGATAGGGTATCCCGCGAGGCCACCCCTTCGGACGACTGGAACACGCCGCCCCTAGGCTTTACTTAGGTCTCGAGTCTCCGTTCATGATTTAGACACCATTAGGAAACATTTCTTCATTCCCGCTTCGTGCATCGAATCATAATTCCTACTACTAATGCTAGGATAGATAAGCCTCCACCTCGCCGCTAGCTTTTCACCTCGCTAGCCTCTAGGCGGGTCTTAGATTTTCTTTGGCTCGCCCATTGCTGACATTCTAAGAGGGCTCGATGTTTGCCCTGCTCAGCTTGTCCCAAATTCCTACCGTCACATTGTAGGTTTTATTATCTTAATGAAGCACTTCGGCGAGGCCGCCTCACTTTCTCACTTTTGCGAACTATATGCCATCAACTCTTCTACCACCACTACTAACTCCGGATTCTTTTACATCTCACCTCGAACTAACCAAAATTTTTTACATCGGGTTCCTTTCTCGGTGTGGCCTTGGAAATATAGGTTCATATTCATTCGAGCCCCTATTGAAAATCCATGGGACCTGCCTTCAGATTGGAAATTGAGCCGACCTCGCCTTCGAGGCCTGCCTCCTGTTTCTTGGGGTGCCAACTTCATTTCCAGGTTGACCCAAAATCTGTATGAGGCTTGCGACCTCATTACCGAAGACGTTCTATCCCTTGTCGGCCTTAGCCCCGCTCCTCGCCACGAAACTCTAACACTTGGTAATTTATTTCTCTTTATATTTTTTTGGTTCGCCTATCATACTTATATTGATGCTATTTGTTTATTTATGCAGATATGGCGATCCGAGCTGCCGTCTTGACAAGGCCTCGCCAAGAACAAAGAGACTCGCTAGCTCACAAACGAGCCCGCCAAGATCTTGTTGCCTCGCATCTACCATTAGGCATAGCCGTACCCGCCCCCTACCCTGTAGAGTGGCGTCGACCCCGCCCCGAGGTGCCCTCGAAGAAAGCCGACAAGGCCTTGGGTAGCAAGTCGGGAGGAGAAAGGGAAGGCGGTGGTTGAAGGTTTCGCCCGAAAAAGACAAAAACTCACAAGGTAGGAGCTCGCCTTCGACTCTATGGGTGCCTCCCAGGATGCGGGCTACGACAAGATCGAGCCTACCGACGCGAACCTTCCTACGGTGGACGGATGATGATGTGGCTGAATCGGCGAGTCTCATCTCCAAGCCGGCCGACTTGCGGCTCGCGAGAAGGCTCCTGACCTTATGCCTCTAGCTCGCGAGCTTTCCATGCCTCGCACTATTCCCAACTGGAATATTAGCTCGTGGAGCTCGATCCTCGAAATGAAGCCTGGGGAGGATTTCTTTGAATTGTATAACTACACTACACTCCCTACAGACCAATTCGCCTTGATGACCACGGAATTTACGCGCCTCGAAGAATTGGCGGCCCACGAAGTCATGTCGGTATGTGTGTTCGCTTTGCTTGATTTTTTATCTTATTTCATTGTCACTTACTTCACTTTTTCTTTTGAAGCTCTCGCCCTATTGCATCAAATGGCCCTTCGTGGTGCCGATTGGAGGCATCAAAACAAAATGTTCGTCAATTAGCTGAGCGAGGTCCACGCGAAGCTCCAAACTGCCGAAGTGGATAAGGCAAAAGCCATCGAGGATGCTCGAGCTGAGCTTCTCAAGGAAGTGGCCGATCCAAAACCCGCCTTGCCTCGTCCCAAAGCAAGCTCAAAACTCGTGAGAAGCTTCATGCCAAGCGGTGGTAGATTCTTTCGAGAGAGGTCGAAACGAGGTCTCGAAGAATACCCCTCTGTTAGATAAATGTTTTTATCATGATTTTGATGATTTTATTAAAATGAGTTTTTATACCAAAACAATGTCTCTAAATGTTGTCCCAATACCTCCGATCGATCTAAAATGTTTTTACTATTTTTCGGAGTATTTCTTGGGGTTTATTTTCGATTTAAAATTGGACAACACTTTTGTTTCAGCTCGGCCGCCCATAGGGCAACCCGTACTGAGTTGAGTTTTGAAAGAAAATGGGACGTAAGAAAAAAGCGGGCGGCGACTGGTCGACAGGTGGGCGGCCGGTGTGGTCGTGGTCGGCCGGTCGGCCGTGGCGCAATGCGCACGCAAGTTGGATTTTTGTTCCGGACTTCTCTGTTTCGTGAAAAACGCGGCGGCAACCGGTCCACGGTGAGGCGACGGTCGCACTCCCCTTCGACCGGTCCCCCTGTGTAAAAATTCGCGAGAATTCAATTTCAATCTTATCTCTGCGCGACGGTCGAACCCCATGTTTGACAACAAACTATCCGTGCGTTTTGCATGACTTTTCCCTATTTTGTGGGATTGATTTCTAACAGCTATATTGATGATTTTAAATGGTTTCTTTTGCAAAGCAAATCACTCCCCAAGGAGGAGCCAATGCCTGAAATCAAAGCCAAGACCTCTCCTATAAATAGAGGCTTCATTCAAGCAACAAGATACAACACTCTATACAAGCAAAGAGCAAACAAAGAAAACACTTTCATATATCTTGTTGTATTAGCCTTAGCACTTTCACTTGCACGAATTTGAGGTCTAGGCTTTCAATTCTTGATTACACTTGTACTCATATTGTATCAATCATTATTGAGTTGTAATCTTGATTTTGGTCATCATTCAACACAAGACATCCTTGTGAGTATTCTTGTGGTAAGAATACACTTTGGGTGATCTAGGTGATAGGTGTTTGAAGGTTGTGGTAATCTTCAAAGGTGTTGTAAAAGGATTGTGGTAATCCTCGAGGTGGTGTAAGAGGGTTGTGGTAATCCTCAAGGTGTTGTATTAATTTTTGGTAAATTAATAAAATCCTTTTTCTTTTGAAATCCATCCGGATATCTTTGGGGTGGTAGAGGATTAGGCCCAGGTGGGTTGAACCTCTTTAAATCGACCAGTGTTGTTTTATTTCCGCATTTACATTCTCGTCTTTGGTTGATTATTCGAAAAAAAGAGGGCAAAATCTGAAAAACCGAGATAATCTATTCACCCCCTCTAGATTATCGTAGCCACTTGGACTAACAAGTGGTATCGAGCCAAACTCTTTGGCTAGCTCGTTTCGAGTAAAGAGGAAAGATCCATGGCTACGAATGACGCCTATCTCACCACCGGCGCCTCCACCAACAAGCCACCATTGTTCGACGCCAACAACTACGCATTTTGGAAAGACCGTATGGAGTGCTTTCTACAAGGATGCGGATTTGACATATGGAATGTGGTTATTGAAGGAGTTGATCAACCAACAAAAAAATGGAGGATGGCACCTCGACTCCTAAACCTTTCAAGGAGTTCGATGAAAATGATAAGAAGGCTTTCTCTCTAAACGGTAAGGCCTTAAATATTTTGCATTGCTCACTTACCGCCACCAAGTACAATCGCATACGAGGCATAAGGTCGGCACATGAGGTTTGGGAAAAATTGGAGACTATATATGAAGGGACAAAGAAGGTCAAGCAAGCTAGAAAGACCATGCTTGTTAAAGACTTTGAAAACTTTAACATGTATGATGGTGAAAGCATCTCTAAGATGGTGGAAAGGCGACAACATTGTCAATCCTCTTGTGGCCCTCGGTAAAGTCATCTCCGAAGAAGACAAAGTGACTAAGGTATTAAATGCTCTTCCGGCTCATGGTCCGAAAAAGGTGACGGCAATCACGGAAGCACAAAATCTTGAGACACTCAAGTTTGACGAGCTCATCGGGAACCTCCTCATCTATGAAGTCTATCTCAAGGAGAGGAAAAATACCAAACCAACCATCAATCAATCGGGTATGCAAAATATTCCTAAAGGTCTTGCTTCCTCTTCTAATAATGCATACTATAATAATGATGATGATGATGAGAGACGGCCGCACTTGTTCGAAAAATTTGCAAAATTTGTGAATAAAAATAAAGCAAGAAAACCAAGAGATAATGCTTGCTTTAAGTGCGGAAAGCCGGGCACTTCATAGCCGATTGCCCAAAACTCAATGAGGAGGAACAAAAGAAAAAGAAGCTTTTTCCGAAAAAGAAGGCTCTAAATGCGGATGTCAAAACTTGGGATGAGCTACTCGAGACATCCGACGAGGAAGGTGAAACCGAACATGGTCTTATGGCTATGGACGATGAAAATAATGAGGTGACGCTCTAACTCCTCTACCTCCTCCTTAGTTGATGAATTGCAATGTGATTTTGATGAGTTGCAAAATGAATTTCAAAATTTAATTGTTAAATACAAGAGTTTAAAGAAGGAGCATAAAGAGCTTAAAATAGAAAAGGATAAATTATTTACATCTTATGAGACTCTTGATCATGTTCATGCTATTACCCTTACTCAAATTCAAACTCTTGAAACCAGAAACAAATGCTCACTAATGATATTGATAATTTGAAAAAGGATGTGCATCGTTTTAATTTAAGCACGGATAAGGTTACTAAAATTTTAGATGCACAAAGAGGTGAGCATTCAAAACAAGGACTTGGTTACAAACCATTTCAAAAAGTCTTTAAGAAAAATAACCAAGGTCCGACTTTCATACGTGCTAGTAGCTCTCATACTCCTACTTGCTTTTATTGTGGCAAAATTGGACATTATGCTAATAATTGCAATTTGAGAAATAGCTCTAGTTATATTTGGAGACCCAATGGTCTCAAAACTAACCCCATGGACCCCAAAATTATAGGGTACCTAAAAGAAATGATTTTGTAGGTAATAGGGGCTATAACAACCATGGAGGATTCGAAATGGCTCGTGGACAGCGGATGTTCACGCCATATGACCGGAAGGAGAGAACTTTTACCAACATCAAGCTCCAAGAAGAGGGTATGGTCATGTTCGGCAATGGCAAAGGAAAAATTCTTGGAAATGGAGAAATTGGTAACTCTTCTTTTCTCTTTGTAATGTTCTTTTAGTAGAAGGGCTTAAGTTTAATTTGATAAGTGTTAGCCAACTTTGTGATTCAAATTATGATGTTTCTTTTAATAAAGAAAATGCCTTATTCTTAAAAATGGTAATATTATTTGTGAAGCAAATAGAAAAGGCAATCTTTACAAAATTTGTACTAGTGATTTGGTTAGTCAAAATGTTTCTTGTCTTGTCGCCAATAATGATTTAACGAGTTTATGGCATAGGCGACTAGGACATGTTGGATACAAGAATTTGAAAAATATTTACAAAAACCAACATGTAAAAGGACTACCCAAATTGAATTTTGAAAATCTTGGCTTATGTGACACTTGTCAAAAGAACAAATTAGTTAAGAGTAGTTTTAAGCCCAAAATGAAATTTCCACTACCAAACCCCTACAATTGCTTCACCTTGATTTGTATGGGGATATTGGTACGGCTAGTCTAAGTGGAAAACATTACACTTTCATTATTGTCGATGATTTTTCTAGATACACTTGGGCTCTTTTTCTTGCAAATAAAAGCGATGCCGTTAATGAGTTTGTTAAGTTGTGTAGACGCATTGAGAATGAAAAGGAAGATACTATTAAAACTGAAGTGATCGAGGCGGAGAATTTGACGGTGAGTTTAGAGTCTTTTGTGAAACCAGGGATATACGCACAAGTTTTCGGCTCCAAGGACACCTCAACAAAATGGTGTAGCCGAAAGGAAGAATCGGACGCTACAAGAAATGAGTCGGTCCATGCTCAATGAATTTTCTCTTCCAAAATATTTTTGGGCCGAAGCCGTAAGTACCGCTTGCTATGTCACTAATCGAGTTTATATTCGTCTAAAATGAATAAAACTCCATATGAGCTTTGGAAAGGAAGAACTCCAAATATTAGTTATTTCAAAATATTTGGATGTAAGTGCTTTATTTTAAATACTAAGGATCAATTGGACAAACTTGATCCTAAGGCCGATGAAGGAATATTTATGGGGTATTCAACCAAGA
Organism: Rehmannia glutinosa; assembly: GCA_016081115.2. Taxonomy (NCBI): domain Eukaryota; kingdom Viridiplantae; phylum Streptophyta; class Magnoliopsida; order Lamiales; family Orobanchaceae; genus Rehmannia; species Rehmannia glutinosa. Next base: position 380,696 of record JABTTQ020002040.1, read on the forward strand.
GCAAAGCATATCGGGTTTAGAATAAGACTAGCATGGTTGTTGAAGAATCTATTCATGTCAAATTTAATGAAGCCTCGGGTGTTGAAAGAATACCCAATGACGATAGTGATGAAGAGGATATTGTTGAACCTATTGTTCAAAGTGATGCTCATAATGATCAACCTTCAAGTTCAAATGTCCCTCAAGAAGATAGGGTGATACTTGAATCTTCCCGTAGCATTGAAATTTAAGGAGATCACCCAAAGATCTTATTATTGGTGATCCCCTTGATAAAGTAATGACTCAAAGGAATTTTGCGAGAAAGCTCTTATATCTCAAAAAGAGCCTAAAAATGCTAAGGAAGCTATTGAGGATGAAGATTGGTTTTTGGAAATGCAAGAGGAGTTGAATCAATTTGAAAGAAATGATGTATGGGAATTAGTACCTTGTCCTCCATCTCAAACAATTATTGGTATAAAATGGGTATTCGGAACAAACTTGATGATCAAGGCAACATTGTTCGAAATAAGGCAAGGTTAGTAGCTCAAGGGTATTGTCAAGAAGAAGGTATTGACTATGATGAAACTTTTGCACCCGTAAGCACGTTTAGAAGCTATTCGTATTTTACTTGCCTATTCTTGTTTCAAAAATTTCAAACTTTACCAAATGGATGTTAAATCCGCTTTCTTAAATGGTATTATTCAAGAAGAAGTCTATGTAAAACAACCTCCAGGGGTTTGAAAATTTTCTAGGCCTAATGATGTTTATAAACTTAAAAAGGCTTTGTATGGTTTAAAACAAGCACCCGTGCATGGTATGATAGACTTAGCTCTTTTCTTTTGCAAAATGGTTTTACAAGAGGTAAAGTTGATACTACACTCTTTGTTTTTGAAAAAGGGCAAGATTGTTTACTTGTGCAAATTTATGTTGATGATATTATCTTTGGTGCTACTAATGAATCTTTGTGCAAGAAATTCTCCAAGTTAATGCAAGGTGAATTCGAGATGAGTATGATGGGGAGCTAAACTTCTTCCTTGGACTTCAAATTAAGCAATGCCAAGAAGGTATTTATATTTCGCAATCAAAGTATACAAAAGAACTTTTGAAGAAGTTCGGCATTGAAGAAGGAAGAACCGTCTCGACTCTATGGCAACCAATGTCAAAATTGACAAAAAAGATGAAAAAGGCAAGTCGGTTGATGAATCCAAGTATCGAGGTATGATTGGTAGTTTACTTTATTTAACCGCTAGTAGAATAGGACATTCTTCATGCCGTATGCCTATGTGCTCGTTTTCAAAGCAATCCCAAAGAATCTCATATGAGTGCCGTTAAAAGGATTTTTCGATATTTGAAAGGCACCATTCAATATGGTTTATTTTATCCAAAGAATGAAAATTTTTCTCTTAAAGGTTATAGTGATTCGACTATGCGGGAAATATTGAGATTCGACATCATTTTCTAAGGGATTGTGTCTCAAAACGAAAAATTGAGATATCTTTTGTACCATCTCAAGATCAATTAGCGGATATTTTCACAAAACCGCTAACTTCCGAGACTTTTGCGTCGATACGAGCTCGGTTAGGCATAATGCATATTGAATGAAATTTACGTTTGTATTTTGCACGTTTTTAAAACTTAGGGCGAAAAATCGGATTTTTGGTTGAAAATTCGGATTTTGGAAAATTTGCAAAACAGTGGGCTGAAGAGGTTGAGGGCAACCGGTTCGCCCTCAACGTCGACCGTCGCCCTCAACCACGGCCCGGTCGCCCTAAGCCATTGTTTGGTTTAAAATCGTTCTGTCTTCAGCATTAGTCATTTTCACTCTTTTTGGCCATTTTTCGTCCCCTTTGCCAAATTCACACAAATTTCACTCAAAATTTGTTTTCATGAATTCAATTCATATCATACACCTTATATGACTTGTTTATCATCATCATCGCTCATCTTTACCGATCGAATGGTAAGAATTCTATTCCTTTTGCTCAAATGGGTTGAACCTTGAGTTTATGGCTTTCTTGTATATTACTTGATGAAATTATTTTGTGATCATGATGAGCTTAGTTATTATTTGTATTGTATGATGTTTGGTATGATTTGGTGATGAAATTTTTTGGCTTGAATCTCTTACAAGGGCTTTATACAATCTCTTTTATATTTTACACCCACAAGAGTGTTCGATGAATTGTCGCAATGAATTGTTCGACTTTTACATGACTCTTATGCTTTCATATGTCTTATATACTTATTGAGATCATGTCTTGACACTTAAAACGTGCTTATGGATATCAAATGATACTTTTCTCCCATTTTTTTTTTGGATTATAAGCTTATCTTCTCGAATGGTTGATAAATCGTCTCTTTGGCACACTTTGATATACTTGTATGATGTTTTTATTGTCCTAACATTCTTTTTGATGATTCCAAAGGGGGAGAAACAGGAAAATGGCTCGTTAGCTCAAAGAAGCTAATAAAAGCTCGATATAGAAGCTATAAGCTATGGCTTGGTTAGGCCATAAGTTGTGAAGAAAACTTAGTCCAATGGTTGTTTTATGGACTTGTTTGCATGGATATTAAGTATTTGTGACAGGGGGAGCTTCTAGCTCATGAAGTTGTTGTTTATTTTGTAAAAGCTTGTGCTTCTAGCTTATACAATACTTCTTATTGATATGCTTATTGATAGGGGAGCTTTTTTTGTAAAATGTTATTAAATGGATAGTTTACTCTAAAACCGGAAAATTGTTTTGTTTTCAAAATCGTCCTCTTGTAAATTGTTTTGGTTTGTAATCATCAAAAAGGGGAGTTTGTTAGATAAATGTTTTTATCATGATTTTGATGATTTTATTAAAATGAGTTTTTATACCAAAACAATGTCTCTAAATGTTGTCCCAATACCTCCGATCGATCTAAAATGTTTTTACTATTTTTTGGAGTATTTCTTGGGGTTTATTTTCGATTTAAAATTGGACAACACTTTTGTTTCAGCTCGACCGGCCGCCCTATAGGGCAACCCGTACTGAGTTGAGTTTTGAAACGAGAAAATGGGACGTAAGAAAAAAAGGCGGGCGGGCGACGGCCGACTGGTGGGCGGGGTGTGGTCGACCAGGCGACCGTGTGGTCGGCCGGTCGGCCGGGGCGATTTTGTACTGCAAGTTGGATTTTTGTTCCGACTTCTGTTTCGTAAAACGCAAGCGGCAACCGGTCCACTGAGGCACGGTCGCCGCACCCTTCGACCGGTCCCCCTGTGTAAAAATTCGCGAGAATTCAATTTCAATCTTATCTCTGCTTGTGACGGTCGAACCCATGTTTGACAAACAAACTATCCGTTGCGTTTTTGCATGACTTTTCCCTATTTTGTGGGATTGATTTCTAACACTATATTGATGATTTTAAATGGTTTCTTTTGCAGCAAATCACTCCCCAAGGAGGAGCCAATGTCCGGAAATCAAAGCCAAGACCTCTCCTATAAATAGAGGCTTCATTCAAGCAACAAGATACAACACTCTATACAAGCAAAGAGCAAACAAAGAAAACACTTTCATATATCTTGTTGTATTAGCCTTAGCACTTTCACTTGCACAAATTTGAGGTCTAGGCTTTCAATTCTTGATTACACTTGTACTCATATTGTATCAATCATTATTGAGTTGTAATCTTGATTTTGGTCATCATTCAACACAAGACATCCTTGTGAGTATTCTTGTGGTAAGAATACACTTGGGTGATCTAGGTGATAGGTGTTTGAAGGTTGTGGTAATCTTCAAAGGTGTTGTAAAAGGATTGTGGTAATCCTCAAGGTGGTGTAAGAGGGTTGTGGTAATCCTCAAGGTGTTGTATTAATTTTTGGTAAATTAATAAAATCCTTTTTCTTTTGAAATCCATCAGGATATCTTGGGGTGGTAGAGGATTAGCCCTAGGTGGGTTGAACCTCTTTAAATCGGCAGTGTTGTTTTATTTCCGCATTTACATTCTCGTCTTTGGTTGATTATTCGAAAAGAGGGCAAAATCTGAAAAACCGAGATAATCTATTCACCCCCTCTAGATTATCGTAGCCACTTGGACTAACACCCTCCTCTAAAGAGTATAAGGCTTCGCTAGCCTCATCTCGCCTCCGGAGTTCAAGCTTTCCTTCATTCCTCCTCTTGCGAGAAGCTCGTGGTGTACTTTTTTGACGGTTTCGAGCGATGCCGTGAGCAGGGAATTAAAAAGGGAGCCTTCAAGGCCGATTTTGACCCCGAAAAGCTTGACCCATTTGAGAAGGATGAGCCGAAGGCAGATGTCGTTGAAGGTGAAGGCGAGGTTGGAAGCTCGCGCGATGCAGAAATCATTGACGAGGTTGAAGAGGTCGATGAGTTCACCGAGATCGTTAAACTCTTCTAGCATCTTAGGAATTTTATTTATGTAAATCATTGATGAAGTATTTGAATTGGATGTATTTTTGTTGACAATCTCATCGCCTCGTAATGTACTTCTAATTTTACTTCGTTTATTTTTGTGTGTAACTTCGATGTACTGCACTTCGCTTTTATATGTTGCATGCACTTTTAGGGGCTTAACTTGCGAGCCCAGTCCTTTTGTTGGGACCATTGTGGGCAGCCCCTAAAAGGGAGCTTATGGCCTAGATCCCTCGTGGGGTCGTCTTGGGTCTGCTAGCCTTTTAGGGGTCTTAACTTGCGAGTCTAGGTCTCTTTGTTGGGACCATTGTGGGCTTTGCCAGCCTAAAAGAGAGCTTATGGCCTAGATCCTTCGTGGGATCATCTTGGGCCTGCTAGCCTTTTAGGGGGCTTATCTTGAGGGCCTACGAATCTTGAGTGGTTCGCTTATGACCCTGAAATACTAAGCAGATGTGTGCAAAAAGGTAAACATTGCAAGTGAAATTTCGCCTTTTTTCATTGATGAGAGCTTTTAACATAAGTCTTCAATGCTTCCAAAATTAAGCTAAGTACATGAAATAGATTAGTTATGTAACATCAAGTATAGAACCTCCTTAAGTTATGAATGTTCCAAGGCCTAGGGAGCTCCTTTGCTTGCATGTTTTCTAGTCTGTATGTTCCCCTCTTCAGCACTTCAATTACCTTGAAAGGTCCTTCCCAATTTGCCTCCAGCTTCCCAACATATTTGGAAACTTCCACTTTTTTGAGCACTAGATCCCCTAACTGAAAGCTTCACTCCTGAACCCTTTTGTTGTATGCATTTCTCATCCTTCCCTTGGCCGTTTGGATCTGAATAAACGCTTTGTCTCGCTTTTCTTCAATGAGCTCGAGCTCAAGTTCTCTAGCTTCACTATTGCTCTCGGCTCAAATGCGAAAGCGTCAAGCTTCTCCAATTTCCACCGGCACGATCACTTCCGACCCATACACTAAACTGAAAGGCATCTCACCCGTCGAAGTCTGTGGGGTCGTTCGATATGCCCAAAGGACTCCAGGCAGCTCGTCCACCCAATACAACTTCGCTTCCTCTAGCCTCGATTTTAAGTGTTGTAGAATAGTCTTATTTGTGACCTCAGTCTGCCCATTTGCTTGAGGGTTCCCCAGAGCTGTAAAATTTTGCTTGACTTTATATTCTTCACGCCATTCCCTAACCTTCTTTCCTTGAAATTGAGTGCCATTATCTGATATTAAGACTCTGGGTGCCCCATACCGCATGCGATATTTTTCCACAAAAATTCATGACTTGGTTTCCGTTATCTTAGCATTAACGCTTGGCCGCAATCCACTTAGAAAAGTACTCCCCTTTGCCACAATGATAAATTTCTTCGAGCTCTAGCTCATCGGAAATGGACCCAAGATATCGATTCCCCATTGATCAAAAGGACAAGCAATTGGGATCGTTTCCAATCGGTCATTTGGTGATGAGTTAGGTTCGCATTTAAACCGACACTTCGCACACTTTTTAACATACTCCATTGCATCCTTTGCTAAAGTCGGCCAAAAGTAACCTTGTCGAATCACCTTACGGGTGAGCGCCTTACTCTCCCGAGTGGTTACCACGGTTGCCCTCATGAATCTCCCTCATCACATACATCGCCCTCTCTCCGTTCCAAGGCACTTTAGCAAGTGGTCCTCCCATCGATCTTTTATACATCTCATTGTCTATCATTAGAAATCGAGATGCTCTAACTTGACCTTTCTAGCTTTTATCGAATCTAGCGGTAAAATTCCTTTTCTAGGAAATTTTTCAAGTCTTCCATCCAATCAATTGGGGTGTTGATTGGACAAACTAGACCTCGCTTGAATCGCTCGATGGGACCTTTCTTCGCTAAGCGAGTCCTACGTGTCGCCACCAACACAATCACTTTCCTCGAGCTTTTCCCACTTACTGCACTTGCGAAGCGAGCTAGAGCATCGACTCGCTCATTTTCATTTCTTGGGATCTGCTGTAGTTGAAAAAATTCAAACTTTTCCATCAACCGCTTCGCTTTCTCCAAATAGTTAGCCATGGATCGATCCTTGGCTTCAAACGAACCTTCAACTTGCATTGCCACCAACTGGGAGTCAGTGTAGGCTATCAACCGCTTCACATTGCACTTCTGCGCCATTTTTAAACCTGCCAACAGAGCTTCGTATTCAGCCTCGTTGTTTGTCATCTCGAATTCGAGGTGAAGTGCCACTTCAACCTCGAAAGAATTAGGCTTCTGCAACAAGATCCTGGCTCTGCCTCCAGTAGCCACTGCCGACCCATCCACATGCAGTAGCCACGTCACTTCCTCTTTTTGAACTTCAATTTCCGACCCATTTGCTTCATTAACGAAGTTAGCCAGGACTTTAGCCTTCACCGCTGTTTTATTTTGATACTTAATGTCCAATTCCCCAATTCCACGGACCATTTCACTAAGCGACCTGATAGCTCCAGTTTTTCTAATACTTGTCTCAGCGGTTGATTTGTGAGGACAATAATCTGATGAGATTGGAAGTAAGGTCGCAACTTCCTAGCTGATACTACCAAGGCTAGAGCTACCTTTCGGTCTCTAGATACCTCTCTTGACTCCTTGTAACAACTGCTCATGTAGTAAAGGGCGATGAACTCCCTCTTTATCTCGTACCAACACCAAACTCACGGCTCACTTCAAACGAAGAGGTATAAAAATAGAGCCTCTCATTTTTAGGTTTGACCGATAAAGGTGGAGACATAAGGTATCCTTTCAAATCTTGAATGCCTTCTCACATTCCTCCGTCCATTGAAAATTCTTCATGTTCCTCAAAGTGTTGAAAAAATGGAGGTTGCGATCGGTGACCTCGAAATGAACCTGTTCAACGAGGCGATTTTCCGTGAGTGATGTCTTCATTGATCGATTCTAGGTGAACTCATTTCCATTATAGCTTTTATCTTCTCCGGGTTCACTTCGATCCCCTCTCATGCACCATGAAGCCCAAAAATTTTCCACCTCGTACTCGAAGGTGCACTTCACGGATTCAATTTCATACCATAGGCTCGCATTATTTTGAAAGCCTCCTCAAATGCTCAAGGTGATCCTCTTCCACCACACTTTTTACCAACATATCATCAACATACACTTCCATTGATTTGCCAATTTTTCTCTAAACATGAGGTTGACTAACCCTCGATAAGTAACTCCGTATTCTTTAGCCCAAACGGCATTACCATGTAACAATAAACTCCATTCTCCGTCACAAACAAGGTATTATCCCCTGTCTTCCTCCACCATAAAAATTTGGTGATATCCTTGGTAAGCATTCATCATGCTTAAGCAAGGCACATCATGCCGTGGAGTCCACCAAGAGGTCGATGCGGCGGGGGTAAGGATCCTGGGGCATGCCTTATTCAGATCTGTGAAGTCACAGGGTATTTGCACATCCTCCATTTGTTGTTAGCCTTGGGCACTACAACTACATTTGACAACCACTCGTGAATTGAATCTCCACAACATATCCCGCTTCCAATAATTTGTTCACCTCATTTTCTATAATTATGTTTCTTTCGCTTCAAAGCTTCGCTTTTCTATTTCTTGGCCTCGCTAATGGGTCCACATTCGGTCGGTGAACCATCACCTCGGTCTATGCCTTGGAAATCGAAGGTTTCCAAGCAAAGATGTCCACGTTCTCCTTAAGAAATTGAATCATCAATACTTCAAGCTTCGAGTCCATTTGCGACCTATCTTGGTGAACTTATCCGGTCGTCTAGCTCGAGCTCAATCACTTTTATCGCTCCGTTGGCTCAACCCTATACTCCGCCATTGTCCTAACTTTTTTAACCTTCTCCTTTTCTTTTTACTCATCCCGAACCTTCTTATTCGCACGTTATTTGCCTTATAGTTCTCACCTCTCCCATTCCTTCTTCTTTTTTAGGGAAATGTTATAGCATTCTCTAGCCGTCTTCGATCACCTCGCACTTCGCCTATCCTCATCTCAGAGGGAAACTTCATCTTCGGGTGGTAAGTGGACACCACAACTTGAAATCGATTCGATTCGAGTCGCCCATGAGCACATTATAAGCAAATGGGCGTCTACTACCAGTACTTGATCATGATTGTCTTTCGGCACGAGACTTCGCTAGCAAGGTGGGGAGATCAATGGTTCCTAAAGGAACCACTTCGCTTCCCCAAACCCCATCGGCGGAGTATCAACCGGACGCAAGCGGTTACATCCATTCCATCTTTCTCAACACATGCATAAATAATATGTCCGCCGAGCTCCCATTGTCCACCAAGACTTTTTGTACGACGAAGTTAGCGATATCCATCGTGATTACCATCGGGTCATTTGGCTGCCTCAACCCCCGCGAGGTCACGCCCATTAAACGTAATAGAGCTAGAGTTTTGGACGCTCATGACCTTCAATTTCCTTTTAGAATCAAGGGTGAGGTTACGCGCATGCTTCCTTCTCGCACTCTGCGAGTCACCTCCACTAGGACCTCCTCGCTATCATATGTATAACTCCCCTACGAGGTAAGTTATCTTCTTCCGATTTTTCCTAGGCTAGAACGTTCCTCGGGCGTTCTTGCGCTATGTCCGCCTCATGGCGACCTATCGACCGACTTCGCGACTTGCGAGCCGGTGATCTTCGCCAAGGGTCCTTAGTCCTCCACCTCTTCTTCTTTCAAAACAAAATTTTGTAAGTAACCTTCTTTGGATGAGCCTTTCAATCTCATCTCGCAATTGAATGCGATCCTTGGTATCGTGGCCATGGTCCTTGTAGAAGTGACAATATTTATCCATGTTTCTTCGACCCAAAGTTGTCTTCATCTTTTTGGCCACCTTAGCATATCGATTCGCTCTATGGCCATTAGAGCGTGACTTGGGGTGCATTCAGAGTATAATTGTTGTACCTCATTGTCTAGGGCGATCTTGATCGGACCTCGGTGCAGGCCTCTTTCGGCCCTAAACCGAAGCCTCTCTCTAAGATCCCTCCCTTCACGTGGAGCCCGAGTCACTTGGGACCACTCCGGTCTTTCGAGCATTCATCTCTTCCTCTATGTATGTACTTTTGGGTCACTTCCATTAATCGCGCTCCTTATCGGCGGGTGGTTCGCGAGCGGCGCGATGCTAATGGTCCTTTTTGCAATCAAGGATAAGGATATTAGTCATCATATCGATTCGCATATCTTGTACCTCCAACGCTTCATCATTGAACCGATTTATGAACTCCCTGAGTGACTCTTTCACCCTTGCCTTATAGTGAACAAATGCGAGGTGACCTTCGAGATCGCTTTTGGCTTGCAAACCGGTATAGGAAGTTCCGAGCCAGGCTTGTTAAGAAACCACAATTCCTCTAGGTAATTCAATGAACCATTCTTGCACCTTTCCAGGTCGTGGTAATGAATATTCTAACATTCATGGCATCCACCGCCCATACAATTGCATCACGTGGTGAAAAGAGGTGAGATGTTTCGAGGGTCCCCTGTTCCCATCATATTTCGGGAGATCGGGAAGCTTGAAGTTCGGGCGTGACCACCTCGGCTAGGATCTCGGGAGAAAATGGAGATCCTTTTTCTCGCAAAGCGGATGTTATAGCTCCTTCCGCCTCAAATCATCTAATTGTCGAAGTAACATGCTCGATTTTTTCACTCGATTCGTGTATGTCCCGTGGCTTATTAATCGGTTCGCCCACGACCTCTATTGGTCGCCTCGGGTGGCTTTGTGGCAGCTAGCCACCTCTTCCAAATCATTTGGTACTTCGTTTTGCTTTTCCACATTCCCCTCTTCCAATGGGGGATCTTGGGAAGTGCCCCATAGCTTCTTCTTACCCTTTCTTTCCCTATCCTCCAACATCTTTTCCAAAGATTTTCTCAAAGTCACTAGCTTTCATGTGAATCATCCGCTCCTTCTCCTCGAACCAACGAGGTCCCGCTGGAAGTGAAGCGGGCAAATTGGTGACGTTCGCCAAGGAGGGTCCTCCACGAACCCCGAGGTGTCTTGGATGCGTGCTTAGGTGTTTCCAATGTCTTCCCTGGCGTTTCCTCCATCTTTAGCTAGACCTCTTTCCCAGGCGCGCCAACCGAATTAGGAAGGTAAATCGAGATGTACACGACCTAGGGATCCACGGCGAGGTGAAGTGTTGTCATGAGGTGACCTGGCTCAGGATCCCCAAAAAGTGAGGTGGGGTACTTTGTTCGAGGGTACTGAAAAGCGACGCACGTTAGGCTAGTAGGGATGGCTCCCACTAAGACCCTCCGATGCCTAAGTCGAGAATCGGGTAGTTGAGGTACTTAGAAAGCTAAAAAGCGAGGTAATTTAGAATAATGACAAGTTACCTTTTACCTTGATTTTTGTGCCGTATTTATAGATCGCTCACCGTACACGTGGCACCCGATCGGCGATGTGTGGTTGCGGGCGACCCAACCTGGACATTTGGGTCGGGTCGGGACCCATATAAAAAAACCGCGGATCTGGGGCATCTTGGTAATTTCTAGCGGCGAGGTCAAGATGGTCAATTCGATCTTGGCGAGGCTATAATGGTTACCTTAATAATTCTTACAAGTTTCCCACTTTACCAATAACCAAACAAAAAAAATCCACAATGGCGAAAACCAACAAAATATTCCACTCTTTTTCGCCATTTTCGACACAAGCAATTGCGGAACTAAGGGGGCAAGTGGGGCCATCGCCCCAAAAGTTTTCAAAACTCAATTTTTCTACTTGTTTGTTATTTTAAAATTATATCTATACTAATGAAAAATTACATTTGCCCCCAAAATTTTTAAGAAAAATTCATTCTATAAGTCTTCGTAGATTTCGCCCCCAAGTCCCGAATCTGCGTCGCCATCGTCACACAAGTACAATAAAATCATGCCCACCATTTGTCACACCCGTCCGAGGTGCCATCAAGCGCAAAATTTTCTCACCCCTGTTTCGCATAATTAAGAATGCTTACTTTTATTGCGTCATTGATTACTTGATTTTAAGTTTCCTGTTAACATTCACCGTTGGATTGGGTGTTACCATGTCTCCGACCCCAAATGCTCGTATTTGTTTATGCCTTTGGCTTGATCGAGCTTGTCTACTTTTTATCATTTTCTTATTGTGGGTTTTTGTTCGCATGTATGTGATCGATCAATTACAGACTTGTTTGTTTTCATCTATGAGTCTATGACCTAATGATAGTAATGCTTGTGTTTTGTATGTTCATTTAGTTAAATTTATTGGCTTACATGTCCTGTTTTGATATTGAATAGAGAAAAAGCAGTTTCACTTGTCGATTAAAAGAGTAGTGGGCCCGAATTCAACTCAAGTGCAACCATCCGTGTTTAGAAGTGATCGGGGTTATCCATTTGGGTTGGATTCAAGTTTATGTGTTTTTGGTCAAAATATATCAATCAACTCGATTTGTTTAATTAATCTTGTCAAGATTTTTGAACCTCGAACCCGACCTTTTATTTCACATGTAACTCGAACCAACCTGTTTAACCCATCCGATAAAATTATTTTTATGAATATTAATAATTTTAATTGAAAAATTGAAAAAGTTTAAAATCAATAACTATAACACACTATTCAATCAATAAAAATATCACAATTTACAACATACAAAAAAAGCAACAACATAACTTACTAATCATATTTTGAGGACAACATACAAAAAAAACATATAAAATAATAATAACATACGTAATTAAGAGGTTTTAACATTTAATTAAGATTTCTTTTTTCCTTCTTCTTACAATTAATTATTTATTTAGTTTTCTTTTAATTTTATAAATGGGTTAAATGAGTTATAGTCGTTTGGTCCAAACCCGACCTATTTAATCGGCGGGTCATTTTGGTTTGACCCGATTTCGACTGGACCAATGAAACTTGGATTTATACCCATTAATTTCGTATTAAGTTCATGTTGGATTTGCGTGTTGGTTCAAACTAAAATCCCTAAGGGACCATCAATCAAGAAATAATGACCGACCTCGCACTATCGATATTATTTACTTTCCTTGTTTTCGACGTTTTATCTCTTATTCATTCTATTTTAAATATGATAAATGTTATATATGTGATAATCACTGAGCGAAAAATAGAAGATGAAAACCGATTTTGCAATAGTGTATGTCATCCGTCGATGAACACTTATTATTTGCTTTTCCATTTTATTTTTTATTTTTATTTTTGGTATTGGGCTTTAGGGTGGGGTGGGGTGGGGTGGGCAGGGGAGCGATAGTATTGGGGTCTTAAAATGAATGGATGCATACATTAGCTACAAACTTCAGTTTTAGCAAAAGAGGATGTGTCATTAGGGGTGGCAAATCGTATTATCGTGTCGTGTTTTGTGTCGACACGATAACGACACGACACGATAAGGACACACACGAACACGACACGATAAGGATATGCTCTAACACGAACAAGAACACGAAAATTTTCGTGTCGACACGATACGATAGTGACACGATAAGTCAAAAACAAAAAGAAAATGATTTATATGTTAATACACGATAACAAATTACATGATATTATACGATAATACACGATACAAACATAAAAATATCAAGGTTATCGTGTCACTGATAAACGTGTCATTATCATGTTCGTGTCGCGGTCGATGATCGTGTTAATAATAGGTAAACGTATCATTATCGTGTCTTTATCATGCTCGTATCATGTCATTATCGTGTCACTATCGTGTTCGTGTCCTTATCGTGTAAATATGTAAAAACACGAACACGACCACGAAATTTTCGTGTCTTTATCGTGTTGACACGATAAGGACACCTAACACGATAAAAGCTGCCAAACACTAACCCGCTTATTTTCGTATTGTTTTTGTCGTCTTTATCGTGTCGTGTCAAAAATTGCCACCCCTATGTGTCATAAGCTTGTTGTAGAGGCCCATATGCATCTAATTGTGGGCCTGGGCCCTTTTAGGCGCAATCTCCAAGGTCCAGTTAATGATATTCGTGATACTTGTGTTGGTATATTAAAAGGATAAATTTTACAATCTTTTAAAGCAGGACGAATCCAGAAATTTTGTACGAGGAGATACAAAATACATCAAAAATAAATTTTCTATTACTTTAACAATCCAACATTTACAATTGAAATCTACGAGTTTTCACAGACTGAAATATTTGCATAATAGACTCATTATCAACACTATCAAAAATATCTTTCTCAATGTACATAATCAAACTATCATTCATCCATTGATCTCCCATCCGATTGCGTAGGCGATTCTTGGTAATATTCATTGCAGAAAATGCTCTTTCAACTGTAGCAGTTGCAACTGGAAGAACTAATGCAAGTGTTATAAGCAAATAGACTAATAGATACACCACATGCTTTTTTGTCTCTACCATCTTCTGTGCAAGAATTATGATGCCTTTTAGTCCTTCAAACTCCTTGGTAGAACGCATATCAAGAATATAAGTTTCAAGTTGATCATCAAGTGCCTCAATCTTCACAGCAGAGAAGTCTTGAGGGTAAAATCTTGCAAGACAAATCATTTTTTCCTTATCAAACGCCAAGAATGAATTATCTGGACATAAGCAAGCTGCACAAAATAACAATTCTGTATTTGTCTCAGTGAAATGATCATTTAACTCCTAAAGTTGCATATCTATAATAGAATAGAATAAGTCAACTTGGAAATGATGTGAATTTGTCACTTCGGAGTTTTACGTCTTGACCTACATCGAGCTACAAATACATCTTCTCTTGGGATATCAATATTTTCTCTCACAAAAGTAAGAAACTTATTAATAAAAAGAATCCCACCCTTCATCTCTCATCGTTTGAAGTCTTTGCTTGATACCTTCACTAAATTCATGGCATTTACAATATCTTGATCTTTCCTCTCAGTAATGCCTTTGACAATTCATTTGTAATTCCTCGGTTTTTTGCTCGAGAACTTACGCGATCCTCTATAGTTATCTCAAGAAGCTCAATTGTAGAAGAAAACATTGTGATCAAGCTAATTAAAGCATCATAATGTGAGCTCCATCGTGTATCACCGGTGCGTTTGAGAGTAATTTCTTGATTCAAACCTTTTCCACTTAAAATTTCACCGTTGTCGAGAGAATTAAAAAAATTCTCTGTTTGGTTTTGTATGAAGTATATCACACCGGTTAGAATAAGCCCAAACAACATTTATCACACTACCAACTGAAAAAGAAAAAGTGTTGTAAAGTGGATGTGCTTTTTTCAACGACCACAAGAGCAAGAGCAAGCTGAAGTTGATGAGCAAAACAATGAATGTAAAAAGGCCATGGATTCTTCTTCAATATAAGTGCTTTTAAGCCATTAAACTCTCCTTGCATATTACTAGCTCCATCATAACCTTGTCCTTGTAACCTCAAAATGTTCATGTTATGTCTAGAAAATAAACAGTCAATTGCTTCTTTCAATGCAAGAGTTGTGGTGCTAGTAACATGTTTAACACCAACAAACGTTCAACAACACAACCATTCTTATTAACAAAACGTAGCACAATTACTATTTGTTCCTTCATTGAAATATCATGAGATTCATCAACTAAAATAGAAAATAATACACTCCATATTTCCTCCATGATGATATTAATGGTTTTCACTGCAACATCATTCACAATATCCTTCTAAATACTAGGCGATATCAATTTGAGATTTTCAGGAGCACCACTTGTAACAATTTAATATCATCATTATAATTAGCTAAAAACTTCAAAATCTCTCGAAAATTACCTTGATTCGTTGAATTATTTGATTCATCATCACCTCAGAATGCAAGCCCTTGACGCAAAACAAATCGAACACAATCAATCGATGCATTTAGTCGCATTCGATACTCACTTCGAGTTTGGTCTGTCTGCTAGTCAAAAGCATATTGATTATGTTGCTTCTAATTTTATAAAGCTTCACACTGAGCCCAAGCCTGATTGTGAGCACTATTAAGACCCCCAACATGTTCTTTAAGTCTTTCACTTTTTTGCCAATTTCTAAATTCTTCACCAACAAAGTCACCTCTTGTTTGTTCCCCAGATTTGATTTAAAGAGATAACAATAAAGACAAAATGCAGCATCCTTGGATATACTGTATTCCAACCAATTAGCATACTGAGTAAACCAATCAGAGTTGACGTCCTGGTTTTTTCCCAAATTTTGTAAAAGGAAAATTATGATTCAGGGGTTGACAAGGGCCCTTCAATATGTAAGCCCTTCGAACTTCATCTTGAATGTTTGGATTATAATCCAAAATCGAAATTCTCAGCCCTAGATCTGTTGGAAGTTCTTTTGCATCAGACTCGTTCCTACTTGATTTTGGTGTTATCATCCTTTTTTCCGGTAGGAAATGGTGGTTCTAATGCTCTTTTGAAGTATCACTCCATATCTTCTTCAAATTCTAATAGTGGTTCAAGAAGGATTGACTTAATTTTATGTTTTTGAGTTTTTTTTTATTTGAGTATCTTTCTTTGGAGTTGGGGACGGCGCACGATGCACGCATTTCGCAGTAATCAATCCTATCTCTTAATGGGCCTTGGGCCAATTTGCAGGTTAGTGTTTAACTTAACTTATTTAATGTTATATAATGTTTTTAACTAGTTTCAAGTCCTCTTTTAAGAATGAGTTTTGTCACTTTAGGGTTCTAGTTAGGGTTTCCCTGCGCATGTTCTGGCGCCATCGTCCGGGGTGTTGATTGATCAAATTTTCTCGATTGTCTTCATCATTACAATCTGTTGTCGATCTCCTTAGTTTTTTTTTCTGTTTTGTCTATTGTTTCCTTTCTTTCGTTTTCGTTGTTTGGTTATTGCCGATTTGTTTGTCTCACTTTGCCATCTCTTTCTCTAATCCGTTCCGGTGTGCGGATTGGTCGTGCTTCCCACCCAATCGGTCATTGGAGGGGAGTTGGTTTTTATTTTTCCTTTTTGTTTTGCTTGCAGGTCCGCGACATTAAGATTCATCCATATCTAGGGTTGTTTCAGTTTGTGGGAGGACTATGGAAGAGATTCGAAAAGGAAGGATCTATCATAGATTTGGATGGAGAGATTGAAAAGGATACGAATGTGACACATCTTGGTATTTTTGCCTAGTAGGAAAGCTCTTTCTTCGATAAAGGAGGAAAACTTACTATCTCATGGAGGTAATGAAAAAATCATGGAGAACAAAAAGGCCACTATCATTTACGAGAATGGGGGGGGGATTGATTTTATTGATTTCAAACCAAGAGGATATGGATTGGGTATTTGCAAACCAGCCGTGGCATTTTAATGGAGATTTGTTCGCCATTAGACGTGTCGGCCGATTAACACCCTCAGCGTCCAAATCTCACACACATCGTTCTAGATTGGTATACGATGTTAGGTGATGTGCATGAACAAAAATACAGCCCGTATATTAGCTCCGCACATAGGTGTGTTGGATACTCTTGATAACTCAGCGGAGGGACTCTTGGAAAATTCGGGTTTAAAATCAAGCATCGACATTACGAAGCTTGGCTGATTAGAATGATCTCGATCGAATCCAGGGAAAGCTTCTCCATCTCCCATTGAAGTATGAATCCTTACCTCTTTATGTTTTTCTTTGTGGAGTGATCGGACACTTCTTCCTAAATGCGATAACTATGGCCAGGAACGAATGTCAAGACACCGCAGTATGAAAAATGGCCCGTGGCTAAAGGCATCTAGAACGCCCTACTTTTGAAATGCATTTTTAGCGTTACTAAAATTTTAAGAAAATGTGTATAATATTTTTTAATAATACATATATAAATGAAAAGTTTAGCGGGCGATAATGAGAATACTTTAATTCTTAAGAAAAATTATAAAATGTTTGCCTAACATTAAAATTTCATTCAAAACACTTTGACATAAATAAACAATAGTACATCGCAATTGTTCAAAATTTAAAATGAATTCATAGTTCTTGGAATTTAAATAATTAGAAGTGAACTCATCGGCTATTCCCCACATCGCAACGCATCCATCAATATGATCTCAAAAGAATTTGAGTTTAGGAGGTGAGTAATTACATACTCAAGTAGGGATAAAAATTGTTCAAGCTAAATACGAAAAGTGCACAATTACATAAATTAACAATAACCTTTCCGTTGGCATAAGCCACATAAAGACATAACCTTTCCGTAGGCACGAATGCCATATTTTCCTTTCCGTGGCACGAGGCCAAAAATTTTCCTTTCGTGTACGAATGCCATATTTTACTTTCGTGCACGTGGCCAAAAATTTTCCTTTCGTGGTACGAATGCCATATTTTACTTTCCGTGGCACGTGGCCAAAAATTTTCCTTTCAGTGGCACGAATGCCATATTTTCCTTTCGTGGTACGTGGCCAAAAATTTTCCTTTCCGTGCACGAATGCCATATTTTTCTTTCCGTTTCATAATATACATAACATACATTGTAACAAAAAAACATATAATTCATAAAAATCAATCATATCATATAACACATTAAAAGCATATAATTCACATAAATATGCATATCATGTAATACACCAAAAGCACATACTTCACATAATCATGCATATCATTCAACCATTGAAAATGCGTAATTCACATAATTGAACAGTTTAAGCATTTAACAAGGACAATGAATTATGCACATAAAATGTGATAAGAATCCTTACCTCAATCAGCAATTTAAAATAGATGCACAAGTTGCTCGAATGTGGAAGTCCTAATTATACGGTTCTTCGTCACCTACGATATAAATTTAACATGATTTAGGGCTAAAGATTAAGTAGTAACTTCTAATTGAAATAATTATACTTATAAAAATAGCCTAAGGCTTTTTAGTATGTAAAAATTGATTAAAAATATAAGTTTTGGGGCTAAATTGAAAGAAATTAAAAGTCAATTTAAGTTTTTAGATTGAATTTAAAACTTGAAGGGTCAAAGTTGAAAATTACAAAAAAAAAAGAAACTAGTTAAATTATAGGGGTTAACTTTGAAAATCTGAAAAATTAAATAAATATTTGGACTAAATTAAAACGCTTGGGACTAAATTGAAAATAATCTAGGAACTTCTGTTTGGGATAGTGCCTAATTGAAAGTTCAGTGGATTAAATAAATAAAAATAAAAATTGCAAATAAATCCAATTCTTTATCTAATTCTCAAAATTAGCCCAATCCCAAGCCCCAACTTTTGTCCTCTGTTTCTCACAAATTGAACACACTCACACATACACACTAATTCACACACTCAACACACACACAACACATGCATACACATACAAACACACAGACACTCACACACACACACACACACACACACACACACATTTCAATCACAAACACGTCACACATACACACACACTCATACACACTCATACACACTAATTCACACACACTAGAACACACACAACACACGCATACACATACAAACACACAGACACACTCACGTTCACACACATGAATAAAAGAAGAAAGAATTACACAACCCTTCTTCCAACTTGTAACTTGTCCCCTATTTCTTCTCTTCTTGCAACTCCGGCAACAGTCATCGGCGATAATATTTTCGGTGAAAAATTGTGTATAATTAATGATGACAAGAATTTTAGATGATGAGAAGACTTTTTCTTCTTCAGTTTGTATACCGTAAGATTTAAGGGAAACACATCTTTTTTTTTAAGTGGACATGAGTTGACTAAAGTGGGAGATAATGGTATATGAATGGGGATAGTGGCATAAAATGGGGTGATGGCAAAAAAGTTGGAGTTGTCTGCCATCCCAAACTAAGACTTATATATCTATATTATCATCTTGAAATTATGATATACAAAAGATAAATTAGGATAAGAATTTATATAAAAAAACAACGGGTGTTACATCATCGCCAATCAAAAGAAATATACCTGCTCGAGAATTTTTCCAACCACCTCAAATCCACCCGTTCGTCCTCTCTTTGGCATAGACAAAACCCTATCATCTTCTGCTTCTATCAAATCACATACTCTCAATATTAATCTAGCTACTAACCCATCACCACCCCACAAATCTAATCCCGTACCTTTTAAATACAACACCAATGATAACTTTACCGACCATATTCATCGTTCTTTGGACTCTCTTTCCCTAACATCTTCTCCAATACACAAACCAACCCATAACATGTCTGCTCCGCACCCGAACCCAAATTCCCAGGAAACGGCCATTCAAACCCTCAAATTAATTGTAGTCGATATCCGACAAAACCCCCCAGCCACCCCAATCGAAAACCATCACTCTAACCAGTCCCAAAGGCTACCAAATGCCCCCAGCCAACCACTCTCTAATGATCTTAACCCCCAAGCCATAACTCCAGCAAATGAAATAATACACACACACACTTCCTCATCAACCCAACCACAACCTCTCAACCTCTGTTTGCGACCCTTTACCTCTTAAATCCCCAGCCACCAACAACAAAGTGCACCCAGAACAACACAAACCTCAGAAAAATAAAAACTGTTTGTTGGGAAATTATTTTGTAGATTTTGATGAATACCATGTAAAACTTAGAATAGGAAGTTGGCACCCTATTTTTGTTGTAAATTGCATTGTAATAGATAGGGTTGGTCGAGAAATTTGAGTTAAATCGGTTTATCTTCGAAACATCTTTAGAAGACAATGGAGGAGAAGGAAGACTCATTTGTGAGCGACTAAGTATGGCAAAGAAGAGAAGATAGGAACTCGATCGAAGGTGCGGTGAGATGCGGTGAGTGAAGATCGGTCAAGTCAACTCAAGATAGCCAAGTCTCAAGTTGAAGTGACAAAAGAGTCATTCAATGATTGGAAGGCGACTCAAGTCACGAGGGAAAGCAAGGAAATGCGATCAAGTCGAGATAATGAAAAAGATCCGTTGCCTGAGTAAATCGAGAATTACTTAAACAAGTAATACTTCCATACTACCTTTCTTAAAGCCGCGATACCCGAGAAGCGTGCAAAAGGAATAAACAATGGGAAACATCGCACTGTGTCGGATCTCCGAAAAAGTCAAGGATCATTTATACGAGAAATGTCAATTCCAAGAATCGCAATAAGACAAGCCAACGTCCACAAGTGACTTTCAAAAGAAGACTATCTCTTCAACGAGCAGATTTTTGAAAGACCACTATATAAAAGGCCGAGAAGTTTATTTGAGAAAAGGTTACCTTGACTATCCGAGAATTGAATACAAGCAAGAAAGAAACATTTGTAACCGAAATATTCTCAAGTTATTAAACGCTCAATCCTCAAGCTTACATTACGAAGGAAATCAATCCTACACTACTTTGTGAAGGAAAGACGACTTCAATCAGTTGAAGAGAAAACATTTGAAGAATCAAGGGTCTACATTCCACGAAGGATTGTAGGAAGGTTCAAGAGTCGAACCAGGGCTTAAGTTATTTGGAGGGCTTCGTGATCAAATCCAAGGAACTTGAGCAAGTGGGTAGTAGTCGAAAAGCCGCCTTGAAGTGAAGTTCGAGAGTCGTATGAGAAGCCGATTTGTGTGACCAAGGCATCTCCAGATCGAGTCCCAAAGGATCAAGTCACTTTGTGTGATCAAGCACTTGTAGACGGATCGTTAACCACTCTGTATATTGATCAATACTTAGTGGATTCCTCCAGGAGTTGGAGAAGAGAGGAGTAGAAGAATTACCCTATCTTGAACCTCTATAAAAATTTATTGTGTCATTTACATTTCATCACTTTAATTTTCGCATATTACATTTATATCTCACGATAAATTTGCTATCCAATTGATAATCAACAAAGTGCTAAAACCAAGTATTGAAACAAACTTAAACCAAAATCAAGGGTGTTAAGTCTTCCTGAAAACATATCACAATCAAGTTAAGTCTTTAGTCAAAACAATTTGAGTTATTCTATCAACAACTCGATTCGAGTCGTTGAGTGGCTAACTCTGTGATTAACTAACTTAGTTGTCCATCAAGGACTTAGCGTAGTATTAACTCGAATATTTAAAAGGACTAAATTTGAAAAGTTGGTAAGGTTTATTCAACCCCCTTCTAAACCTTACACTCACACCCTGGGACCTACAAGTGGTATCGAGCGGTTGGTTCATTGAGCCTTATGAGTTCGTTTGAACTAAATCTCCAAATCTTTCAAAGATTGTTTCAAAAGATTTTGATCTTTCAAAACTCTTTCAATCAGCAAAGTTATTATCATGGAAGCAAATTTGACACGTATCCCTATGTTCACTATTGAGGAATTTGATGATTGGAAACTTCGTATGCGTGCTCATCTATCAAAGCATTACATGATGAAATGTGGATAGTGATAGAAGATGGGCCACTACAAATTTTAAAAGTGAACACAATGTAAGGAGAGCTGCATTGAAGGTGAAGAGGATGTTGCTCCCGGACCGGCTATGGTTGAAAACCGAGAGTGAATGGACAAATGATGACGGGAAAAGATATAACTTGGACAATGTGGCCAAGGACATTCTTTACAAAACTTTGGACAAAGCCATGTTGAATAAAGTCAAATCATGCAAAACGGCTAAAGAAATGCGGGATAAGCTAACCTTGATTTGTGAAGGCTCGTGAGCAAATCAAGGAAAATAAACTATCATTCTTTGTACAAAAATTTGAGAATTTTAAAATGCTTGCAGGAGAGACCTTGGATCATTTGGATGCTCGGTTCACGTAAATTACCAATGAGCTATCTCGCACTTGGAAAAGAATATACACGAAGGAAATGTGTCGAGGCATTCCATGGACCTATCCAAGACATCCAACCATGAGCTATTCTCGGATCTCAAGGCCTACAAATTTGAGCCGAGAAGAAAAGACCAGAGAGACATTTGTGCCCAAAACAATGCTTCTAATTGTTAAGGATGGCAAGAGAGTTGAGGTCAAAGAAGTCATTGACCAAGAGGAAATAGCACGATGGTTAAAAGGTTTAACAAGTTCTTCAATAAGAACTACAAGAGAGGCAAGGGTGAATCCTCCGGAAGACACTCGGCTCCCTCCAAGTCAAGGGAAGATAGGCCAACCAAGAGAGAGCGAGCATCAAAAAGTTGAATATCAAAGGGTGACAATCCAAGAATGGAAAGAGTGATCAAAAGGTTGAAAAATCTTTGCTGAACCGAGACAACCAGGTCACTATGCCATTGATTGCCCATATCCTGTAGTCAACAAATACAGGAATGAAGAGGAAAGAAAGGTCTTGAGAAAGACAAGAAAAGAAAAAGGCAATGTTGTTGCGAGCAGAGATCGCTTTGAGACCCAAGTCAAAAGACACACCGGTGATTCAGAGAGAGTGAAGTCGACTACTCAAGTGACTCGAAGAAGAAGCCTTGACCGTTTAATGGCCAAGGAACAAGACCAACCGACCAAGAAGATGAGGTACACTCTAACTCATCACACTCGGATTCTAGTGATAGTGGATCGTGACACACACACTTCATCACCCACTCGATCTTTATGATTCATTAGGGAAAATGATGAAAGACTTTGAACACATTAAATCCTCACACACACTACTAAATGAGGAAAACAAAGTCTACTCAAGAGCAAAACTCTCGGTGACTAAGGAGCCGAGTACTCTAAGTCAAATAGCCGATGCGAATAAAAGTCTAAATTTGAAAATGCTAAGTTAATAAGAGAAAATAGCTGCTATAGAAAAGAGGGAGAATGACCTCAAAAATGTGATTGCCTCATTCACTAAGGCATCTAAATCCTTGGATGACCTTATTATGAGTCAAAGAGAATGTGGAGACAAGGCGGCTTAGGATTTAATTCCTCCGTGTTATGTCAAGCTCCAAAAGTGATTTTGGAAAAAGGATCTTTAAGTAATGAAGTATCTCAAAAACCCAAAACTCCAAATGGTGCACACACATTTATTCCAAAGCACAATCACAAGCAAACTGGCCTTGGTTATAAACGAAAAGGAAAGCTGCAGTTGAGTGTCTTTGAGAGGACAACTAAGAAGAAGAAATCCGGCCGAGTTCTCGGCAAACTCCAAATAGGAAATACTCAGTAAAGAAGAAACAGAGCTACCAAAAGTCCCAAAAATTCTACAAAAGAAATATATATGATGGGAATGGTAGAAACTACCCAAGCCAGCTGATTGGAATAATGTGAACTATCAACAAAGATCTATGGAATATGCCTAAATGGCAAAGGCCTAAAACTCAACAAAGGCCATTCCAAAGGCATAAGAGCTATCTTGACACTTATGCACCTAGGCACTACACTCATAGATATCACAACTACCCAAATACAAGAATTGCCAAAACACATTCACGGGCATACAGACAAAAGAGACAGTTGTATGAACTAGAACCCCCAAACAATTTGCTAAAGTTAATTATGATTATGACACTCGATAGATGGCAACCTCTTAAAGTCAAATCATTTGGCTATAGCTGGTTGGATCATCTTATAATACTAACCCCTCGGGACCCAGGCAAGTATGGGTACCTAAAATCTAATTTCCTTGATTGCAGGTTCAAGGAACAACTAAGTGCATGAGGAACCTGGTACATGGATAGTGGTCATTCCGGACATATGACAGAAACAAGAAAAATCTGTCAAAATTCAAGGAAGTCGAGGTGCAAAAGTCATATTTGGAGGAAATGAAGCTCCAGGAGAAATAAGGGCATCGGATCCATCAAGAAAAATGGATTAGAAATCACAGATGTTGCATATGTTGAAGGACTAAACTTCAACTTGCTAAGCATCACCAACTTTGTGACAAGTGGTTATAATGTTGGATTCAACATGGGTATATGCCAAATCAAGGACATGAATCCAATGAAGTTGTGCTACAAGGATACTGAGACAAAAGAACATGTATGTGGTAGATTGGTCAACGCAACACTAAGCACGTGTCTGCTAGCAAAAGCACTGACGAATCTAGTTGGTTGTGGCATAAGAAGTTGAGTCACCCGAATTTCAAAACAATTAACAAGCTCGCCAGAGCAATCTTGTAGAAGGACTTCCGTTCGACTAAGTGTACAAGAAGGAAAGTGTATGTGATGCATGCCGATGGGAAAGCAAATCAAATCATCATTCAAAGAAAAGACATGTCCATCTTCAACTAGAATATTGCACCGCTACATATAGATCTATTTAGTCCAGTTGAACCAACTAGCATAAGTGGGAAGAAATACACCTTGGTGGTAGTAGATGACTACTCAAGATATACATGGACAATATTCATGTGTAAGAAGAAAGAAACTCTGCAGAAACTACCACAATCGATGAAAAGAATCCAAAATGAGAAGAGTCAAACCATTTCAAAATAAGATCGATGGAGGAATCGAGTTTGTCAATGGTATAATCACTCAAGATCTTGTATTGAAAATGGTATTGGTCATGAATTATCTGCTAGCAAGGACTCCACAACAAAATGGAGTTGCGAAAAAGAAAAATTAACTCTTAAAGAAGCGTAAGGACCATGTTAGTCAAGCAGGCTACCTAAAGATTTTTTCAAGCAATAAACACAACATGCTATACTCAAAATAGATGCATGATAAAAGACACGGTGACAAAGACTCCTATGAGATTTGGACAGGAGAAAGCCAAATGTTATATATTTTAGAATATTTGGATGCAAATGCTTCATCCATAACAATGGCAAAGATAATTTAAAAGCTTTTGATGTTAAAGCGATGAAGGTATCTTGGGATACTCAACCAAAGCAAAGCCTACAGAGTACTCAACAAGAGGACTATGGTTACATAAGAATCCATCCATGTGGTGTTCGATGAGCCCAATATAAATGGAGAAGACATTGAAGAGTCGGTGATAAGTTTGAATCAACCAACCATGCGAGAAGAGTCCCTATGTTGAAGTCAAGCGGAATTATAAACCAGAAGAAGAAGATGAGATAGAGTCTCAAAAACAATTTGGAAAATTTGCGTAACTGCTAATGATGAGAGAAATCGATCAAAATAACACAAACTGCAAGATGATCAATCCGCTAACTTACTCCAACCTGATGTAAGATGGCTAAGAGACCATCCACCGAACTAGTCATTGGAGATGTAAGAGAAGGTGTCAAAACTAGATCCGTAACTCAACAAGAAGCAATGTTCACATGCTTCATCTCACAAATAGAACCAAAAGATGTGTCTCAAGCATTGGATTACACACATTGGATTCAAGCTATGCAAGAAGAGTGAATCGGTTTGAAAGAAATAAAGTGTGGGAATTGGTTCAAAGCCTACCCATCAAAATGTTATTGGCACTAAATGGGTGTTCGAAACAAGATGAATGAGGAAGGTTCGTGGTAAGAAACAAAGCAAGATTGGTAGCCAAAGGATATTGCCAAGAAGAAGGGATAGATTTTGATGAAACATTTGCTCTGTGGCAAGATTGGACGCCATAAGGATGTTTCTTGCCTATGCACTCACAAGAACTTTATTGTATATCAAATGGATGTAAAGAGTGCATTTCTTAATGGTTTATTGGAAGAAGAAGTGTATGTTGAACAACCTCCAGATTTGAGCGAGAAGACTCTTGGAGATGAAGTATACAAACTCAAGAAAGCTCTATATGGATTGAAACAGGCACCCAGAGCATGGTATGATACATTGTCACAATTCTTGATCGAGAACGGATTCACAAAAGGCAAAGTGGGAGAACACTCTTTAGAATTCAAGATAGGAAGAGTATCGCTTGTTCAAATATATGTGGATGACATCATCTTTGGATCCACAAACAAAGAGTGTGTGATAAATTTTCAAATCTCATGCAAAGCAAATTCGAAATGAGCATGATGGGAGAGGCGACATTCTTCCTTGGACTTCAAGTGAAACAAGTGAAGGATGGAATTTTCATAAGTCGGACAAAATACACCAGAGATTTAATGAAGAAATTCGGTATGGAAGAGAAGTTTTTCGTGAAAATACCATTGAATACATCAGTCAAAATGGATATGGATGCATTTGGCAAGCTCAGAGATCAAACAAGATACTGAGCACTTATTGGATCATTGCTCTATCTCACAAAGAAGCGAGGCCGGACATCACCTTTGTTGTAGGTGTATGTGCAAGATTTCAATCTACTCCAAAAGAAAGCCACATGATGTGACCAAGAGAATTTTGAGATATTTGAAAGGAAGCCAAGAAGTTGTCTTATGGTATCCAAGGAAGGTGGATTCAAGATAATTGGTTATTCAGACTGACTATCTTTGGATGTAGAGTTGACAGAAGAAGAGCACCTCGAGGCACATGTCAAATGCTTGAAATAGGCTAATTTCCTGGTTTATCAAGAAGCAAAATTCAATAGCCACCTCCACCAACCGGGAATACATAGTCTGCGGCAAATTTGCAGCCCAAGTCTTATGGATGAGACAAAGTGAGAGACTATGAGGTTGAGGAAAAAGAAATTCCAATTATGTGTGATAACACAAGTGCAATTGCAATCACTCAAAATCCTGTGTTGCATTCAAGAACAAAGCACATTGATGTCAGATATCACTTCATAAGAGATCATGTTGAAAAGAAGGACATCACCTTGGAATATATTTCAACTGATAAATAGTTGGCTGACATTTTCACAAAACCATTATGTGAGTCAAGATTTGAAGAATTCAAGCATGAATTAGGGTTAATTGAGCTGAGTTGACACTCAGAAGACTCAAAGAAAAGAGATGAAACATGAAAAGAGGAAAAAGAGCTGAACTCGTAATTCAGCTAAGTAAATCAGCCGTATCGGAAAGTCAGCTGTACCGAGTTAGCTGACAGCTGAGTCACAAGGAGAATAGAGAGAAGAAGGATTGAATCAGCTAAGGAGTAAGCTGAGTCATTTATGAGCAAAGTGACAAAAACGCATCATTTTTACTAAGCGGGAATGTTTTTAAGAATGACATCAAAGCATAATTTATGACGCGGTCAAAAGCGCACACCAAGCTTATGATTGGATATAAATGTTGCCGCATTAAATGCGAGAACTTAAATGCTAATCGGCATGCAAGATCTAAGCCGTTGATCTTGATCAAATTTCAAAAACCACCCGCACGTCCTTTCATAAACCATACTTAAACCATTTCGTCCGTTTTCACTCACTTTACCCAAAACTATTCATCTCTCTCTCGAAAGCAAAAACAAAAATTTTCTCTCAAAACCCTATCAATCCTCGTTCGGTTTTCAAGTTTCGTTCGGTAAAACATCTCGAAATGGCATCTACTCATGATTTTGTCAAGCTAGAAAAGCAAATCCACATCGGGTCTCATGTGGACTTCGATGGTATGGTTAAACAAGGGTCCGACGACATCCTGGTGAAGAAGATTGCTTTGAGAAACCGGAAAAATCTGGATTAAGACCATTTTTGACGATGGAGTTCCCAATGACCTACGTAGAAGAGGTCGCACAATTCTACGTGAACGTTGAGGTTCACGATGAGGGCATCAAGTCCTCTGTTTATGGAAATGAGTTCACCATTATCGCCAAGGATCCGCGAGGAACATCGCTTGTTGCGGTGGAAGGAGTGCCGAAATTTATGAAGCCGGATGTCGACTTGGCTTCTTTTGCTTGGAAGGAAGTAGCTAAGTCCGATTGTCTTTGCCAAAAGTAGTCTATCTGACTAATAAGAGGCTACACGAAGGAGGACTACCAAAAATTGCTTTGGACATCGTTGTCAAATGCATAGACATCAAATTTGGGAGCTTTGACCGGTTGTCCAAAGCAAAGTTGATCGTGATGGTGTGATCATTGAAGAGAAGAAAGTGAACTGGCCGAGATTTGTATACATGCAGACTCGCGAATGTTGGGAATAAATCCTTCAAGGAGGATGGTACATTTGGAGGTTCCTCGGGATACGGCCTGGTGATTGGCGAATGATGGAAGTAAAGGAAGTCCCTCTTTGACATGGAAAGGCGTTCCATGTAAACAAGAGGATGTTTCGATCAAACCTCTGCAGTGCTGCAGAAGAGAGCCTACGCTAAGAGAGGCGTCACGAGTGAGGGGAATCGGTGACCCTCGATGATATAGTTGTCTCCCCTCCTCAAAAGAAGGTTGCTCCCGCACGCAAGAAGATCACGCTTGCCCGCAGCAAAAAGAAAAGAAATGCTCCCCCGCAGCCGTAAAGTCACCGCTCGCAGCCGTGTCTCCCGCCCTCGCTGCTCGTAGCGGAGAAAGAATCTCAAATACCTTCTCTCGGTCATCAAGAAAAGGAGAATCGATAAGCCACGATGGCCGCTCCTCGAAGAAGAGCGGCACGCCCCGCCGCCCAGGACTCGAAGAAGAATCTTCAAGCATTGAGCTTGAGAAACCGATCGAGTCGCCCACTCATTGAAATAGATAGGAGACTCGCCTGGCGGAGAAGTAGAGTCTCCGAAATTATTAATGAAACTAAGTCTCATCAAGGCGATGACAGAGGCAAATCAAGACACAATCGTAGTTCGAGCAAGTGAGACACAAGAAGTAGGCGAGAAAGCAAACTCGCTTTGTTGACAGTGGTTATATCCCCCGCACCTGTGACGCGGTGAGTTATATGGAGCACCAAAGCTCGCTACCTTCTATCCCCGAGAACGAGGGGACACAAGGAGAAAATGATAGAGATGATGATGATGTGATGATCCTATCCCCACCTTATCCGGACATCCAAAATCATCTGCGAGAGTGGAGGAAGTGGAAGTTGAGTCGATCCAGGAACAGTTCCAAAGACCCGAGTTTATCGAAGAAGAAGAGGAATCGTTGAACTTTCTTGGGGTGACCTTTGTGGTCAAGCACGGATGAAGAAAATCGCATGATATCTTGCAGATCTTCAAGGACAAGGAGAAAGAGAGACAGAGGAAAGCGAGGCTCGTGAAAAGGCCAGTCTTTGTCCTTTTCTGGAACTATCGAACATACACATCCTCATCTCGACATTTTTTTCGGGAGTGAAGATGATGATCAGGCCCCTGCCGCTTCTGAGAAGAATTAGAGATGCAACAAGCCATGCGGGAATCCGAGCCCTACATGAGCAAAGGATGTTGGAAGGACAGGAGTCTTCCACATCACACGGTGGAAGTTGATCCCATGGGAGTGGTGCGTGATTGCCCTCATTGCTTTCGCCACCACTTTCCCGACTCATTCGGAGGAAGGTGTTAAGGAACTGGCGATGAAACGGAATTGTGGGGACCCCAATCGAGCCAACCCCTAATGAAGGTGTCTTACCACCGCCTCAACGGCAGCTGCATACTCAATGGGAACAAATGAGGAGTCCGAGACGAGTGACCCCATTCCAAGTCACTCATTTGGTGTGCCAACTAAGGGAAACTCCTCCACCGCCGCAAGGTCGAGGAGGATCTTTGCGGTGACTCCATAATGAATCTCGAGGCGAAGTGGAGAAGGAACAACCACAGAATACACATCAAGTTGTCATCAACGAGGCTCGATAGTTGAGACTGTCTCGGTGAGGTGCCAATCGCTCTGTGAGCCAATGACGGCGCGATGCGATCGAGGCACGAGGGAATCGCCTGGGAGTTAACACTGGGGCACCGAATGTGCAATCCATGGAGTTGAGACTCCGGTGGATGCCACCTGAGAAGACTCAAGACGGTGACGACATTTGTGGAAGGGGATGTCCAGGCCTCGCCGCAGTTGAGATCGCGGGAGGTATTAAGGCCAACGGGAGGTTGAGACTTCCGGGGTAAAGAGACCGAGGCACGTAACATCCCCCTCCCGCCATCATTGATCCATCAAAAATGAGATAAGTGCTCTTCACGACTCCCAGGATAATCCTCGATGTAACTTTTCCGGGATCCAGAAGGTGAAGATGGCCGAGTCATCCCCATTGCGAGATCCAAAAACTCGGTGAGGATGTTCCAACCACGAGTAAGTCGACCTCAAGACTACTCACCAAATATTCAACTTTGATGATGAGCCACCCATGGCAATCTTGTCATCGTCCGATGACGCTTCGATAAAGCCGAGGACGGACAATCGTAGGTCCAAAGGGGGTGTGAGTGTAAGGTTTAGAAGGGGGTTGAATAAACCTTACCAACTTTTCACTTTTGGTCCTTTTATAAAATTGAGTGACACTATATCTTTTGTGTCCTTGGTGACAGACCAATTTAGTTAATCAAGAGAGTTAGTCACTCAATGACTCGATTGAGTTGATAGAATAACTTCATTGTTAAGATCGAATTAGCTCAATCGTGGTTTGTTTATTGGAAGACTTAACACCCTTAAGTTTGGTTTAGTTATGATTTAATACTGGGTTTTAGTACTTAGAGCTTATCAGTTGGATAGCAAATATGTCACAGAATTAAACAAATAAGATGCGAGGAATTAAAATGCTGAAATGTAAATGACACGATAAGTTTTTATAGAGGTTCGAAGATGGGGTAATTCTTCTACTCCTCTCTTCTCCAACTCCGGAGGAATCCACTAAGTATTGATCAAGATACGAGCGTGTGATACCCGGATACAAGTCTTAATCACACACGGTGACTTGATCCTTTGGGACTTAGTCCGAGATGCCTTGGTCACTCACCAAGCTTCTCGTCCGACTCGCCTTCTTCACAGTGGCGGTGCCTCGCACTCTGACTCACTTGCTCAAGCTCTTGGATTTGATCACGAAGCCCTCCAAAAACTCGAGATCGGTTCGACCTTGAACCTTCCTACAATCCTTCGTGGAATGTAGACCCCTTGATTCTTCAAAAGTTTCCTCTTCAACCGATTGAAGTTATCTTTCCTTCACAGGTGAGTGTTGGATTGATTTCATTCGTAATGTAGGCTTGAGGATTAATCTTGAATGATTTGAGAATATTTTGGTTACAGATTCAAATGTTTTCTTGAATGTTCGTGGTTCAGGTTTGTCAAGGTAACCAACTCTCGAGTTATTCCTCGGCCTTTTATAGTGTTCTTTTGAAAATTTGCCCGTTGAAGAGATAGCTTATTTTCAAAAGACACTTGTGGTCGTTGGCTTGTCTTGTTGCGATCCTTGGAATTGCCACTTCCTCGTATGAATTGTTCTCCACCTTTCGTGAGTTTCGACATGGTGCGATGCTTCCTATTGGTTTATTCCTTTTGCACGCTTCGGGATCGAGCACTTGAGAAAGGTAGTATGGAGGTATTACTTGTTTAAGTAATTCCCTTGATTTCGTGCAACGGATCTCTTCCGATTATCTCGACTTGACCGCATTTCCTTGCTTTCCCCAGGTGACTTAGAGTCGCCTTCCAATCATTGGATGACTCTTCCGTCACTTCAACTGAGACTTGGCTATCTTGAGTTGACTTGATCGATACTCTACTCACATCATCTCACCGCTCCTTGATCGAGTTCCCGTCTTCTCTTCTTTGCCATACTCGGCTATCTTGCAATGAGTCTTCCTTCTAGTCTCCGATTGTGTTCTTACATGTTTAGCATACCGACTTAACCGAGCTTGACCAGCCCTATTTATTACAATGCGTTTACAACGAAAATGGGGTGCCAACTTCCTATTCTAAGTTTTACATGGCATTCATCAAAATCTAAACAATAAATTTCCCAACAATTTCCCCCTTTTTGATGATGCCAAAACTTAAAACATTCAAAATGTAAATAGCAAAGATACATACAGATAGTGCATTCACAGAGAATGTATGCGTAGAATCAATCCTTTTATTGATCATAACATTCTTATTCTTTTACACAATGTTTACAAGGTGTATCAAAGCAAACATTTATGTCTACGCAAAAATAGAGAATTTCTGATTTATTACGTAAGACTTACATAGTATGTATTTACATAGTAAAATACATGAAGGGGTGGACAACAACACTTCATCTCCTTCACGCCTCCTTCTTTCATCTTCTTGATTCTGTCATCTTCGGTCTTCTTCTATTTTTCTCATCTTCACCGCCTTCTTCTTCTTTTTTTCATATGCCTTCCGGGCAAAGCCTTCATCTCTTCTTAATCTCTCTTGTCTCTCCTCCCATAGCTGAGTTTGTCTTTTATTTTCTTCTTCGATTCTTTTCACATACTCAACATTGTTTTTAGCCACTTGCAGATTGGCTACTTGGTCAAGACCAACCCAGTAGATCCCTCCTTTCTTGCCGGATCTATGTACTCAATGTTTTGGGCGGAGGCCTGGAGTGAAACCTCTTCCTCCACCACGCTTCTTCCTCTACCTCTTCCTCCTCGGGCGTGTATTGTCTGGGGTCTTCTTCTTTCCGGTGAGTAATCGGCGGAGTGACCAAAGCAGAGTGACTACACGGTAGTCTGGTCTGCTGTCGCCTTCTTCACATAACGTGAGACCCTTTTCCCAAGACAAGTCCCAAGCTTGAGCCATAGACATGTTTGCGAAGTATCCTTCAGATGCGTAGCGTTTTAAATTCATCAATCGATCTTGGCTCGGTCCCGACGAAGCTGTTGAGACAACTTGAGCCATAAACATAAGAAGGTGAATTTTCTATCCATGTTTTCTTCCATACGCAGGAGCTCATTCTTATTTTTCTCACGCAGCAGCCTTTATCTCAAGAAAGTGTGAGATTCATGCATGTGCTCAATGTGTTCTCTCAATTTCGTCTTTGCATCAGCGTTCTCACTGTCTTGCAATGAGTCTTCATTCTAGTCTTTCTTCTTTGCCATACTCGATTTGTCTTGCAATGAGTCTTCATTCTAGTCTCCATTGTCTTCTTACATGTTTAGGCATAGCTGACTTAACTCACTTGACCACCTATTTATTACAATGCGTTTACAACGAAAATGGGGTGCCAACTTCCTATTCTAAGTTTTACATGGTATTCATCAAAATCTAAACAATAAATTTCCCAACAACAACTCATTTGGAAAAACCAAGTGAGACCGAAGCCAGAGTTGTTGTTGAGACTGAGGCTCAGCAAGTTGGGTCAACTTCACATACGCAGGAGCTCATTCTTATTTTGCTCACGCAGCAGCCTTTATCTCAAGAAAGTGTGAGATTCATGCATGTGCTCAATGTGTTCTCTCAATTTCGTCTTTGCATCAGCGTTCTCAACTCTCCGCACAGAAACTTGTTGAACAATGTTCAAATATCTAGCTTGTTCCACGCGCATTGTTTTCGTTGTTGCCACCATTCCCCGATTCTCGACCGTTATGCCTCTCAAGTCGCAGATGAAGGTTGGCATCTCTGTTATCCATCTCTTGCCCATCGAGGCCTGGTGCCTCTCCATCCGTTCAATTTCGCAAATAATGCTTTGAACACCTCCCGAACTTCAGATGTTTCCCTGCATTGCGGTGATGGCCAAGCAACGTCAAAATCATAATCACCGGAACGATGGTATCGATGGAATGACGAATGACAGATCTCGTGGAGGCGTGCGAGCTCGTTTTTCGACTCTTCGGGGAGGTCGGGTACCTCCAGGGAGAAGGGAAATGATTCAACAAAGGAATCATCATGGGCAATCGGGATTTGTTCAATGATGAGTGGTGCACGTGAAGTTCCTGTGGAGTCGAACTGCGCACTTGGGAGCTGCGCATGGACTCTGTTTCACTGGGTCTGTTTGTGAAGTTGACCCAGCCTTTGCCGAGGCTCATTGTCTCAACAAATTTCGTCGGTCTCATTGGTTTCTTCAATTGAGTTGATTGGTCCTCGGCCTTATTATCAAGCGTCATCGGACGATGATGAGACTTCCATGGGTGGCTCATCATCAAAGTTGAAAGTTTGACGAGTAGTCTTGAGGTCGACTTGCTCGTGGTTGGAACATCCTCACCGAGTATTTTGGATCGCCACGGGGATGACTCACTTCATCGTCTTCTTCCGATCCCGAGAAAGGTTACATCGATTATCCCGAGAGTCGTGAAGGGCGCTAATCTCCTTTTCGGATGGATCAATGATAGCGGGAGGGATGTTCTCTACTTGCCTTCTTTACCCCGGAAGTCTCAACCTCCCGTTGGCCTTCATTACCTCCTGCAGTCTCAACTACGGCGAGGCCTTGACCTCCCTTTCGTGTCGGTCATGCCTTAGGGTCTTTCGTGGTGGCATCCATTGGAGTCTCAACCCCATGGATTGCACTTTCATCGCCCAGTGTTAACTCCCTGGGCTGTTCTTTTCTACGGCCTCGATCGCAAGAAAGGCGTCATTAGCTTCAGAGCGGTTGGCACCTCACCGAGATCTCTCAATCGCCTCGAGCTTCGTTGATGGCAACTTTGTGTATTTTGTGTTTGTACTTTCTCCACTTCGCCTCCTAGATTCGTTGTGGAGTCATCCTGTGACAAAGATCCTCCGACCTTGTTGCGGTGGAGGGAGTTTCCTCGGTGGCGCACTTTTGGTGAGTGACTTGGAATGGGGTCACTCGTCTCCAAACTCCCTGTTTCTTTACCGAGTGTTCACCGTTGGGGTAGGTGGTAAGACACCTTCATTAGGGGTTGGCTCGACCGGGGTCCCCACTATCCCATTTTCATCGCAGAGTTCCTTAATTCCTTCTTCCGAGTGAGCCGGGAAGTGGTGGCAAAGAACAATCGTGGCAATATGTCGCACCACTCCCATTGGGTCCAACTCAGCTGTGTTTTGGAGGACTCTCTGGTCCCTCCATCATTCTTTTCTCAAGAAGAATTCTGGATTCGTGCATTGCTTGCTGCATTTGCAACTCTTCGGGCGGCCAGCAGGTCCGATCCTCATCACTATCTCGATGAGACGTCGTGAGGAGATGATGTGTGTGTTCTACGTGGTGCGGTGATAGGGCGAGATCTGGCCTTCTCACGTGCCTCGCTTCCTCTGCTGTCTCTCCTTCTCCTTGTCCTTGAAGATCCGCAAGATATCTCGTGCGTTTTTCTTCATCCAATGCTTGGACCACAAAGTGGTCACTCCAAGAAAGTTCATCGCTTCCTCTTCTTCTTCGATAAACTCGGCCGTTGGAACTGTTCCTGGATAGACTCAATTTCTACTCCCTCCACTCTCGCAGACGATTTTGGATGTCCGGATAAAGTGGGGATAGGATCATCACATCATCATCTCTTTCAGCCTTCTTCTTGTGTGTCTCATTGCTCAACTACATGTACGGGTCTTCAATTTGCTCTCTGTTGATCACCTTCCCAGACTTGGTCATTTCATCAATAATATCCGGAGACTCTACTTCTCCAATAGTCTCTCAGTATCTGTTTTGGTGAGTGGTGACTCACCGGTTTTTCAAGTTCGGATTGCTTGATGATTCTTCTTCGTCTCTTAGTTCGCACTGCAGGGATTTCTGGTTCGGAGAGAGTGTCTTCGAGTCCTGGGCGACGGGGGCGTCTTGGTGTTTTCTTCGAGGAGCAGCCATCTTGGCTTATCGCTTCTCCTCTTTGACGACCGGAGAAGGTATTTGAGATTCCTTCTCGCATTTATTTCTTTCAAGGCGTGAGACACGGCTGCGCGGGGTAGGCGACTCGGCTGCAGGGGCAGGGAGCAGATTTGTTTTTCTTAGCTACAGGGGCAGCAGATTCTCTTAGCAAACTGCAGGGCAACTTTCTTCTTTGGTGGAGAGAAAACAGATGTATCTTCGTGGTCACTGATTCCCCCTCACTTGTATCGCTCTCTTGGCGTGGGCTCTCTTCGTGCGCTGAGAGATGTTTGATCTCGAACATCCTCTTGTTTACATGGAACGCTTTTCCATGAAGAGGGACTCCTTTCACCTCCATCACCGCCAATCACCGTGCCATATCCCAGGGATCCTCTAAATGCACCATCCTCCTTGAAGGATTTGTTCCCTACATTCTCGCGCAGTCTGCTGAGACAAACTCGGCCCATTTACTTGCTTTTCTTCAATGATCGCGGCCATTACGATCACTTTGCTTTTAGAGTTGGTCAAAGCCGCCAAATTTGATATCTATGCATTTGGCAACTATGTCCCTTGATTTGTGGTAGTCCTCCTTCGCAGCCCCTTTTTGGTCAGTGTAGACTATCTTTTCAAGATAGTCGGTCTTGACTACTTCCTTCCAAGCAAAAGCCCAAGTCTACGCGCCTTCATTGATTTCTCGGTGCTCCTTCCGCCAGTAGTAAGCAGTGTTCGCTCGCGGATCCTTGGCAGAGATGATGAACTCCTTCCCGTGAACAGAGGATTTGATCCCCTCATCGTGAATCTCGGCGTTCACGTAGAATCGTGCGACCTCTTCCACATAGGTCATCGAGAACTCCATCGTCGTAAATGGTTTCGGACATTTCGAGCTTTTCAGCGATTTTCTTTATGAGGGCGTCATCGGACCCTGCTTGACCATCCCGAAATCCACAAGAGACCCAGTGTGGATTTGCTTCCCTAGCTTGACGAAATCATAAGTTGATGCCATTTTTCAGATTTCACGAAAAAGAAATTTAGAAGTTAATTTGAATATTGATAGGGTTTTGAGAGAGTTTTGCTTTTGCTTCCGAGATAGAAATGAAGCGTTTTGGTAATATGTGAGAGAAAACGGATGAAAATAGTTTAAATATGGTTTCGAAAGGACGTGCGGGTGGTTTTTGAAATGTGATCGAAATCAACGGCTTAGATTTTGCACGCCGATTAGCATTTATGTCTCAATTTAATGCGGCAAAGATTTATATCTAATCATAAGCTTGGTATGCACTTTTTGTCTCAGTACACATCATCATTATCTTTCGACGTCATTCTTAAAAAAACATTCCCGCTTAGTAAAAACGATCGGGTTTTTGTCACTTTGCTCATAAATGACTAAGCTTATCCCTTAGCTGATTTAACTCTTCTGGTCACAGTTCTCTCATTGACTCAGCTGTCAGCTTATTCGGTATAGCTGTCTTTCCGACATGGCTGATTC
The DNA here is from genome assembly GCA_016081115.2 of Rehmannia glutinosa. Taxonomy (NCBI): domain Eukaryota; kingdom Viridiplantae; phylum Streptophyta; class Magnoliopsida; order Lamiales; family Orobanchaceae; genus Rehmannia; species Rehmannia glutinosa. The sequence goes on from JABTTQ020002040.1 coordinate 417,671, forward strand.
ATTTAGCTGATTTTGAGAATTCAGTCCTTTTTCTCTTTTTGTGTTTCATTTCTTTTCTTTGAGTCTTTCGAGTGTCACCACCAATTATCCCTAACTCATGCTTGAGTTCTTCAAATCTTGACTCACATAATGGTTTTGTGAATATGTCAGCCAACTGTTTATCAGTTGAGATATATTCCAAGATGATGTCCTTCTTTTCAACATGATCTCTTATGAAGTGATATCTGACATCGATATGCTTTGTTCTTGAGTGCAACACAGGATTCTGAGTGATTGCAATTGCACTTGTGTTATCACACATGATTGGAATTTCCTTTTCTTCAACTTCATAGTCTCTCACCTTTGCGCTCATCCATAGGATTTGAGCACAAAAACCTGGCCGCAAGCTATGTATTCTCGTCACCATTTGAGAGGTGGCTATTGAATTTTGCTTTTTGCTAAACCAGAAATTAGCCTATTTCCAAGCATTTGACATGTGCCTGAAGTGCTCTTTCCGTCAACTCGCATCCAAAGATAGTCGAGTATGAATAGCCAATTAGCTTGAATCCACCTTCCTTTGGATACCATAAGCCAACTTCGCTTCCTTTCAAATATCTCAAGATCCTCTTAGTTGCGGTCATATGACTCTCTTTTGGAGCAGATTGAAATCTCGCACATACACCTACAAAGAAAGGTGATGTCCGCCTCGCTTTGTGAGATAAAGCAATGATCCAATAAGTGTTCTCAGTATCTTGTTTGATCTACTGGCTTGCCATCCGCATCCATGTCCATTTTGATCGATGTATTCATTGGTATTTTCACGTAAGACTTCCTCCATACTAAATTTCTTCATTAAATCTCTCGGTGTATTTTGTTTGACTTATGAAGGTTCCATCCTTCATTGTTTTACTTGGAGTCTAAGGAAGAATGTCGCCTCTCTCCCATCATGCTCATTTCAAATTTGCTTTGCATGAGGTTTGAAAATTTTTCACATAGCTCTTTGTTTGTGGATCCAAAAATGATGTCATCCACATATATTTGAACAAGCAAAGATGCTCTTCTTGTCTTGAATTCTGAAAAGTGTTCTATCTACTTTTCCTTTTGTGAATCCATTCTCGAGTTAGGAATTGTGACAAAGTATCATACCATGCTCGGGTGCTTGTTTCAATCCATACAGAGCCTTCTTTGAGTTTGTATACCTTATCTCCAAGAGTCTTCTGCTCAAATCCTGGAGGTTGCTCAACATACACTTCTTCTTCCAATAAACCATTTAGAAATGCACTTTTTACATCCATCTCGATATACAATAAAATTCTTGTGAGTCGTATAGGCAAGAAACATCCTTATAGCTTCCAATCTTGCTCATCGAGTAAATGTTTCATCAAAATCTATTCCTTTTTCTTGGCAATATCCTTTGGCTACTAGTCTTGCTTTGTTTCTTACCACGTAACCTTCCTCGTTCATCTTGTTTGAACACCCATTTAGTACCAATAACATTTTGATGGGTGGGTCTTTGAACCAATTCCCATACCTTATTTCTTTCAAACTCGATTCACTCTTCTTGCATAGCTTGAATCCAATGTGTGTCATCCAATGCTTGTAACACATCTTTAGGCTCTATTTGTGAGATAAAGCATGTGAACATAGCTTCTTGTTGAGTTTTGGATCTTGTTTTGACACCTTCTCTTATATTTCCAATGACAAGTTCTCGCGGATGGTCTTTCACCATCTTACATCGGGTTGAAGTAAGTTAGCTGGATTCGATCGTCTAGCTCTGTTGATTTGATCAGCTCTCTCGCAATCACTTAGCCGCAAATTTTCCAAAGATTTTATGAGACTCGGCCTATCTCATCTTCATCTCGAGTTTATAATTCCAGCTTCAGCTTCAAAGATGGGACTTTTTCTCAGTATGGTTGAATGATTCAGCTTATCACTGACTCTTCAATGTCTTCTCCATTTACATTTGGCTCATCGAATACCACATGAATGGATTCCTCTCGCAACCATAGTCCTTTTGTTGAGTACTCTTTGTAGGCTTTGCTTTCAGCTGAGTATCCCAAGAAGATAACTTCATCGACTTTAGCATCGAAAGCCTTTAGATTGTCTTTCTTTGCCATTGTTATGGATGAAGCATTTACATCCAAATATTCTAAAATATGCAACATTTGGTTTTCTCCCGTCCAAATCTCATAGGAGTCTTTGTCACTGTCTGTTTATCATACATCTATTTTGAGTGTAGCAAGTGTGTTGATTGCTTCAGCCCAAAATCTCTTTGGTAACCCTGTTTTCACCTAACATGGTCCTTGCCGCTTCTTTGAGTGTTCTATTCCTTCTTTCTCGCAACTCCATTCTGCTTTGTGGAGTCCTTGTCAGCAGATAATTCATGACCAATGCCATTTTCAATACAATATTGAGTTATTATACCATTGACAAACTCAGTTCCTCTGTCTGATCTTATTTTGATAATGGTTTCGCTCTTCTCATTTTGAATCCTCTTCATCACCGTGGTAGTTTTTGTAGAGTTTCTTTCTTCTTACACATGAATATTGTCCATGTATATCTTGAGTAGTCATCTACTACCACCAAGGTATATTTCTTCCCACTTATGCTAGCTGGTTCAACTGGACCAAATAGATCCATATGTAGCGGTGCAATATCCTTGTTGAAGATGGGCATGTCTTTTTCTTTGAATGATGATTTGATCTGTTTTCCTTCTCGCATGCGTCACATATACTTTCCTTCTTGTATATCGAGTCTGGAAGACCTTCCACAAGATTATCGCAAGCTTGTTAAGTGTTTTGAAATTCAGGTGACTCAGCTTTTTGTGCCACAACCAACTTGATTTAGTGCTCTTTGCTAATAGACAGTCTTTGGGTGTTGCGTTTGACCAATCTACTACATACATGTTCTTTTGTTTGCATCCTTGCAACACAACTTCATTTGATTCAATATCCTTGATTTGGCATATACCCATGTTAAATCCAACATTATAGCCCTTGTCACGAGTTGGTCGATGCTTAGCAAGTTGAAGTTTAGTCCTTCAACATATGCAACATCCGTGATTTCTAATCCGTTCTTCTTGATGGATCCAATGCCTCTTATTTCTCCCGGAGCTTCATTTCCTCCAAATATGACTTTTGCTCCTTAACTTCCTCCTTGAATTTTGACATATTTTTCTTATTTCTTGTCATATGTCTAGAACAGCCACTATCCATGTACCAGGTTCCTTGGCACTCAACTATTCCTTGAACCTGCAATCAAGGAAATTAAGTTTTAGGTACCCATACTTGTCTGGGTCCTGAGGGGTTAGTATTGTAAGATGATCCAACCAGCCTATAGCCAAATGATCGGCTCTAAGGGGTTGCCATCTATCGTGCCATAATCATAATTAATTTTGGCAAATTGCTTGGGAATTCTAGGTTCATACAAATTGTCTCTTTTGTCGTATGCATGTATATGTGTTTTAGCAATTGCCTTCTTTGGGTAATTGTGGTGTCTCCGAAAGTGTAGTGTCTAGGTGCATATGTGTGTCTGATGGAAGCTCTTATACTTTTGGAATGGCCTTTGCCGAGTTCTAGGCCTTTGCCATTTGGGCTTATATTCCATAAGTCTATGCCGATAGTTCACATCGTTCCAATCACCTTGGCTTGGATATTTTCTACCATTCCCATCATATGTGTTTCTTTTATAGAACTTTTGGGGTTTTTCGTAGCTCTGTTTCTTCTTTACAGTAATTTGCTTTGGAGTTTTTGAGGAACTAGGTGAATTTCTTCTCAGCTTGTCCTCTCAATGCACCCAATCGGTCAGTTTTCCTTTTCCTTTATAACCAAGGCCGTTTGCTTGTAATTGTGCTTTGGAGTGAATGTGTGTGCACCATTTGGAGTTTTGGTTTTGTGAGACTCTTCATTGCTTGAAGATCCTTTTTCCAAAATTACCTTTGGAGTTTGACATAGCATGAGAGGAATTAAATCCTAAGCCTTCTGTCTTGTCTCCACATTCTCTTTGACTCATAATAAGATCATCCAATGATTTAGATGCCTTAGTGAATGAGGCAATCACATTTTTGAGGTCATTCTCCCTCTTTTTCTATGGCACTATTTCTCGCTTATTAGCTTGGCATTTTCAAATTTTTAAACTTTTATTCTCATCAACTATTTGACTTAGAGTACTCGGCTCCTTAGTCACTCCGAAGTTTTAGCTCTTGAGTAGGTAAATTTGTTTTCCTCATTTAGTAGTGTGTGTGAGGATTTAATGTGTTCAAAGTCTTTCATCATTTTGCCTAATGAATCATAAAGATCAGTGGGTGATGAAGTGTGTGTGTCACATCACTATCACTAGAAACGAGTTTGATGAGTTAGAGTGTACCTCATCTTCTTGGTCAAAGTTGATCTTGTTCCTTGGCCATCAAAAGGATCATGGCTTCTTCTTCGTGAGTCACTTGAGTAGTCGCCTTCATCGCTCTTCAATCACTGTCTCTCTTGACAGTGTCTCGCCAGATCTCTGCACCAACATTGCTTTTTCTTTTCTTTTTCTTCTTTCTCTCAAGACCTTTCTTTCTTCTTCATTCATGTATTAGTTGACTACAGGATATGGACAATCAATGGCATAGTGACCTAGTTGTCTACAGTTCCAAAGATAGATATTCAACTTTTGATCACTCTTTCCATTCTTGGATTGTCACCCTTTGATATTGACTTTTTGATGATCTGTTCTTTTGGTTGGCCTATCTTCCTTGACTTGGAGGGAGCCGAGTGTCTTTCCGAAGATTCGCCCTTGCCTTCTCTTGTAGTTCTTATTGAAGAACTTGTTGAACCTTTTAACCATCAGGGCTATTTCTTCCGGATCAATGACTTCTTTGACCTCGGCTCTCTTTTCATCCTTAACAATTAGAGCAAATTGTTTTGGGTACAAATTGTCTCTTCCTCGATCTTTTCTTCTCACTCAAATTCGTAGGCTTTGAGATCCGAGAATAGTTCATGGTTGGAGGTCTTCGATAGGTCTATGGAATGTCTCAGTGCCATGACCTTCATTTCCCATTCCGGGAGACTTTTAGAATCTTCATACACATTTCCTTCGTGTATATTCATTTCCAAGTGCAGATAGCTCGTTGGTGATTTCGTGAACCGAGCATCCGGTTGATCCAGGTTTTCTCGCGATCATTTTGAAATTCTCAAATTTTTGTACGACCACCGATAATTTATTTTCCTTGATTTGCTTCGAGCCTTCACAAATCAATGTTAGCTTGTCCTGCATTTCTTTAGCCGTTTTGCATGATTTGACTTTATTGAACATGGCTTTGTCCAAGGTTTTGTAAAGGATGTCCTTGGCAACATTGTCCAGGTTGTATCTTTTCGTCATCATTTGTCCATTCAGCTTCTTGGTTTTTCAACCATAGGTGGTCTAGGGCAACATCCTCTTCACCTTCACCGTAGCTCTTCTTACAGTTGTGTTCACTTTTAGATTTGCAGTGGCCCATCCTCTATCACTATCCACATCTCATCATGTAATCCGATAGATGAGCCTCGATACGAATTTTCCAATCATCAAATTCTTCAATTGTGAACATAGGGATGCGTGTCAAATTTGCTTCCATGATAATAACTTTTAATGATAAAAGGAGTTTTGAAAACTTAAGTACTAAACCGACTTTAAAAAGTTTGGAGATCTAGTTCAAGAAAAAATGCGGAAGGCTCAATGAACCAACCGCCGCTCCGATACCACTTGTAGGTCCCAAGGGGTGTGAGTGTAAGGTTTAGAAGGGGGGTTGAATAAACCTTACCAACTTTTCACTTTTTGTCCTTTTATAAAATTCGAGTTGACACTATACAATCGTGTGTCCTTGGTGGACACCAATTTAGTTAATCAAGAGAGTTAGTCACTCAACAGACTCGATCGAGTTGTTGATAGAATAACTCACCGTTAAGATCAATTAGCTCAACTGCGTGGTTTGTTTTTAGCGGAAGACTTAACACCCTTAAGTTTGGTTTAGTTATGATTTAATAATGGGTTTTAGTACTTAGAGCTTATCAGTTGGATAGCAAATATGTCGTTTAATTAAACAAATAAGATGCAAGAATTAAAATCTTTGAAATGTAAATGACACGATAAGTTTTTATAGAGGTTCGAAGATGGGGTAATTCTTCTACTCCTCTCTTCTCCAACTCCCGGGAGGAATCCACTAAGTATTGATCAAGATACGCAGTGGTAGCAGTCCGGATACAAGTCTTGATCACACACGGTGACTTGATACTTTGGGACTCAGTCCCGAGATGCCTTGGTCACTCGGTGGCTTCTCGTCCGACTCGCCTTCTTCACAGGCGGTGCGCTTACACTACAGACTCACTTGCTCAAGCTCTTGGATTTGATCACGAAGCCCTCCAAAACTCGAGACGGTTCGACCTTGAACCTTCCTACAATCCTTCGTGGAATGTAGACCCCTTGATTCTTCAAAAGTTTCCTCTTCAACCGATTGAAGTTATCTTTCCTTCACAGTGAGTGTTGGATTGATTTCCTTCGTAATGTAGGCTTGAGGATTAATCTTGAATGATTTGAGAATATTTTGGTTACTGATTCAAATGTTTTCTTGAATGTTTGTGGTTCAGGTTTGTCAAGGTAACCAACTCTCGGAGTTATTCCTCGGCCTTTTATAGTGTTCTTTTGAAAATTTGCCCGTTGAAGAGATAGCTTATTTTCAAAAAGACACTTGTGGTCGTTGGCTTGTCTTGTTGCGATCCTTGGAATTGCCACTTCCTCATATGAATTGTTCTCGAACCTTTTCGTAGTTCGACATGGTGCGTGCTTCCCATTGGTTTATTTCTTTTGCACGCTCGGGATCGAGCACTTCGAGAAAGGTAGTATGGAGGTATTACTTGTTTAAGTAATTCCCTTGATTTCGTGCAACGGATCTCTTCCAGATTATCTCGACTTGACCGCATTTCCTTGCTTTCCCAGGTGACTTAGAGTCGCCTTCCAATCATGGATGACTCTTTGTCACTTCAACTTGAGACTTCGCTATCTTGAGTTGACTTGACCGATACTCTACTCACCGCATCTCGCTTGCTCCTTTAGTCGAGTTCCCGTCTTCTCTTCTTTGCCATACTCAAATTGCCTTGCAGAAGTCTTCATTCTAGTCTCGGTTGTCTTCTTACATGTTTAGGCATAGTTGACTTAACTCACCTTTTAACAAATTCTCTATTTATTACAATGCGTTTACAACGAAAATGGGGTGCCAACTTCCTATTCTAAGTTTTACATGGCATTCATCAAAATCTAAACAATAAATTTCCCAACAACAACTCATTTGGAAAACCAATTTGAGACCGACGGCTGTTGGCAGACATTGGAGGCTCAAGTTGGTCGATTTCACAATGAGGACCACAAACAGTCTCATCGCGCAGGGCTCCCAATACCGATCAAAATCCGCCGCGAACTCGGGCCGACCTCCGCCTTCTACACCGAACACACTGCAAAATGGGGGCCGAAGAGTTGCTCCGGCTGCACCCACTCCGACACTCAAGTCGATAGTACTCAAAGAAGAGGAAGAGCAGATTAGGTATAAATTAGTAAAATATCAAAAGTGCATAAGAGATCAACCATAACTGGGTGATCGGTATTTATAGAGAATATAATTAGGGTTTTGAATTTTTGGGAGACGGTTACAAGAATCTGTCGAGTAATTAGTTGTCAAATCTTATCTCGATTTAACAAAACTCAAGCCACGTTACAGTCAACCGAACTCTTACATAATTGACAATCCCGAACATATCTTAGAGGCTTCTAGAAATTGGGCCTCAGTTATGGGCTCATCCCTGTCTCTAGATTTGTTAATATAATGTACCCAAGTACAACCGCATCGAGCTTGAGGTGTGACCTATGAGCTTGGCTTACTTCTTGCCGAATCACCATATTCTTCCCAAATCTTTAGATTTGACGAAGAAAATCAAGAAGTTCGTCTAAGTCAAGCCAAATAATGTTTACAATGATCAAATAAAATGCGGACATGAGAGAGGAGGTATTTGAAAATGAAACCATGCAAGTTAAGTGCAATTTGATATGTTTTCATTTTGAATTTTGAGAGTGATTGAATATGTAGTGAAAAAGTAATGATGAAAAATTGATTTGAGATAAAATAGTAATACAATGATATGATATGACTGATAGTTAGAAATGTGTGAGTTGGTGAATAGTAAAATTTATGGGAGGATATGTAATAATTATTAGTTGTGTTTTGGAAAAATATGTATATATGATTGATAAGAGAATATTTGAAAGAGAGCAAATAATATATTTTTTGAAAATTTTCATACATGTTGGATTAAAAAAAATTCTTTGGCGGAACAAAAATAAAAAAATTCATATTCAAGCACTACCTTAATGCTTCAAATTCTCTTTTTTTTTTATACATAGACATTCTTTTCGAGTGAGATTTGATATGAGTAAATTAAAGTTGAATTGGTTATCAAAAAAAAAAAAATATGTTCAATTTAAATTTTAATATGAAAACTGTACAAATTTAATGCAAAAGTTTATGAGTAGGTCTCTTGTAAGACTGCCTTACGGATCATCTACGACCGCCTTGACCCACACTGAGCCTACCAGCCGCCCTAGCCCACCCGCCCAATGCCCAACCCACCCATTATATTAAAAAAAAATACGCGCTTGTGGAATTGAACCCGCGACCTATACATCTTTAAGGTGGTATTTTACCACTACAACACTAATGCTTGTTGTGCAATTTCAGTATAACCATGTATATAAAGTCATTCATAAATACGACTGGTAAATTGAATAAAAATTAAAAACGCCTCTAAATGAAGAGGCTAAGAATCGAACACAAGTCTATTAAAAAACATGATACATTATCTCAATAAATGGATACTTATAAAAGTTTTACTTTAACTACATCATATTTAATTTTTATTTTTCCTCTTTTTTTGTTCCTAGTTTGTAACTGTATTAAGAAATCGATACTTTATCTCAACAAACGGATACTTTTACTTATAAAAGTGTTACTTTAACTATATCATATTTATTTTTTATTTTTTTCTTTCCTTCATTTCTAATTTGTGACTATATTAAAAAACATGATACTTTATCTCAAAAACTAGATACTTTAACGTATAAAAGAGTTACTTTAATATGCTATATATATTTATTATAATATATTCATAATTTGAGGCTATATTAATAAACATGATACTTTATCTCAAACAATAGATACTTTAACGTATAAAAGTGTTACTTTAATCGTTATATATATATTTATTATAATATATTCATAATTTGTGACTATATTAAAAATATGTTACTTTATCTCAAAAATAAATACTTTTACTTATAAAAGTATTACTTTAACTCTATCATATTTATTATTCATCTTTCTTTGTATTTATTATTAAAAAATGTAATACTTTATTTAAAAAAAGATATTTTTACTCTTAAAACATGATATTTTGTCTCAAAAAATATATATTTTTACTCATAAAGGTGTTACTTTAAACGATATATTTATTTGTTCTTCAATGTAATGTAATATTTAATATCATAAAAGTATCATATTTAATATCAAATGTATCACTATTTCTAAAGACAAAGTATCGGTTGTTCAATGGAAGAAACATTAGTTACAAGACTAGAACGAGTACATTAAAAAATCCTATTTTTTGAATATGTAAAAATTAAAGTATCAATGTTTACCTTAAAAGTATCATATTTATTAGTCAAATATATCACTATTTTCGAATAAAGTATCATCGTCCTATTTAGAGAATTTAAAATTTTAAAATGAAGGAATGATAATGAAGCTTTATATTCATGGTTATGTTCAAGGTTATACTAAATATGCAAAACACGAAGTAGTAGCGGTAGAACACCACCTTACCTTTATTAAGGTCGTGGGTTCAATTCTCCGTGAGCTTCTTTTTTTTTTTTTTTTTTTTTTTTTTAAATAAGAGGGGCGCAGCTGGTGGGTTGGGGCGCGGGCTGGTGGCCTGGGCGGGTGGGGACTTGCAGGTTTTTTTTTTTTTTTAAAATTGATGACAGCTATCAACGCGGTTGGGACGGGATGGGTCGTGGGTCGCGGTAGGATCCGTAAGCGCTGTCTTACCTGAATTTTTGCCAAAGTTTATACTCCACCAAAAATAAAAGTTTTGGACAATGACCTTTGGTCGAAGTGTAGAACCAACTGTCCAACCAACGTACGACTTTTGGGCCGTTGCGGCATTGTTGAATTAATTACAGTCCTTCCCGTCAACTCGTTCCTAAAATACCCTCAAAAACTCTTGTAAACGGAATCCCCATAACACTATAACAGTCTCTATCGCAGTTCATTCCTAAAATACCCCCAAGTCGGCACTTCAAATTTCCGTAAGACCTACCAACAATTTCTCTATCCAACATTATCAATTAACCACACCACGTCCACAAAATCCACACGCACTCCGTCATCGGACGCTTCGGAACCTTCAATGAAACTTCCTACGACCGTTAGATGAGATCCTGCCTTTAAAAAGACAACAAATTCAATTCTATAAATCCTCATCTTTCACTTAGCCTTAATTCTCACAAGTTTCCATCTTTACTAATAGCAAAAAAACCACAATGGCCAAAACCAACAAAATATTGGACTTTTGTTCGCCATTTTCAGACACAAGTACAATAAAATCATGCCCATCATTTGTGACACCCGTCCGAGGTGCCATCAAGCGCCGAATTTTCTCCACCCTGTCTCTCATAATAAAGAATGCTTACCTCTGTTTCGTCCGTTGGTTTCCTGTTAATTAATATTGACCGTTGGATTGTTCGTGCTCCCCATATCTGTGATCCGAAATGCTCATCCTTTTCTGTGTTTCGCTTCTGCTTTTTGGATTGAGCTTGTCTTTTTTTTTTTTTTTTTATCATTTTGTGTGGTCAGTTTGAACATGTATGTACATCTGCGCTACTTATTACAGCTTGTTTGCTATTTGCCGACTTGTATTATAACGTAATAATACTGTGATTTGATGTTTGATTTAGTTAAATGTATGTATGTTATAAATGCTTTGTCTCTTTGGGTTATCCTGTTTTCAGTTTTGAATAGAAAAAACAGAGTTTCACTTGCCAGCTTCAAAAATGGCAGAATCCAAGTGTACGCCATCACCATTCGAATCAATCAAGAACTTCTCCGCTGTTTCCTGATTACTAGTTACTTTCCCTGTTTTCGTGGTATAAAAAATGGGTGAAAGAATAAATTATATATTCCCAATTCCAGTCGAGATTGATTATAAAGCTTATTTGAATTCGGATTGTTAATATGACATTTGATTAGATTTCTTTTATTTTATAACATTTGGATTCATGAGCTCAATTATATTAATAAAGAAAGAAAAATGTGAAATGTATATTAAGAAATCAAGCTAAATGGATTCGACTTAATTAAAGTTGCTTGATTCATTTAATAAGCCAGCGATCTTGAAACAATAATTTTTTAAAATTTAACAAACATTCATTTAAATACACTATCCTATACAAAATAGGGTCAAGAAGGACGAGGCACTAGAATATTTCTTGCACCATGGGTAACTTCGCGAGAAAATCGCTACTGGAGAAAGAAAATCAAGATATGTGATATGTCATACAAAGATATCTGTACACTTATCATATATTTGTTGATACTTAACACTATTTGATGTATGTTTAACATAATTTTACCGCACATTAACATGGTCAAACAAAAATTTTAACATGATTTTACCGCACATTAACATGGTCAAACAAAAATATGTGGGGACTGTGAATCAAGGAATCGTTTATAGAGAGAATCACGCTCATTAACATATCAGTACAATAACAATTCATATATTCAATTCCATTCCTTATTTCATTTGTTACTCCATTACATTAGATAAATTGTCACTTCCATTCAACAAAATACGTTTTAAGAAAGGGCGGAGGTAGGGGGCCAATACGCCCCCACCCCCATTTTTTTTCAAAAAAAAAAAAAAAAATTACATCCAGTTTTTTTTTAAAAAAATTAATAATAATTTATATAATTTTTATGTATGCCCACCCTATTTTTTTTTTTTTTCGGCTCCACCCTTGGTTTTGGGTACACATGTTTTATATTCTATTCTCTATTCGATAATGTATTCCAAACCGTATTAGATGAATGTCACATGTACAAAATAATGTCATAATTGTACATGCGATATTTCTTTAGTGTATTGAAATATCAAATAAAATAGAGAATGAATAAAAGATGAGTTGGGCATTGGGATTGGTTGTAGTCAAATATTCTATAGGAAAAGATTATTTATTTCAAAATGATGTTTTATATCCTATTTGACTATTTCATTATACGGGCGATTGTCACATATTTTTTTTTAAAATAGTTATCACTTCCTATATAAAAACCAATAATTCATACTTGTAAATGAATATAGTAATTCTTTATACGCTTGAAATCATTGGTACGATAAGAAATTGAAAATGAAACATCATTTTAGAATAAAAAAATCCTTGTGATAACATAAACTAGTTGTGGACCTTATAATTAGTGGTAATAAAGAGGAATAGGATATCTATTACTCTTGCATTTTGTTCAACGTGTAGTTGACACATGATTTTTTATTCCAAACTATGTATCATTTAGCACGTATTTCTTAATCACATTTTGTTGGGGGCAAAAATATTTTTTACTACTATTATTATTATTATTCAATTTATATATTTATTTAATCTCATTAATTTGTGGACTACAATTGGAATAATATTTTTGGGGCCTAACATTTGTGACATCGGGCCCGTCCGCCTAACGTTTGTTTGTATTATAGGCAATTTCTCGTCATCCTTTGATGACTTCCAACTTTGGGAGAAGAAGACTTGGACCTTATCGATACATTGACTTGGAGTTATTTGCCCTAAAAGAGAATCACATCTATATATCAAGTGTATTGATGACGTTATTAATTTACACTTGAAATATATTTAAGATACTTGCAATACTAGATATAACACAATTTTGAATAGAATATTCGGACTCGAGTGTAAGTGTAGTGCCATTTTCGGCGGTTTCTCCTTGTATGAGCCCCCAAATTTGTCAAAAATTTCATTGCTTTATATATATATAATCTTAAAGTATATTTTTGGCATTTAAATATTATTTTTTAATTAATGTAGCCCCTCTAAAATCAAATGTCTAGTTCCACCCCTTGCCATTTTGTCCATGTAATGCGGCATCTAACGAGACCAATTATTAGTAATTTTTGGTGGGGGCAAGAACGAGAGGAAAAAGGATTTATTGGAGGGCATGGAATGGCTTGTGTCGACCGAAGGATGAGAGAGACGGGTTTTCCGATATCAAATGCTTTAACGAAGCAATGATTGTAAAACAGGGTTGGAGGCTTATGCATAATGATAGCTCTCTTCTATCCAAAATTCTTAAAACCAAATATTATTCGCGAAGCAATTTTCTTAACGCTACAATTAACCATAATCCATCATACACTTGGAGAAGCATTGTAGAGAGACATAAAATTCTTCGTAGAGGTATTCGGTGGAGTGTTGAAAACGGGCAGAGTATTTGAGTTTGGATTGATCCGTGGATTTTGGATAATCCTAATTTTAAACTTCTTACAATTTCGGATGGAACGAATATCGATCTTACAAATGGGGATTTAATATGCCAAAATAAACCGGAATGGAACAGAGATAAAGTGCATGAAATCTTCAAGAATATAGACAACAAGGCTATTTTTTTCATCCCATTATGCTATACTAGGCACCAGGACACGCTAGTTTGGCACTTTACAAAGGATGGAAAGTATTCGGTTAAATTGGGGTATCAACCCGACGATACTACCCGTTTTGGGAACGCCGAGTGCCAAATTCACTAAATGGGTAATTCACCAATCCCGGACTATGTAATGTACTTTATCCACTGGGTGACGGGTGGGCATTTTACCAAAGGTTTCTAATCTACCCTTGTGTGATTCCTATTGAAGCATATACTTTAGGGTGGGTGCGGGGTGGACGATTTTAAAGTAGACTCCCGTTCATTAGACAGAGAAGATCACTAAGATTTCGTGATCCATTGCCAAACTTATTCAAATTCCAAGAGCTTGGATCGAATCGGTATTCATAAGTTAGCAACAACGCAAAGCAGAGTGTGACAGGGGAAACTAATCGCCCGGCTCTAATAATGAACTATGGAAATGGCTATGGAGTATGAAAAGAACGTTGCAAATGAAATGGTGGCTGCACATCAAAAGATGAAAGATACATGGCACCCCCTCCAAGTGATTTCACAAAAATAAATTCGGATGCTTCAATTTTGGAGAGTCGAGTCGGGCATAGGGATTGAGAGTGGCGGTGAGCAACCATAACGGTGAAGTGCTTAAAACACTGGTACATGTAAAGGACCCAATTAGATCATTTGAGATAGCGGAAGCTCTTGCGTATAGGGAAGGATTGAAACTAGCATGAGAAATGAAGTCGACCAAGATACACATCGAAATGGACAATATCTCCTCTTCTACAGATCGAAAAATCGCACCGAGGATCTCTCTTATTTAGGAAAGTCGATAGATGATATCTTCGATCTTTTTAGTTGTTTTGATTTTATTTTTCCTAGTTTTGTTAAACGATCGGGTAATACCATTGTCCACTATTTAGCTAGACATGCTTTTAGTTTTTATTGTGACGAACCGGTGGTCGGGGATATCCCATATCACTTGGTAGATGGCGGAGATGATCTCATAATAATAATTCGCTTTCATCTATAAAAAATCTTATTGACGCTCAATTATGCTATTACGTGTAATTTTTATAAATTTCCATAATATAATTTATTTTTCTCCAAAATAATATGAGACTTACCATAACAAAATCTTTATTTTAACTTTATATTATTATAAATGTATACGATGGTGGAGATAGGGGACAACTTTTTATTTATTTTTATCTAATTCAATTAAGAAATTTAAAAAATAAAAAAATCAAGTTATAGTTATATGATTTTCATTTTGGGTTTTTCAACCGGTTCACCCCAATTTTATGTGTCGACTCGCTTTACTTTCGTTGAGTTATATTTCTTACAAAATACATGTAAAATTAATTTTATCTTGTCCCAAACAAGATGCTGACTGTAATACAACACCATGTCATTATTTAATTTTTATATTATCACACACACAAAAAGAAATAACATTAAAAAATACAACATATAAAGCTAGAATAATATAATGTTACATCACTAATTAACAAAATTTGACCAAAAATGACATCTACAATACGAATTTATTACCAAAAACACAAACAATTTATTTTCATTTCAAATTATTTCCTAATATAATTTTATCGTATACATTTTTCCTCAATCATCAGATACTGATAAAAAAAAATTCGGTTTTAGAATTATTAGGGAAAGTGAACTTGTTACCTTTTGTTATAGCATAAGATGAAGAAGGATATTTTGAGAGCATGAACTTCATTATCATTGTAACTTGAATGTTGCTGATGATGGTACATGTATTTATAGACTTCAAATGAATCAGTTAAGCTAACTATTTCCTAACCAACTCATAACAGAAAATGCAATAGAAAAGTAACCGAAATAACTAACTCATTTTACTGTTAACAGAGAAAATAAACCTTTCTTCCTACGTGAATAACTACAAAATCAATAGCTTGATCAAATAAACAAGATAGAGGTGTAAACTTGCAACACTCTAAGCTAATCACAAGAAGAAATTTAGAAAACATGGAGACACAAGATGTCTACATGTTTTTTTCCCAATACAATGGGGATAGCAGGGGAGGGGACACATGCACTCGTATGAGATCGAATTGGGGCCAATCGCCCTTACAATACAAGACTCTACCACTGGAGCACTATAGTTGATCCCAGTTATGCATCTTAATGAAACTATGCAGCAATTCTTACCACATCAAATTAAGGTACATCATTGAAAAATATAATCTCAAAAATACATCTATAAAAGAACTGATACCACCATGCTTTCACCACAACCTAAAACGTACTTCACAATCCTACATCAAACAGTTAATATATGAATATTTTGAAAATATAATCTCTAATATCTTTAAAGGTTGTCCAAATACTCCTAAATGATTTAAAATGGTTTTAATATTTTCCGGAGTATTTCTTCAAAGTTTATTTTCGATATAAATTTGATAACACTTTTGATGATTTTGTGTTAATGTATTTTTACACCAAAACAATGTCTCTAAAATGTTGTCCTAATACTCCCGATTGGTCTAAAATGTTTTTACGAATTTTTTTGAGTATTTATTGGAATTTATATCGGACAACACTTTTTGTATTAATGTGTTATTTGATCAAAACTATATTTCTAATGTTGTCCTAAATACTCCCGATCAGTTTAAAATATTTTTACGAATTTTTGGAGTATTTCTTGAGGTTTATTTTCGACAAAAATCGGACAATACTTCATGTGGGAGGCCGACGGTCGACCAAATGAGGCGGCAAATACCGGGAATGATTTGGAAGAGAACGAGAACTCACGGAACTCCCAAAATGGGTCGGGGGACCGGTCACGGGGTGGGCGACCGGTCGCACCTAGAGCACGGCCGACGACCACCCCCGGATCGGTCTCCCGTTGTATTTTTCTTTGTGTTCATTTCAAATCTTATTTAACGACGACCCCCTTAAGTTTTTGACAAAATTCTAACCGTTGTGCAACAAACAACTTTTCCTTAAATTGTGGAATTGATTTCTAATGACTATAATCTTGATTTTAATTGCAATTTTTGTAGAAATCGATTCCAAGAGAGCCTATCTAGTATCAATCATCTCCTATAAATAGAGGAAAATTTGAAGCACAACAACATGAGAGAAAACTACAACACAACAAGATACACTCAAGAATACACTTGTTCTTACATTGTCTTATTTCTTGTTGTAATTTGCCTAGCTATTCACTTTCACATTCTTGAGGTCTAGACTTTTCTTGATTACACTTGCACTCTATTGTATTATCAATTATCGAATTGTAATCTTGAATTTGGGTAATCATTCAACACAAGATATCCTTGTGAGTGTTCTTGTGGTAAGAACACACTTGGGTGATCTAGGTGTTAGGTGTAAGAAGATTGTGGTAATCTTCTTGTTGAGGTGTTGAAGAATTTGGTATTCTTCAAGGTTGAAGATTGTGGTAATCTTCACAAGGTGCCGTTGGAGATTGTGGTAATCTTCAAGTGAGATTATGGTAATCTCAAATGTGGTGTTGAAGAAGAGTGTGGTGCTCTTCAAGGTGTTGTTGCAAGTTGGTGTTGTATTAATTTGTGGTAAATTAATAAAATCTTTTTTTTTTTGAAATCCATCCTGGATATCTTGGGGTGGTAGAGGATTAGGCCCTAGGTGGGTTGAACCTCTATAAATCGACGTGTGTTGTTTACATTCCGCACCTTTATTATTGTCTTTGAGCATTTCACGAAAAAGAGGGCGAAATCGAAAGATGGAGATAATCTATTCACCCCCTCTAGATTATCGTAGCCGCTTGGACTTACAAGTGGTATCGAGCCAAACTCTTTGGCAAGCTCGTTTCAACGCGAGTGAAGAGAAACGATCGTCGGCTACTCTAACGAAGCTCATCTTTCAGCACCTCCACCACCAAGCCACCTTGGTTTGATTCCAAAAATTTTATATTTTGGAAAGAAAGAATGGAATGCTATTTACAAGGTTGCGGGTTTGATATTTGGAACACCGTCATCAATGGAGAATCCATTCCGACGAAGAATACACCACACACCTCTAAAGGCTTCAAAGAGCTCAATGATGAAGAGAAGAGAATCATCTCCTTAAATGGTAAAGCTCTTAGTATTTTGTATTGTTCACTTACTACTTTGGAATTTGATCATGTTGTAGGTATTCGATCGGCACATGAAGTATGGCAAAAATTAGAAGTCATCTATGAAGTGTATGCAAATGAAAGGAGCAACTCAAAAGCATCTACTTCACAAATGGATACAACATCAAATCCAACAACATGGGATGAGCTTTCTACAACCTCCCATGATGAAGAAGTTGAACAATGCCTCATAGGCATCGAAGAAGAAAACGAGGTAAGTTTTAAACCTCTACTTCCTATGATAATGATTATAGTGATTTGCAAAATGATTTTGATGAACTACAAGATGAATTCCAAAACTTACTTGTTAAATACTGAGAAATTTGAAAAAGGAATTCAATGTTTTGAAAAATGATAAGGATAGTTTATTTACTTCCTATGAATCACTATCATGTGCTCACACCACCACACTTGACAAGGTTAGAAACCTTGAAAAAGAAAATAGTACTCTTGTTGAGAATATTGAAGGCATGAAAAAGGATTTAGCTAAATCCAACTTGAGTACCAATGATATGACCGAAATTGTTGATTATTGTGATAATTCGAAACTAGAACTTGATCATAAGTTTAATATTGTCAATCATATGAAAAAGGATCAAGTCTAAGCATGTTGGTCATTATGCTCGTAGAATTATTACATGCTTTTATTGCGGTAAAAAGGGTCATACGGTAAATACTTGTCGGGCTAGAAATAGCTCCAATTATTGTTGGAGACCTAAAAGTCTCAAGACTAATCCCAAAGGACCCAAACACATGAGGGTACCACAAAACAATGTCATATTAGGTACCGTGAAATAATGATCGAAGAAAATTTATACCGCCAAGAAGACATCAAATGACCATTTCATTTGATCAAAGAAGGAGAAACTATTCTCAACAAAGAAAATTTCCAAGAAGAGGATATAATCAAAAATGGGAAGAACATAATCCTTGAAATGGCAAAAAGACATCATCAACAAGATGATTTTCAAAAAGAAGAGAATATCAACAATGGGAAGGACAAAAATTTTGGAGATGGAGTAATTGGAGAGATTACCATCAACATGAAGATTTTCAAAAGGGAAAATATCATCAACAATGGGAAAACCCATGGAAACAGCGTAATTGGTAAACCGTATCTCCTATTTAAATATGCATTTTTTTGTTATTATGCATGCTCTTATTTGTGTATTAAGTGCAAAATGAGTTTTCAAGTATTTTTTTTTTTTATTAAGGTCTTCAATATATATTTGTGCTTTTAAAATATTTTTGAAAAAGAAGACCTTATATGATGTTTTTAAAACTCTTGTACACTTTTGTAGACTAAAGTGTGTTATCATCTCTTATGGATTTTTATGGCATAAGCTTACTTGTGATATCTTTTAGCCTACACTTTTATCATTATGATTTGTGCTAGATTTGTTTTAAGAATTGTGTAGGATCTACATATTTTCACATATGGCCATTTACGTAATTATTTGTCAAGAAAGGCATTAATTATCGAGGTATGTTTACTTGTGTTTTTCTTACTCTTATAGACTCGATATATGTATTGCCATGTGCCTATATGCTTGTTTTTCATAGTATTTCATACAAGTGCCATTAAGAGAATTTTTAGATTTTTTGAAAGGCACTATTCGATATTTGATTGCACATATTTGCTTTGTCTACTCTTGTTCAAAATACTTTTAAATGAGGTCTCAACTATATGCTATCGGATTTTCAAATTTCAAAAAGAGACCTTTTGTAGCTTTCTTTAGCTTATTTGAACTTGCATGATTTATTAGACTCTTGATGATCCTCTAAATGCATAGTATGTGTTTCTTACTTCATGGTCTATATATATATATATATAGTGTCTATTCCTACTATGCTCTTTTGCAAGATATTTTGTGATTGATGATTGAGGCATGTTTTTACACTTGGGCTATTTTTTCTTGCTTATATAAGCGATGCCGTTAATAAGTTTGTTAAGTTGTGTAGATGATAAATGAAGTACTCCAAATATTAGTTACCTCAAAATATTTGGATGTAAATGTTCTATTGTGAACACCCTGACCAATTGGATGCCCTATGATGATAGTAATGAAGTAGACAAAAAGGGTATTCCGGAACAAACTCGATGACCAAGGCAACATTGGTCGAACTAAGGCGAGGTTAGTAGCTCGAAGGTATTTTCAAGAAGAAGGTAATTGATTTTGATGTAACATTTGCACTCATAGCACATTTAGTAGCTATTTGCATTTTACTTGCCCATTCTTGTTTTAAGAAAATTTCAAACTTTACCAAATGGATGTTAAATCCAATTTTCTCAATGGTTTTATTCAAGAAGAAGTTTATGTAAAACAACCTCCGGGGCTTTAAATTTTTCTAGGCCAAATGATTTTTATAAAAGGCCTTGTATGGTTTAAAACAAGCACTCCATGTATGGTATGATAGACTTAGCTATTTTTGCTAAATGATTTTACAAGAGGTAAAGTTGATACTACTCTTTTTTTTTAAAAAAAGGGCAAGATTGTTTACTTGTGCATATTTATGAGAATATTTTTGGTACTACTAATGAATATTTTGTGCAAGAGATTCTCCTAAGTTGATGTAGGTGAACTTGAGATGAACATGGTATCACATGATGGGGGAGATCAAATTTCATCATTGGACTTCAAGATAATCAATGCCAAGTAGATGGTTATATTTCAAAAGAACTCTTGAAGGAGTTAGGCATTGAAGAAGGAAGAATCATCTCAAACTCTATGGCTACCAATGAAGAAATTGACAAAGGTTGAGAAAGGCATGTCGGTTGACAAACAAATTCGAGGTATGTTTTCTTATATTATTCCTATAGACCCGACATTCCATATGCCTTATGTCTATATGCTCGACTTCAAAAACTATCCCAACGAATCTCATTAAAGTGCCGTTAAAAGAAATTTTCAAATATTTGTAAGGCACTTCTTCTTATGACTTGTTTATCCAAAGCTTTAAAACGTTCTTATTTTTCGGGATAACAAGTCCGGTGAAAATTATTCAAAATATAGTTCGTCATAATCGAACTAAACATATTGAGATTCAAAAAAACTTTCTAAGGGATTGCGTTTTTAACAAAAACTTGAGATGTGTTTAATTCCGTCTCAAGGATAACTCGCGGATTATTTTTTACCGCCGAGTATTTTACCTCATTTCGAGCTTGATTATAACATAATGTATATTGAATGAGGTCTTCGTTTGCATTTTGCACGCTTTTAAAACTTAGGGGCGAAAAATCGGATTTTTGGATCAAACTTCGCAAAACAGAAAGAAGCGTGGGCTGAGGTCGCACCGGTCGCCTAGCCTCCGACCGGCCCCTTGACCTCCAACCGGTCGCCCCTGCTGTGTTTTCAGATATATTGCTTTCTGTTTCCAGAATTTGGCATTTTGGCCTTTTTCTTCTCTATTCCGTCCCCTTTGTCATTTGCACACACATTTCACTTCAAATGTGTTTGGTTGCATGTATTACATAGTTTGGGGATTATCTAGCTCGACTATCATCATCATTGCTCGTCTTTACCGACCGAATGGTAAGAATTTCACTCTCTTTAGCTCAATTGGGTTGAACCCTTGAGTTTGTGGCTTATATGTATTTTTTTTGAAATTCATATATTTTTGTGATGAGCTTATTGATTGTTGATGAATGATATTTGTTAAATTGCATTTGGTGATGAAAAACTTGGCTTAATTTCATTTACAAGGGCTATATATATCTTTTTAAATTTTTGACGCCCGCCAAGTGTTCGATAAAACGTTTCAATGAAAAATTCATCACCTACATGATTCTCTCGATTTCAAAAGTCTCATATATTTATAGAGATCATGTTTTTACAAATCAAATGATTTTTTCATAAGCTTCTACAAGTCGTATGATCGACTTTTCGCTCCCATTTTGTTTATAAGCTTCAATGTTCAAATAGCTTCGGTTTAGTTGCGCACTTTGATATGAATATATGATGTTTTTATCGTGCTAACATTCTTTTTGATGATTCCAAAGGGGGAGAAACAGGTTATGAGCTCTTTAGCTCAAAGAAGCTAAGATAAGCTCAAACGAAAAGAAGTTATAAGCTATGGCTTCCTAAAGCCATAAGTTGTGTATGACTCTTGGTCCATTGGTTGTAGTATGGACTTATATATGTTTCTAATGATGTCTCTTTGACGGGGGGAGCTTTTAAGTTATTGATACTTAAGCTCAATATCGAAAAACTAATATTTTAGCTTATGTTTAAGTTGCTTCTATATAACTCTTGTTGTGCATGTTGATAGGGGGAGCATTTGCTATATGTGTTTGAATATCTCTACTCCCATCCTTGTGTTTTTATTGCATGGAATGTTGTCACTCACAACGGATAGTTCTCTTTAACCGGTAAAAATGTTTTGTTTTCAAAATCGACCTCGTTAAAATTGTTTTGGTTTGTAATCATCAAAAAGGGGAGATTGTTTGATAAATGGTTTTATCATGATTTTGATGATTTTGTTTTTTACCAAAACAATGTTTTTAAAGGTTGTCCAAATACTCCTAAATGATTTAAAATGGTTTTAATATTTTCCCGGAGTATTTCTTCAAAGTTTATTTTCGATATAAATTGGATAACACTTTTGATGATTTTGTGTTAATGTATTTTTACACCAAAACAATGTTTCTAAAATGTTGTCCTAATACTCCCGATTGGTCTAAAATATTTTTACGAATTTTTGGAGTATTTATTGGAATTTATATCGGACAACACTTTTTGTATTAATGTGTTATTTCATCAAAACTATATTTCTAATGTTGTCCTAAATACTCCCGATCGTTTAAAATGTTTTTACGAATTTTTCGAATATTTCTTGAGGTTTATTTTTGACAAAAATCGGACAACACTTCATGTGGGAGGTCGACCGGTCGACCAAATGAGGCGACCTGTACTGGGAATGATTTGAGAACAGAACTCACGGAACTCCCAAAATGGGTCGGGGACCGGTCACGTAGGGGGGCGACCGCCGCACCCTAGGCGACCGGTCAATCTGTAAGTCCAAGCGGCTACGATAATCTAGAGGGGGGGGTGAATAGATTATCTCCATCTTTTCTATTTCGCCCTCTTTTAACAATCGAAAGCTCAAACACAATAATAAGGTGCGGAATGTAAACAACACACGTCGATTTAAAGAGGTTCAACCCACCTAGGGCCTAATCCTCTACCACCCCAGTATATCCGGGATGGATTTCGAAAAGAAAAAAGAATTTTATTAATTACCAAAATTAATACAAATTCAACTTACAACACCTTGAAGAGCACCACACTCTTCTTCAACAACACCTTTGGAGATTACCACAATCTCCCTTCTTGAAGAGCACCGAACTCTCCAACACCACCTTTGGAGATTACCACAATCTCCCTTTGAAGATTACCACAATCTTCCGACTTGAAGAGCACCGAACTCTCCAACACCACCTTTGGAGATTACCACAATCTCCCTTTGAAGATTACCACAATCTTCCTTCAACGGCACCTTTGAAGATCACCACAATCTTCAATCTTGAAGAATACCAAATTCTTCAACACCTCAAGAGCACCACACTCTTGAAATACCTATCACCTAGATCACCCAAGTGTATTCTTACCACAAGAATACTCACAAGGATATCTTGTGTTTGGTTGATGAATTACAATCAAGATTACACTTTGAAAAATATTACAACTCAAAAGTGCAAGTGTAATCAAGAATGAAAGCCTAGACCTCAAGATGTGAAAGTGATAGTACTTAGGCTATTACAACAAGAATGTTGAAATGAATAACAAAGATTATGTGCTTGTGATATCTCTTGTTGTTTGTATCAAGTCTTGTATTTGATCCCTCAAGCTTTCATCTATTTATAGGAGAGCCTTCAAATTTGAATTCCAACATAGGCTCCTCCAAAGGCTCCTCCAAAGGCTCCTCCAACATAGGCTCCTTCATGGGCTCCTCCATGTTTTCTTTTGTCTACAAATAAGACAAAGAGATTAAAATAAATATGGTTGTCTCATAAGGATACAAAAATCAGATTATAGAACAATCCCACATTTTAAGGAAGAATGGTCTCACGCACAACGGTTATATTTTAGTCATTGTCAAACTAAAGGCGGCCGTCGCGCACAAAAGGACGTTTGAAATAGTCTTGAAAAATTACACGGGGCGCGGCCGAGGGGTGCTCGACCGGTCGACATCACTCCCCCTAGCCGGTCGACCTCTCCAAAAATAGAACAGGAGATTTTGCACACTTGCAGTAGTCTGGCCGACCGGGCACGGCCCGTCGGCCGACCGGCAGTCGACGCCCGAGCACTTGGCCGACCGCTTGAAATTTCTTCCGTCTCATTTTCTGTTTCAAAAACATCTTCAGTACGGGTTGCCCTATGGCACCGGCCTGGTCGACCACTTGCATTTAAATGTTGTCCAATTTTAGTCGAAAATAAAACTTAAGAAATACTCCGAAAATTTAGTAAAAACATTTTAAACCGATCGAGAGTATTTAGACAACATTAGAAATATAGTTTCAATGTGAAAACCATTGACATAAAATCTTTGAAAGTGTTGTCCAATATTAATCGAAAAAAGACTTGAGCAAATACTCCAGGAAAATATTAAAACTATTTTAAATCATTTAGGAGTATTTGGACAACCTTTAAAACCATTGTTTTGGTATAAAACAAAATCATCAAAATCATGATAAAACCATTTATCAAACAATCTCCCCCTTTTTGATGATTACAAACCAAAACAATTTTAATGAGGTCGATTTTGAAAACAAAACAATTTTAGGTTAAAGAGAACTATCCGTTGTGAGCGACAACATTCCATGCAATAAAAACACATGGATGGGAGTAGAGATATTCAAACACATATAGCAAATGCTCCCCCTATCAACATGCACAACAAGAGTTATATAGAAGCAACTTAAACATAAGCTAAAATATTAGCTTTTCGATATTGAGCTTAAGTATCAATAACTTAAAAGCTCCCCCTGTCAAAGATACATCATTAGAACCGTATATAAGTCCATACTACAACCAATGGACCATGATTCATACATAACCATAATACACCAAGTGGACTAAATATGATCCACAACTTATGGCTTTATGAAGCCATAGCTTAGCTTCTTTTCGTTAAGCTTATCTTAGCTTCTTTGAGCTAAAGAGCTTATAACCTGTTTTCCCCTTTGGAATCATCAAAAAGAATGTTAGCACGATAAATACATCATATATTCTTATCAAAGTGCGCAAGTAAACCGATGTATCGAGCCATTTGAACATTGAAGCTTTTAAACCAAATAGAAGAGTCGAATCATACGACTTGTAGAAGCTTATGAAAAATCATTTGATTTGCGAGAAAACATGATCTCTATAAATATATGAGACTTTTGAAATCGAGAGAGTCGTGTAGGTGATGAATTTTTCATTGAAACGTTTTATCGAACACTTGGCGGGCGTAAAAAATTGAAAGAGATATATATAGCCCTTGTAAATGAAATCAAGCCAAGTTTTCATCACCAAATGCAATATAACATATCAACAATCAATAAGCTCATCACAAATATATATGAATTGCATCAAGAAAAATACATATAAGCCACAAACTCGAGGGTTCAACCCAATTGAGCTAACGATAGTGAAATTCTTACCATTCAATTGGTAAAGTCGAGCAATGATGATGATAACCGAGCTAGATAATCCCCAAAATATAAAATGTATGCAATAAAACAAATTTTGAGTGAAATTTGTGTGCAATTCAGCGAAGGGACGAAAAATGGACAAAATAAGCCAAAATGGCGAAGTCCGGAAACGAGAACTATTTTTAGCCAAAAAATCATCCAGCGGCGGTCCAGGGGCATGGGCGACGGTCGACGGCAGGCGGCCGGTCGGCCTTGCCCGACCAGCCAGTGGTTCTTTTTTGTTTTGAAAATCCGAAATTTGATCCAAAAATCCGATTTTTCGCCCTAAGTTTTAAAACGTGCAAAATGCAAACGTAGACCTCATTCAATATACATTATGTCATAATCAAGCTCGAAATGAGGTAAAATACTCGGTGGTTAACGATCAAAAAGTCCGCGAGTTATCCTTGAGACGGAATTAAACACATCTCAAGTTTTTGTTAAAAATCACAATCCCTTAAAAATATATCGAATCTCAATATGTTTAGTTCGATTATGACGAACAAATTTTGAATACGAATAACCGTATAATAGATACCAAACTTGTTATCCCGAAAAAATAAGAACATTTTAAAGCTTTGGATACAACAAGTCATAAGAAGAAGTGCCTTTCAAATATTTGAAAATTTCTTTTAACGGCACTTTATTGAGATTCGTTGGGATAGTTTTTGAAATCGAGCATATAGACATAATGCATATGGAATTTCGAGTCTATAGAAATAATACAAGAAAACATACCTCGAATTTGTTTGTCGACCGACATGCCTTTCTCAACCTTTGTCAATCTTTAGTCATAGTGGTTGAGATATTTCTTCTTTCTTCAATGCCTAACTCCTTCAAGAGTTCAATATAACCATCTTCTTGGCATTGAATAATTTGAAGTCCAAGCAAGAAATTGAGCTCCCCATCATGCTCATTTCAAGTACACATTGCATCAACTTGGAAAAAATATCTTGCACAAATATTCATTAGTAGTACCAAAAATATTCTCATAAATATGCACAAGTAAACAATCTTGCCCTTTTTCAAAAACAAAAGAGTAGTATCAACTTTACCTCTTGTAGAATCATTTAGCAAAAATAGCTAAGTCTATCAACCGTACAAAGCCTTTTTTAAAAAAATTGGCCTAGAATTTTAAACTCCGATAGACTTCCATATGAATAAAACCATTTAGAAAATTAGCATCCATTTAGTAAAGCTTGAAATTTTCTTAAAACAAGAATGGGCAAGTAAAAAGCAAATAACTTCTAAAAGAGCTATGAGTGCAAATATTACATCAAAATCATTACCTTCTTCTTGAAGATACCTTCGAGCTACTAACCTTGCCTTAGTTCGACCAATGTTGCCTTGGTCATCGAGTTTGTTTCGGAGTGCCCATTTTGCATTTATAATCGTTTGTGATGAAAGACATGGCATCAACTTCCAAGTATCATTTCCTTTTTAGCTCCTCTTGCGTTCTAAAAACCAATCTTCATCTTGAAGCATCAATTTAGGAATTTGTCTTCTTCATCACTATTGGGCATCCAAATGATCTAAGGTGTTCATAATAGAACATTTACATCCAAATATTTGGAGTATTTTCTTTTCTACACAACTCAACAAACTCATTAAAGGCATTTCTTATATAAGCAAGAAAAATAGCCCAAGTGAAATAACATGCCTCAATTGTCAACCACAAAATATCTTGCAAAAGAGCATAGTAGTAAGAGACACATATATATATATATATAGATCATGAAGCAAGAAACACATACTATGCATTTAGAATATCATCAAGAGACTAATAAATCATGCAAGTTCAAATAAGCTTAAGAAAGCTACAAAAGGTCTCTTTTGAAATTGAGAATCCGATAGCATATAATTGAGACCTTATTTAAAAGAAGTATTTGAACAAAAGTTGACAAAGCAAATATGTGCAATCAAATATCGAATAGTGCCTTTCAAAAAATCTAAAAATCCTCTTAATGGCATTTGTATGAAATACTATGAAAAACAAGCACATAGGCATATGATAATACATATATCGAGTCTATAAGAGTAAGAATAACACAAGTAAACGTACTCGATAATTTATGCCTTTTCTTGATAAAAATGACGAAAATGGCCATTTGTGAAAATATGTAAATCCTACACAATTCTTAAAACAAATCTAGCACAAATCATAATGATAAAAGTGTAGGCTAAGAGATATCACAAGTAAGCTCATGCCAAAAAAAAAAAAAAAAAACCATAAGAGATGATAACATACTATAGTTTTCAAAAAATGCACAAGAGTTTTAAAAACATCATATAAGGTCTTCTTTTTTTTTTTTAAAAAAATTTAAAAGCACAAATATATATTGAAGACCTTAATTAAAAAAATTTGAAAACTCATTTTGCAATAAAGACACAAATAAAAGCATGCATAATAACAAAATAAAATGCATATTTAAATAGGGAGATACGGGTTACCAATTACGCCATTTCCATGGGTTGTGTCGTTCCCATTGTTGATGATATCTTCCTTTGAGAAGTCACTTTGTTGATGATTACTTCTTTGATTGCTCCATTTCCAAGGTTTGTTGCTTTCCCATTGTTGAAAGTCTCTTCTTCTTTGAAAATCATCTTGTTGATGATGTCTTTGCCATTTCCAAGGATTGTGTTCTTCCCATTTTTGATTGTACCCTCTTCTTGAAATTGGCTTTGTTGAGAATAGTTTCTCCTTCTTTGATCAAATGAAACGGTCATTTGATGCCTTCTTGGCGGTATGAATTTTCTTTTCGATCATTATTTCGCCGTGTACCTAATATGACATTGTTTTGTGGTACCCTCATATGTTTGGGTCCTTTGGGATTAGTCTTGAGACTTTTAGGTCTCCAACAATAATTAGAGCTATTTCTAGCCCGACAAGTATTTACCGTATGACCCTTTTTATCACAATAAAAACAAGTAATAATTCTAGGAGCATAATGACCAATATGCATATTGACTTGATCCTTTTTCATATGATTAACAACATTAGGCTTATGATCAAGTCCTTTATCACAATTATGAATATCAACAATATTGGACATTTTATTGGTACTCAAGTTGGATTTTAATAAATCCTTTTTCATGCAATCAATATTCTCAACAAGAGTACTATTTTTCTTTTTCAAGGTTTCTAACCTTGTCAAGTGTGGTGGTGTGAGCACATGATAGTGATTCATAAGAAGTAAATAAACTATCCTTATCATTTTTCAAAATATTGAATTCCTTTTTCAAATTTTTGTATTTAACAAGTAGGCTTTGGAATTCATTTTGAAGTTCATCATAATCATTTTGCAAATCACTATATTCAGTTTGCAATTCATTGTCATAAGAAGTAGAAGGTTTAGAACTTACCTCGTTTCTTCTTCGATGCCCATAAGACATTTTTCGACTTCATCATCGGAATTTGTAAGAGGCTCATCCCATATTGTTGGATTTGATGTTGTATCCATTTGAGAAGTAGATGCTTTTGAGTTGCTCCTTTTATTTGCATATACTTCATAGATGGCTTCTAGTTTTTGCCATACTTCATGTGCCGATCGAATACCTTGAACATAATCAAATTCCAAAGTGGTAAGTGAACAATGTAAAATATTAAGAGCTTTACCATTTAAGGAGATGATTCTCTTCTCTTCATCATTGAGCTCTTTGAAGCCTTTTGAGGTGTGTGGTGTATCTTTCATCGGAATGGATTCTCCATTAATGACGGTGTTCCAAATGTCGAACCCGCAACCTTGTAAGTAGCATTCCATTCTTTCTTTCCAAAATATAAAATTTTTGGAATCAAACCGAGGTGGCTTGGTGGTGGAGGTGCGGAAATTTGAGCTTCGTTTGTAGCCGTCGATCGTTTCTCTTCACTCGCGATGTGAAACGAGCTTGCCAAAGAGTTTGGCTTTGATACCACTTGTAAGTCCAGCGGCTACGATAATCTAGAGGGGGTGAATAGATTATCTCCATCTTTTCTATTTCGCCCTCTTTTAACAATCGAAAGCTCAAACACAATAATAAGGTGCGGAATGTAAACAACACACGTCGATTTAAAGAGGTTCAACCCACCTAGGGCCTAATCCTCTACCACCCCAAGATATCAGGGATGGATTTCGAAAAGAAAAAGAATTTTATTAATTACCAAAATTAATACAAATTCAACTTACAACACCTTGAAGAGCACCACACTCTTCTTCAACACCACCTTTGGAGATTACCACAATCTCCCTTTGAAGATCACCACAATCTTCCGACTTGAAGAGCACCGAACTCTCCAACACCACCTTTGGAGATTACCACAATCTCCCTTTGAAGATTACCACAATCTTCCGACTTGAAGAGCACCGAACTCTCCAACACCACCTTTGGAGATTACCACAATCTCCCTTTGAAGATTACCACAATCTTCCTTCAACGGCACCTTTGAAGATCACCACAATCTTCAATCTTGAAGAATACCAAATTCTTCAACACCTCAAGAGCACCACACTCTTGAAACACCTATCACCTAGATCACCCAAGTGTATTCTTACCACAAGAATACTCACAAGGATATCTTGTGTTTGGTTGATGAATTACAATCAAGATTACACTTTGAAAAATATTACAACTCAAAAGTGCAAGTGTAATCAAGAATGAAAGCCTAGACCTCAAGATGTGAAAGTGATAGTACTTAGGCTATTACAACAAGAATGTTGAAATGAATAACAAAGATTATGTGCTTGTGATATCTCTTGTTGTTTGTATCAAGTCTTGTATTTGATCCCTCAAGCTTTCATCTATTTATAGGAGAGCCTTCAAATTTGAATTCCAACATAGGCTCCTCCAAAGGCTCCTCCAAAGGCTCCTCCAACATAGGCTCCTTCATGGGCTCCTCCATGTTTTCTTTTGTCTACAAATAAGACAAAGAGATTAAAATAAATATGGTTGTCTCATAAGGATACAAAAATCAGATTATAGAACAATCCCACATTTTAAGGAAGAATGGTCTTGCACAACGGTTATATTTTAGTCATTTTGTCAAACTAAAAGCGACGGCCGTCGCGCACAAAAGGACGTTTGAAATA
This sequence comes from Rehmannia glutinosa, assembly GCA_016081115.2. Classification (NCBI taxonomy): domain Eukaryota; kingdom Viridiplantae; phylum Streptophyta; class Magnoliopsida; order Lamiales; family Orobanchaceae; genus Rehmannia; species Rehmannia glutinosa. The sequence continues at coordinate 448,255 of JABTTQ020002040.1, forward strand.
AGAAAAATTACAGGGCGGCGATTCTGGTCGAGGGGTGCTCGACGGTCGACATCACCCTAGCCGGGTCGACCTCTCCAAAAATAGAAGGGGAGATTTTGCACACTTGCAGTGCGGTCGACCCCGGGCGACGGCCGACCGGACCGGTCGACGCCCGATGCACCTGGTCGACCGCTTGAAATTTCTTCCGTCTCATTTTCTGTTTCAAAAACATCTTCAGTACGGGTTGCCCTATAGAGGCGACCAGGTCGACCACGAGACGTAAATGTTGTCCAATTTTAGTCGAAAATAAAACTTAAGAAATACTCCGAAAATTTAGTAAAAACATTTTAAACCGATCGAGAGTATTTAGACAACATTAGAAATATAGTTTCAATGTGAAAACCCATTGACATAAAATCTTTGAAAGTGTTGTCCAATATTAATCGAAAAAGACTTGAGCAAATACTCCGGAAAATATTAAAACTATTTTAAATCATTTAGGAGTATTTGGACAACCTTTAAAACCATTGTTTTGGTATAAAACAAAATCATCAAAATCATGATAAAACCATTTATCAAACATCAACCACCCCCTGGACCGGTCTCCCGTTGTGTTTTTTTGTGTTCCTTTCAAATCTTATTTCGCGCGACCGATCGCCCTTAAGTTTTGACAAAGAAAATTCTAACCGTTGTCACAGACGAGCTTTTCCTTAAATTGTGGAATTGATTTCTAACAGCTATAATCTTGATTTTAATTGCATTTGTTTTTGTAGAAATCAGATTCCAAGAGGAGCCTATCTAGTATCAATCATCTCCTATAAATAGAGGAAAATTTGAAGCACAACAACATGAGAGAAAACTACAACACAACAAGATACACTCAAGAATACACTTGTTCTTACATTGTCTTATTTCTTGTTGTAATTTGCCTAGCTATTCACTTTCACATTTTTGAGGTCTAGGCTTTTCTTGATTACACTTGCACTCTATTGTATTATCAATTATCGAATTGTAATCTTGAATTTGGGTAATCATTCAACACAAGATATCCTTGTGAGTGTTCTTGTGGTAAGAACACACTTGGGTGATCTAGGTGTTAGGTGTAAGAAGATTGTGGTAATCTTCTTGTTGAGGTGTTGAAGAATTTGGTATTCTTCAAGGTTGAAGATTGTGGTAATCTTCACAAGGTGCCGTTGGAGATTGTGGTAATCTTCAAGTGAGATTGTGGTAATCTCAAAGGTGGTGTTGAATAAGAGTGTGGTGCTCTTCAAGGTGTTGTTGTAAGTTGGTGTTGTATTAATTTGTGGTAAATTAATAAAATCTTTTTCTTTTTGAAATCCATCCGGATATACTTGGGGTGGTAGAGGATTAGGCCCTAGGTGGGTTGAACCTCTATAAATCGACGTGTGTTGTTTACATTCCGCACCTTTATTATTGTCTTTGAGCATTCTGCGAAAAAAGAGGGCGAAATCGAAAAGATGGAGATAATCTATTCACCCCCTCTAGATTATCGTTGCCGCTTGGACTTACACTAAGCAATAAGGTTGCCTCCAAGAAAAATGCAATAGCCACTCGTAGAACGACGATCATCTATACAACTAGCCTAGTCAAGATCTGCAAATCCTTCCAAAGTGAAGTTTGAGACATGTTTGAAGAGTATACCAAGATGTTTAGTACCCTGAAGATAACGTAGAACCCTTTTGCAGGCTTGCTGAGTGAATGATGGTGGGAGAGTGAAGAAATTGACTCAATTTGTTCACAATATAAGAGATATCCGGACGAGTCATTGTGAGGTATTGGAGTGCACCAATAATACTTTTGTAGAGTGAGGGATGAGCAAAGGTAGAACCAAAGCAGAGAGTGACAAACTTAATGCTTGGACAGGGATGGAGTAGGAGTAGGAGAGCAATTTTCCATGGATGCCTTAGCCAAAAGATCGTAATATATTTGGATTGATTGAGTAGAAGACCCCAACCACTTTATGAGCCTCAAAACCCAAAAAATTACTCATTTCACCCAGATTTTTTAAAGAGAACTTCTTATCAAGAACCACAATTACCTGTTGCACTTCAAAGTGTGATTATCCCCGATGATGAGAATGTCATCGACATAGACTAAAATCATGAGTAAATGACCACTTGTATTTTTAAAAAATAAAGAGCTATCAAAAATAGAGCCTTTGAACCCAGAGATAACAAGAACTCCTTAAGTTTGTCATACCAAGCTTTAGGGGCCTGTTTTTAGGCCATAAAGAGATCTCGATTCATTTGCGGACATGAGTGGGTGGTGAGCATCAATGTTGCCTTCAAGGTTGAGCCATATATACTGACTTCTTTCAAATCGCCCTTTAAAAATGCATTATTAACAACCACCGATGAACAACCCAACCTCTGGTAACAACTAAGGTGAACATTATTCGATGGTAAGTGGTTTAACCACCGGACTAAATGTATCAAAAATCCACCCCCGCATTTATTTGAAAGCCCCGAGCAACCAACCTAGCCTTGAACTGTCATTAGAGCCATCCGCCTTGTATTTTGTTCTCAAGATCCATTTACTAGTGAAAAGGTTCATATGTTGAGTAAGGAACCAACTCCCAGGTATTATTTTTCATTAGGGCTTGATATTCTTCATCCATTGTAGCCTTCCAATGAGGCAAGGCAAGAGCTTGTTGGACATTGGGAGGTTCAGAGGTAGAGAAACAATGGTCGAAAAGAGTTTGGGCTTAGCAATCCCATTTTTAGATCTAGTTACCATAGAATGAGAGTTACGAGGTGTTGTAGCAGGTAATGGAATGAGAAGGGGGCATAAGATCCGGAGGTGGAATGAGATTTTTCTTTGTGATAACCGAGATTGAGATGATGGTGTGGGATTGGTGGGAGGAGGAGATCCCGAGGGGATGGAGGTGGGACAGAGGAGATAGGAAATGTGGGAATAGGAAAAGAGAAGGAGGAGTATGAGAGGAAATCGAACTAATAGGAGAGGAGAATAAGGTTGGATAAGGAAACTCCAACTCATTGAAACCGACAATTCTTGCCACATAAATTCGCCAAAGAGGATGAAGGCATTTATAACCTTTGTGTTCAGATGCTATAGCCCAGAAATATGCATTTGGAAGAACGAAAATGAAGTTTTGAGTGATTATAGGGCCTTAGGTAGGGAAAACATGCACAACCAAAACTTCTAAATAATTTGTAGTCGGGTGTAGAGTGAAAAAGGAGCGAAAGGGAGATTAGAATTTTAGAACCGGGCTGAAGGAATCCTGTTAATGATAAAGGTAGATGTAGCAAAAACATCCCACCAAAACTTTTGAGGTAAGGAGGCTTGAGCTAAAAGTGTAAGGCCAATTTCAACAATGTGACGATGTTTTCTTTCACCTTTCCCATTTTGTTGGCGAGTGTAGGGGCAAGGGTGTCTAAATAGGATTCCAAGATTTTGGAGAATGAGTTTGAGAGGTCTAAACTCCCACCCCAATCGATCGAACACACTTAATAGTAGTATGAAAGCGAGTTTGAATCATAGTATGGAATTGAAAAATTGATTGAACTTGAGATTTGGAGTGTAAGGGATAAATCCAAGTAAATCTACTATAATCATCCACAAAATGTATGTAGTATTTAAAGCCATCGGTAAAAGTACATGAAGTTGGTCCCCGGTATCCGTATGAATGAGTTCAAAAGTAGACATTGTTTGTGTGGGAACCGAAGGAAAAGAAATGCTATCTTTGTTTACCTAGCTTACAAGGTTCACAGAAAGGAATTCGTGTGACATGAACAGGTAAGTGTAGCTATTTTATTACATGATCAAATGTGTTATTACAAGGATGGCCAAGTCTTTGATGCCATATAACAGACTCATTGGACTTAACAGAGGGTCGAGCACTAAAACAAACAGATTACAAGAATAAGAGGATGAATCAAAGATATTGACTGCGCAGAGAGAATGGAGGACAGATCAACCTGGTAAAGACCATCTTTAAGAAGCCCCTCCACCGAGGTTGATGAGTTCTCTTGTCCTTGACAACACAATAAGACTCATGAAATTCAATATAGACATTATTGTCTTTGATAAATTTAGAAAAATCGAGAAGATTTCTAGTGATATCCGGAACAAAAAGAACATGATTTAAAGAAAGATGTTTAGATGGATTAAAGATGGGAACATGAGTGGAGCCTATTTGAGATATAGAAGCTGAATTTCCATTGCCAACAACAAGTTTTTCCTCTTTTACCTTGGTAGAGAGAGTGCAATGTCGATTGCCTAAATGAGAAGTAACATGATGTGTATCACCACTATCCATCACCATTCGAGTGTGTGTTAGGTCCTGCAGACCGAGAAGCAGTGTGAGATGCAGCAGATTATAGGGATTGGAGCGAGAAGCAACATAGGTAGTAGCATCAAAGTGAGTGTGATCACAGGTGTTTGATCAAATGAGGTAGCATAGTGAGCCCGAGGAGTTTGGAAATGTGATCGAGATGTAAAATTGGAGTTCTCAAGGCCAGTAAAATTTGGATCAAATCTCTTGAAGCATTTTGCACCACATGGTTATTTTTACCACAAAACGGCAAATCACCTTAGATCCACCCTGTAGAACCTTCCTCCGCCTCTGTTTTCGCTTTGAAAACCACCTCTAGGAGGTCGAAAATTAGTAAAACTGGGGAAAGGTTTCTTAGCGACCATATGCTTTGAAGGATTATGAGATTGGATATTGAAAGCCTGTAGTAATCTTGGATAGGAAGCGTGTTCTTTGATGTAGCCTTAATTAATGATATTGTAACACAAATTGCATCTCGGACATAGTAAGGTTACCAATTCTAGATGACGAGAAGAACAACCACGATTCAAATTCAGGAGGCAAACCATTCAAAATATCTAAGATCAACTCATCATCATAGATTTCCGTCAAGATTCAATTTGATCACCAATCCGATCATTTGCGTAACATAATCTTCAATGCTTAAATCATCTTTTTATGTTCATGTAGAAGACGTTTGAGATGTAGCAAAGATTTTTAGATTGAGTGCGAAAAAGAGCATAAAAAATCTTCCGATCTCAAACAGATGTAGTGCATCGATTTATGTAACCAAGCATGGATTCGATATGGAGCCGAGAAGCCAGCTAAGAAGGAATTGATCCTTGCGCATCCAAGTATTATATGCGGGATTAGGAACAGAATTACCGGAGGATCCATCGAGAAATTGAGGAGGAGTTGAAGAAGATCCAAGTAGAAACTCCTCAAATCCATGCCCTCTCACTATAGCTAGAACTTGTGCTCTCCAAAAATTGAAATTGCTGCGATCCAAACGAACAACAAAGTTTGGAAATGTAGGTAATTGCAACTGTGACATTGTTGCAGACTCCTAAAAAAAAATTTCAGGCCCAGTTTTTAGCTCTTGATACCATATTATAGTATAAGATGAAGAAGGATATTTTGAGAGATCATGAACTTCATTATCATTGTAACTTGAATGTTGCTGATGATGGTACATGTATTTATAGACTTCAAATGAATCAGTTAAACTAACTATTTCCTAACCAACTCATAACAGAAAAGTAATCGAAATAACTAACTCCTAACAGTAAAACAGTTAACAGAGAAAATATCTCTAATACCTTTAAATGCCCAAACAGAACCTCGAGTGTAGCAGGATGACAATGCGGATGCCTTCCTCGTATTGTTTTGTGGACTTTCTCATGACTGAACTCACTTTTGTCATCTGTTTTATCCACAAACAATTTTATTAATAGTAATGCTTATTTACTTTTTAGAGATAAAATTAAAAGTACCAAATATGTGTGAAATATTAGAGCTGCATTTGATTTGTCTATGGGATTGTTACAATTTTAAACGCCTTACTTTAAATTGACGGCATGGTATTAAATTTTCCATTTTAGTAGTTCTCTTATCGCAAGGATAATTTAGGTAATCCATTATATGCACCGCAGAGGGATCAGATTTTTTGTTTCATTTTTCTGTTTTAATTTTGCTCCACTTAATTAGATGAATAACATGTTATTGAAATAATTATAATTCTTTTGATTGTTTTAATATATTTACATATGTCATTCATTCGAATAATCGAACATGAAGTGAAACATCAAATCAATCTCGAGATGGAGACAAGAGGGTCATAAACCTGTCTCCGGCACGACAATGTTAATAAATTGTGAAAAAAATTATAGCTTAAATGATTATTTTTTTCTTAGTTTTTCATCTGACTCATCCCACTTACGTGTGTTGGCTCTTCCATTATTTATCCGCGCACAAGAATATAAGAAATGTTCATAAAGTTAAATGTTTTATGTTTAAGTGATTAAAGTGTAAGAAAAGGAGTAAACATAGCAAAATTTATGTGCTACGTACTTTGGTACCCAAAACCCAAATCACTACTTCCCCAAAAGTAACTCGTCAGGATCATCAATAAGGGGAGATTCGGACAATATAGATTCAAAGGACCATATTAACCATCACGGTAATATCTATACTACACCAAATATACACATATATAGTGCGTTTGAGTATAGAAAAATGACAATTATCACAATTTATGCCAATATAAGAACTATCATTTGGGGCCATAATCACTTTATGGATAATACCTCAATACAACTATACACATTTAACTAATATATATTAGTCCAAATTAAATATTTCCAGCAGTTCCCTTTTATTTAAGAAAATTATATGCTGCAAATTATTTTAAAACATCCAAAACTAGTCCTTTAATTTTGCTTTATAGAAACAAATTTGATACTTCTGTCGCGCAAATGATAATTAATGTTCTTTTTTATTTGTTTGGAAAAAATAGTCCTATACTTTGAGGAGATCAATGCAATTATTACATCATCAAGCGTCTATTATACCCTTCAGATTAATATATTAATTAGATTAGATGTAAATTAAGTGAAATTATTACCTTACTAAGTTGCTTTGAATACGAAAACAAACTTTATGAGTATTGATATGTACAGTTAAATTACCCTTTTACCCTCCCATATAAGACAAAATACCTTCCGACACCAAGATCGCGTTTTATAAACGGGTCCCGACTCCGAGGACCCGACTCGACTCGACCGCGACGAGGACCGTAGGATCACCGACATGAGAATGGATGCGATCTTGACACGTGTATCTAGCTCGTCACGGTCTACCCATGTCAAGATCTATAAATACCACACTCATCCACCGAAAAAATGTATCTCATAATTTACTATTCACTTCGCACTATCAATAACGACCTAGCGATCCAAACCGACTTAAGCATCGGAGGGTCGCTAGCCTAACGTTTGTTCTCTTTCGTGTCACCCGAACTAAAGTACTCAGGAGCGAGGCGAGGCTCTCGAACCAAAGTACATCCGATTTATTCACACCCAAACCATTGGCGCAAATGTCGTGGGAAACAAAGTTGAATTGATAATGGAAGATACACCAGGAAAAGAAAAGAGAACCCCACCCCATGGGTGAACGCAGAGATACACCGGGAAAAGAAAAAGGAACCTCACCTCGGGGTTTGAACATGGAAACTCCAATGAGAACGAAGGAAACTCCACCCCGCGGGGGTCTCACCCTCCTTTCAAGTGCGGCGGGAGGAGGCGGATCCGATGATAAACATGCGAACTAGTGATTTCAAAAAAGAAGATGCTAGATGATCGGGAAAGGCGAGGTAAGGCTCCCGACTTCGTCCCCAAGGATAGTTCCGAGGAAAAGGAAAATGTTGTTGAAGAGGCTAGAGTTGAGAACGGGGAGGAGGTAGCGAGCCGGATGGCACCGAGGGCGAAGCAAGTCGACTTTTGTGCAAGTCGAACATCACAATAAAGGAGTCGACATAAATGAGCTCGGTGAGCGATCGAGCTAGCTACTCAAAAGTCGGTTGATTTGAAACGGAGGGGAGTCGTAACATCCGCATTACAAAAGAGAGGATCCCCTTTTTCTCAGAAATCCTGGCGATGTGGTCACGCCGAACTTCGTGGTACTGCACCTCCCTGGTATGATGGAAACAAAGATCCCCAAGAGCACCTAACGGCGTTTGATCACGTAATGCGATTGTATGGCAATCGACGCGATGAACGCGCTAGGTATTTATCACGACCTTGAAGGGAAAGCCCCAGAATGGTTTACATGTGCCTTCCCATGGGAAGTGTGGTTTCTTATGATCGATTAACAGAAAATTCTTATATCGGTTCGCTAGCCAAAAGTGATCTCGAAGGTCGGCGACCCACCTTACACAATCCGGCAAGGCGAGGACGAACCACTCCGGAGTTTATCAATCGTTTTAGCGATGAGGCGCTCGAGGTGCAAGACATGAGGATCGATATGATGACTAACATATTAGTACATGGTCTCGAAAAAGGACCACTCGCATCGGCGTTAGCTCACGACTCCCCGGGTGATAAGGAGGAGTTGATGGGAATGACCAAAAAGCGTTATATCCAGGAGGAGGAGATGAATGCCTTAAAAGATCAAGAATGGTCTCGTGGCGAATCACGATATAAGAAGAAGAAAAGATCCTAGAGAAGGACGCGTTCTCGATCCGAAAACCCGAACGAGGCCGAGATCGGGATCGTCTGCGAGCAGAAGATTCAATAAATACACTCCCTGAATGCACCGCGAGTACACGCGCAAATGGCTATTGAAGGAAAAAACATACCGAAATGGCCCCAAAAGATGAAAACGACCGGGAAGGAGAGATAATGGAAATATTTCCATTTTCACAAAGATCATGGTCACGATACGGAAGATTGCTTCATTGAAGGACGAGATAGAGAGGCTTATACAAAGCAAGGTTACTTGAAAAACTTTGTAAGGATGAGAGAAGGTGAAGGTGAAGCTAAAAGCGACCGAGGGCAAGCGAGGCCAAGATCACCAATTCGGCACCACTCGCGAAGTCGATCCGAAGCACGATTTGGTGCAAGAGAGCGAAGAGATCGACCCGCGAGCGTTCTCACTCGAGGCAGGCAAATTAGATGATAACCTACCACGACAAGGAGTGATATATACGATTGCCGGAGGCCCTTGTGGGGGTGATACGCAGAGTGCAAGGAGAAGGAATATGCGAAATTTGGTATGGGCACCAAAAGGATCTTTGGGAATCATGAGCATACAAAAAGCGAGCCCAATCGTTTTGATGGACGAGACCTCGAGGAATCGAGGTAGGGCAAAATGATCCGATGGTAGTAACAATTGATATTGCTAATTTCATTTGTGCAAAAACTCGATCGACAATGGGAGTTCGCGGATGTGATTTTTCTACATGTGTTGAGAAAAATGGAACTCGACATAGCGACCTTGCACTGGTGGATACACCACTAACCGGATTCGGAGGTAGCGAGGTGATACCTTTAGGAACCATCGATCTCCCTACCTCACTTGGAGCGTCGCCATGCGTAAAAACGGTGATGATAAAGTACTTGGTGGTAGATGCGCCATTCGCTTACAATGTGATCCTTGGAAGATCGGGGCTAAATCGGTTCAGCGATCGTTTCCACGCACCACCTAAAAATGAAGTTCCCCACGACGAGGGGAATTGGCGAAAGACGTGGGGACCGAGCAGCCAGCTGGGAATGTTATAATCTATTTCTTAAAAAGAAGAAAGGAGAAAGAGAGATCGAACCATCAAGCAAATTACCCGTGAAGAGGAAATGGGTATGACAAAAAAGAAAAGGAGCAGCGCAAAAAAGCAAAAACGATCGAGTACAAGATAGAACCGGTGGAGTAGAAGACGGTTGAGTTGGATCCTAGCGACCGACGAAGTCAACACGTATTAGCTCGTAAATGGATCCTAATTTGGAACTTATGACCATACGATTTTTGAAGGAAAATGCGGACATATTCGGGTGGAAATCATCGATTTTAAAGGCATAAGCCCCGAGGTCGTGGTACTTTGCTTGAATGTTGATCCGGCAAAGATAAAACCAATAAAGCGTATAAGCGAACCTTTGGGGGCGAGAGAAACCGAATCATCGAGGCGGCGAGGTCAATAAGCTTCTCGAGGTTGGACATGTTGTTAAAATATAATTCATGAAGTGGTTGTCAAACGTCGTGATTGTTCCTAAAACAACGAATAAATGGAGGATGTGCATAGATTTCACAGATCTAAATAAAGCATGTCCAAAAGATCCTTATCCGCCGCCCACATTGACCTTTCCGGTGGACTCAACGACAGGATGTGCTCTTTTGAGCATGATGGATGCTTATCAAGGCTACCACCAAATATTTATGCGGACGAGGATCGAGATAAGACCTCGTTTGTAATCGATAAGGAGTATATTGTTATAGAGTGATGCCATTCGGACTAAAGAATTTGGAGCGACGATCGCTTTTAGTAAACCTTATGTTCAAGAGTGAAATGGGCGGACAATGGAAGTTTACGTGGATGATATGCTTGTGAAAAGTGAGAAGGAAAAGGATCACTTGGAGCATCCGAAGTGAGCTTTCGATATTATGCGAACCTATGGGATGAAGCTAAACCCAGAAGTGTACATTCGGGGTTAGGGAGGAAAATTCTTGGGATTCATGGTAAATGAACGAGGCATCGCATCGAACCTTAAAAATTAAGGCGATCCTAGATATGGCTTCGCTCGAACTATTAACGAGGTGCAACAACTCACCGGGAAGTTAGCCTCGCTCAATAGATTTATTTCGAGGTCGGCCGATAGAACTTAACATTCTTCTTCATATTACGAAACATGAAGAATTTTAAATAGACGGAGGAATGTGAGAAAGCCTTCGGCGAATTAAAAGACTACCCGACATCACATCCCTTGCTATCAAAGCCGGAGAAAGGTAAGCCTTTGTTTTTGTATTTAGCAAGAGCTAAACGAGCGGTGAGCTCGGTATTGGTCAAGGATGAAGGTGGGATCCACAAACCAGTGTACTATGTCAAGTAAATTACTCCAGGGGGAAGAAAAAGATACTTGGAGGCGGAGAAATTAGCGCTAGCCTTGGCGGTTGTAGCTAGAAAGTTACGCCCATATTTTTAGTCGCACGAGATTATAATTCTCACTAATCAACCTTTGAAGCAGATTTTAGGAAGGCCCGAGCTTTGTCGTTTAATAAAATGGTCGGTGGAGCTAGGAGAATTCGATATTAAGTACAAAGATGCAAGTCAACAATGAAAGCGCAGACTTTGGCCGATTTTATCGTGAGGCTATGTTAGAAGAGCGGCGAGGCATGATGAGGCGACCTGGATGGTGCATGTTGATGGATCATCGTAGTCATTGGGGTGGAGCGGGAGTTTTGTTGCGGGGGCGGACGTTCGAGGTCGAGGTGGCGGTAGAAACTTGATTTTGAGGTCACTAATAACGAGACGGAGTATGAAGAGCGCTAATCGCGGGATTGAAGTTAGCTCGAAAATGCAATGTTAAGCGACTTATGGCGATATACGGACTCTCATTTAGTGGCTATGCAAATGGCGTGCTCATTTGAGGCAAAAAGGATGCATCGATGGCGAAGTATTTGGGTAGAGCAAAAAAATTGGTTGAAAGTTTGATTGTTTCCAACTCCAATGATTCCGAGGGAAGAGAATGAGCGAGTAGACGCTTTAGCCTGATTTGCTAGTGCGGCGGTGGGGCGAGCTCGTGAAAGGTCATTGCGTTAATAGCTAAGCAAGCGGTGAGACACGAAGAAGGACCGATGACCGGGGAAGCCTTAATCCTCCATATAAATACTCCAATTTTCTCGGATAAGTAAAAAGAATTTTTGAAGTGTGGGACCTTACCCGATGATGCCAGCGAGGCTAAGCGGATACAGGCCAGAGCCTCTAGATTTGTATTAATTGAAGATGAAGTTTATAAAAGGTTGTGCGGGGGACCGTTATTAAAATGACTAACTCGAAAAAGAGCTCAATACGTGATGAGGGAAATCCACGAGGGGAATTGTGGAAATCATTCAGAGGTCGCGCCCTCGCTCAAAAAAAAAAATTCTTAGCGGGGATACTTTTGGCCTACGGTTTTGAAAGATGCGATTGAGTTTGCGAAGAAATGCGAGAAGTGCGATTCATTCAAATCGATGCATCAACCCGCGACCCCATTGGAGGCTATACTAATCGCGTGCCCATTTGATCAATGGGGCATAGACATATTAGGCTCATTCCCATCGCAAAGGCACAAAAAAATTCGTTATTGTGGCAAAGAGAGTATTTCACGAAGTGGGTCGAGGCAGAAGCGATCGCGAGAATAACGGAGTCCGATGTCATGGACTTCATATGGAAGAATATAGTGAGCGATTTGGATATCCTAGAACGCTCATTTCGGATAATCGAACACAATTCAGGGAAAAGAGATACGGGCATGGTGCGAAGAGATAAAGATTCGCCAAAATTTCGGTTGTGGGTCACCCACGAGCCAATGGCCAAATAGAGGTAGCAAATAGAATTATCCTTCCGCACCTAAAGACGAGGTTAGATCTTTGTAAAAACATATTAGGTGGACGAATTACGGAGTCTTATGGGCCTATAGAACTACGCCAAGAACTTCCATGGGAGAAACACCTTTTGGGCTTGTGTATGGATCGGAGGGTAATCCGGTGGAAATAGGAGAGGCCTCGCACAGGGGTCGCAGCACTCGATTTGAGAAAACGAGGAAGCTAGGATTTTGGAGTTAGAAACCATCGAGGAGAAAAGGGATCGAGCACTTGTGCAAATGCAAGCGGCAAAAGGGAGAATGCGAACGGCGTATGATAAACGCGTCAAAGAAAGAAATTTCCAAGTGGGAGACTTAGTTCGAAAAAAGTCAAGTATCGAAGCATGTGGGAAAGCTCGAGGCTAATTGGGAAGGGCTTTTTAAGGTCATGCGATATTAAATAGAGGTGCGTATAAATTAGAAGACATGCTTGGAAAAGAGTTCCTTAGGCCATGGAACATTCACAATTTACGCAAGTTTTTACTTAAATGCTTTGTAAAAGTACTCCATTTTGATATATAATATTTATGAAAAGGGTCGAGAGCTTACTCCCTTCCTTTTGCTTTAAATTGTTTGTGAGAAGTACACCATGCGAACTAGTGGGTTTTTGCTCGACGAAAAACCCCACGAGATCGCGGAATATCAAAAGCGATCTCGCGAGATCTCAAAGATTAGCCCAAAAGCAATCGGGAAAAGATTGCGGGCAACAAGCCCACGAGATCGCGGAATATCAAAAGCGATCTCGCGAGGTCTCGAAGATTAGCCCAAAAGCAACTGAAAAGATTGCGGGCAACAAGCCCACGAGATTGCGGAACATAAAAGCGATCTCGCGAGGTCACGAAGACTAGCCCAAAAGCAATTTGGAAAAGATTATGGGGCAGAAGCCCACGAGATCGCGGAACATAAAAGCGATCTCGCGAGGTCACCTAGACTAGCCCAAAAGCAACTGGAAAAGATTGCGGGCAACAAGCCCACGAGATCGCGGAACATAAAGCGATCTCGTGAGGTCACGAAGACTAGCCCAAAAGCAACTGGAAAAGATTGCGGGCAACAAGCCCACGAGATCGCGGAACATAAAAATGATCTCGCGAGGTCTCGAAGATTAGCCCAAGAGCAATGCGGAAAAGATTACGGGTAACAAGCCCACGAGATCGCGGAACATAAAAGCGATCTCGTGAGGTCATGAAGACTAGCCCAAAAGCAACCGGAAAAGATTGCGGGCAACAAGCCCACGAGATCGCGGAGCATAAAAGTGATCTCGAGGTACCTCAAAGATTAGCCCAAAAGCAACTGGAAAAGATTGCGGGGAACAAGCCCACGAGATCACGGAGCATAAAAGCGATCTCGCGAGGTCCCTCAAAGATTAGCCTAAAAGCAATCTAAAAAGATTGTGGGCAATAAACCCACGAGATCGTGGAGCATAAAAAGCGATCTCGTGAGGTCTCTAAAATTAACCAGAATGATCTTCAAGGATGGCTCGATGAGTTAAGCTAGCAACAATAAAAGACATCTCAAGGAAATTGAGAAAAAGGGTAGCTATTGGAGGCATTAGACTTGAATGCAAAAATACTCAAAATGTTTGTTAGTTGCGAATAAAGTAGCAAGACGTCGCGAAGCGTCTTTAATTACAAAACAAGGCGACGTCGCGAAGCGCCCCCGATTACAAAACAAAGGCGACGTCGCAAGCGTCCCCAATTACAAAATAAGGTCGACATCACATAGAGTCTTCCGATTACAAAATAAACACAAAGTAAATTGTTCGAGGAAACAAAAAGCGACCTAATGCTCCTCGCCATCATCATTTCCCACCTCGGGTGGATTTTCGATAGAGGCTATGTATGATTGCATCTTTTCCGTGAACTCATCTGTCTCGTCAATTTCTTCATCATCTACAGCAGCCTCGCCAACGACCTCGGGCGTGATCTCTGGGATGGCTTCTCCATATCATCGCACGAAAGGGATCCATTTAGCATGGTCAAAGTCATCTTTGAAGGCCCTCGGCGATAGCTTTGATCGCGACATCGCTCAAAGCCATCAAATAGATAGACGGCCGCCCTCCGAGCAACAAGGGTTTCAAATGAGTGAGAGTTGAGAAAAGCTTGTGCACCTTCGAGGCGAGCCTTAGCGAGCACACTCTTGTACTCGTCCGTAGTAGTGTATTCTTGATGACCACGAGCTCGACCCATCGTGTAGGACTCTTGACGCTCGAGGCGTGAACTCGCTTCAAATCCCTTATATCATCTTGGAACTTAGAAACTGGGTATTTAAATCATCGTTTCGAGCTTGCAGGAGAGAGCACTCCTTAGTAGGGGTGTTCAATTAACCGATTTTCGGTTAACCGTTAACCGAATCAATTCGGTTAATTTGATCGATAATCGAATTATTTTGGTTCGGTGAATGGTTAAAGGTTTTGAAGAATTTCGGTTATCGGTTAATTCGGTTCGAAAATTCAAATTAACCAAATTAACCGATTTAACCGAAATATTATGTAAAATATATATTTTATATATAATTATAATTATATATAATATATAGCATATATTTTTATTTATTTATATCATATACTATATATAAAAAGTTATATTTTTTTATTTTAAATAAATTTCAATGAATTATATTTATTTATTTATATCATATATTATATATACAACATATATTTTTGTATTTTAAAGAAATTTCGGTTAATTCGGTTAATCGACCAATTAACCGAAATATAATTCGGTTCGGTTAATTCGGTAAATGTAATTTTGATTCGGTTAATGGTTTTGCCAATTAGCAAATTCGGTTAATTCGGTTTTAAACATTTCGGTTAATGGTTAACCGAATTAACCGAATGAACACCCCTACTCCTTAGTAAGCTTCTGCAAGCGTCTTTTATGGATCTCTCTTTCTCGACCTCCATCCCTTTGACCTTCTCGGATAGCTTATTCAGTCACTTAGTGGGCATCATGAGCACCCTTCCAATCAGTGACATGCAAGAACACATGGTGGGTCATAACATTATTCCGCCATGAATATAAGTGTCAAGAATAACGTTAATAAGTGAATACGTAAAATATATACGTAGAGGTGAAAAGTGAGGTAACGACACACCATGAAGTTGTTGTGTGCTATGAGCTCTTCGGTGCGGGTGAAGTCGAGGCGGCCTAGAGCAAATTGATCGTGGGTAGGAGCGTATGTTTATATAGCTCGAAGGAATCTTCTCCGACATGGGTATCAAGGACAAAGCTTCGACCGTTGATATACCATTTTGGAGTGGTCCGAGGCAATGAGGCATTGAAGGGTCGAGACACCATTTGAGGAGTGTGGCTTCACTCCACCTCGCGCATATGACCCAATTGGGTTTCACATTTTTCTAACCAAACCAATCGAGCGCCTAAATTTGGTTCGCTCAAACGCCAACCTCGCTCTCAATCCGAGGTTTCTTAGTGGAAGGTAACTCTTGAGAATCACGATCTTTGGAGCCCGAACTCTTGGCCTTGTCCAGATTTGTGAGCTTTATCCTTCGATTTGGACTTCTCTTTCGAACGGAGCGATCGCTTCAAAGTGACAACCAACTAGCGAGAAGGGTAGAGCGTGCGGTGAGGGACCGCCTCGATTGCCACGGCCCCAGAGGTATCACCTACGCTCCGGGGTGCTCACGGGAGGCGAAGGACCATCTCGTGACCCCCGAAGCACCTTTAGCTTCGGTAGGTTTAGGCACTTGGGGAGGACGATCTTTGCGGCGTGCGAGCATAGATTCTTTTCTCGCTCTTTCAATTGCTTATTGATCAAGGCGTTGCGAACTTGCCATATCTACAAAGAAGTAAAGAAAAATCGGGTAAGGCGAATTAGATCGAGAAAAGCACACAAAATAAATGAAATAAAGATTACCCAAAGAAAGTGAAGTTGGCCTCGGGCGGGGGCTAAGGTCGCAAGTGAAAGCACTTCCTCTTTTAAAATTTCGGCCGAGGTCCCGAGGCCGAGGTCGCTGTACTTTCCAATCTAAAAGAACTCTCCAGGGCTCTCTTTAGGAGCTCGCAAAAAGACGAACCTTTGTTTCGGGGCCACACGGAAGAGGGGAGTAAGTGAAGTAATTTGCGATGGGGTTTCGGGAGATATAATAAAACCCTTTTTTCACTTTGGTAGTGGAGGAAAATTTTATAGAATTTAAATTACAAAAGTGAGAAAAAGAAGGTGTTTGACCGAAGTGACGCATTAAAATGATAAAACCTAAGATATGACGATAGGCGTTGGGAACTAGTCGGGGCAAATGCCTAGACCATTCAAAATATTTACAACAACGCGTCACTAGAGAAGGAAACCGTAAACCCGCCTCCAAGCTAGCGAGATGAAAAGCTACGCAATGAGTGGTGGCCTATCTATCCTATCGTTTCTACCAGGTAGGATTATTCGATAATTATTGGGTATAAAGAACCTCGCCCGATATCATCTACTTCGTTTTCTTGCACAATCGAGCGAAGTAAAGCCCATGGTGCCGTAAACTCTAAATCGGGTTATCTTCCTGAGCTATTAGTCTCTTGTTCGAATACGTTTGGGGATTATCTAGGGAGGAAAATGCCCTAACTATGATCCGGGAGGGGCTCACATCTAAAGCTAGGCGAGGTGAGGGTAAATCGCTAAAGTCGAACTCGACTCGCAGCTAGAGTTCGAACTACGAGCTAGCCAGAGTCCAACGAGTCAAAGTGCGATCGAGAGGCCATTACCACGAGGAATAAGAAAGAAGAAATTAATAAAAATACTGAGAAAGAGACGCAAGCTTAAGCGGGGACTACCTCGGAAGGGACGATCCGAAAAAGCCGAAAACCCTTGTCCGGAAGAACCTTTGAAGCTCGCAATGAGGCCTGGATATCTAGGGCTCCGAGGTGACAACGTTGAAATGAGGATTGAAAGAGACACCCTTATATATATAGGAACAGCGGCAAGATCTAACTACCGTGGGAGAAAGGCCTTTCGAATTCAACTTGGATTTAAAGTTACTTTAGTATTAAAATACTAATTTAACTTGGGGGAGTAATGATATGTACAGTTAAATTACCCTTTTACCCTCCCATATAAGACAAAATACCTTCTACACCAAGATCGCGTGTTACTATAAACGGGTCCCGACCGACCCGAGGACCCGGCCGATCCGACCCGCGACGAGGACCGTAGGATCACCGAGGAGAATGGATGCGATCTTGACACATGTATCTAGCTCGACGGTCTACCCATGTCAAGATCTATAAATACCACACTCATCTAGCTCATGCGGTCTACCCATAATTTACTATTCACTTCGCACTATCAATTCTTAGCGACCTAGCGATCCGAAACTGACTTAAGCATCGGAGGGTCTTAGCGGGGACCCACCCGGCTAGCCTAACGTTTGTTCTCTTTCGTGTCACCCGAACTAAAGTACTAGGAGTAAGGCGAGGCTCTCGAACCAAATACATCCGATTTATTCACACCCAAATCAAGTATATATTGTGAACATAAGTCAAATCATTAAAAAATTAAGGGGAAAAAAACTAATTCATGCTCCGATCCCTAACGCGACCACTAATATATTTTTTACAATTAATTACATCTCTTATGACATTAAAATATCAAAACCCACGACTATATGCAATTAATTACTTCCAATGAAAACTTCTAAAGGAAAGGCAAAACTATTATTAAAATAGACAAATACATAAGCGGAAATCTTAACTTAAACAAAATCTTCCTACCTAAACAAAATCTCATTAGCAAGTGAAATCTATATAGAGAAATGACCAATGAGCTACCAATATAAGTAATAAATCGAATCTTACGATCAGATGTCCGCTCTTGGGTTGGGGCCTTCTTAAATTAAGAGAATCTGTAACTCAAGGTCTTGTTCAATTAGAGTTGACTAGGCCCAACCTTTTAAAACAAAATATGACTCCATCAAGTACCAATATTTTTAGGAGTACATTAGGAGAGGGAAACACGTGAATGTGATCAAACCCAGACCAATTATCATAAAAGTACAAATTTCTATCATTGAAGCACAAAGTTGATCTATCGAGTACTGATGAGCTACCTTTCATGTATCTCAACTCTCAGCTAAGTATGTAAGCGGATTATGGATATATATAGCTTTGTCATCCGACACGTTTTTAACATAAGCAATATATAAACGTAATATCGAGTACCGGTATTTTTATTGGGTCGAACTCATTTTGACACCTCTAATTACAGTTGATATTTCATTTCTTATTGCAACATTACTACATAATGACATATATAAAAGACATTATCAATATAAACGTATATATGTATTAATGATTTGTAATATTATAATAAGTGATGAAGAGATAGTTAATCCGACTCTGTATCAATACCAAACTCGATCATATTCCTTCCCATGAGTTTGTATATGAACTCCGAGTTCCAATCCTTTTATTTTCTAATATAAGGTTCCTAGCTCTTCATACAATTACCCTAAAAACAATCACTTCCACTTTCTGTAGGTGTTTTTAGGTACCAAAAATATGGTCAAATTAAACCTTTAATTTTGAATATTACATGAGACAACTCTTTACCAACTATTTGATTTTGCTGATGAAATGCCTTAGTCTATATCCTACCGTGAGAAGGATAATTAAAAAGAAAATAAAGATGGTCCATGTTAACGAGTATAGATGTTGGACAAGTGACGAGCCCACCGGCCGTGATTAATGGACATAACTTTTTAGGATTTGCCCATTTTTAACTCTCTTGTCCCCTTAGTTATGGCCTTGTATGGTTTATGTTTACATTGCTATTTTTCATTTTTCACTATTCAAACACATTTTCAAGATTTTATCGATGTGAAAATTTAAATTTGTTTGGATTAATGAATAAAAATCAAGTTTTATAAAGGTTCGAAAACGTGAATATGTTTAGTTGAATAGTTTGAAAAAGAGTCAAAGTATGTGATAAAAATGAATTTTTTGTTGTGGTACTATTTTTAGAATTTTATGTATAAAGTAATTTGAAAAGTAATTGATAGTAGGGGATGAATTTTAATATTTAAATCTTATATATGATATTATATTTATAGTTGTGATTTGGTAGATTGATATAGTTTGTAAATAATAATGTTATGTATTGAGTAAATAAAGTTGATAGTGGTAGCCAATGAGATTCCACAAGTATAATTTGAATCAAAAGTTATGAATAATGATTGAAAAATGATAGATAATAGTCATGTGAAAAATTAGAAATTATAATGACATTTCTCAATAAAATGTTATTCAAATAAACTTGATATATTTCCTTTTTATAAATAATGTAAAACCAAGGAGTAGGTATCTCATGGGGACCGTCTTACGGATCATTATTCACAAGACGGATCCCACTATCCGGATCAGGATCTGGTACCCGATTCATTAGTATACAAAAAAATATCTTAAACATCACACTCTCATTTTTCACGCGCTTTCTCTCCCCTCTTCCTTTTTTTTTCGCTTTCCGAGTTTCCTCATTGAGCTGGAGAGCTTCTCGGGTCTAGCGGACTCATTTGGTGAGCAGAGCCCTTCAGGAGGAGGAGATTGCCGCGCCGTTTGGCTCGGGCGGGGACGTCCCTTGAGCGGGCGAGGCCCCCTTCCCTTGGTGAGGCGGTCGCTACTTCGGCTGAGTTGTTGAATGGCGTCTCTCTGGACGGAAGGGTCTATCCTCATGTCTTCTCAACAATTTGTCTTCTTGCTTGGTGTTCCCGGCATTAGAGCTTGTCGCTTCCACAAATCACTTCATGAAGTATTGCAGTAACTCTCCTTGATTGTTTTACTTGAAAAGGACGAGCCATGGTCTCCGAATACTTTCTTCGATGGAGAATCGTCGTGCGAAAAACAAGAATGAGTTTATTTATCCCGATTGTTAATCTAATCGAGCTAATCAACAAAAGTTAGTGGCGCTTGGACAATATTGTCAGGACACTTTACAATAAGAAACATTCATCACATTGTAAAGATCTGCATTTACAATTAGCAATCACTAATTTCATTTTTTTAGCGAAAGATTAATTACTATTTCAAAAACAAAAGAAGATTAATTGCATCATATATTTAAAAGGAAACCTGTGAGTAGAGATGTTAAAGGGTTGCGGCCCATTGGCCAGGCACCGTTTAAATCGGAAAAAAAAAGAGGGTTAGGGCGAATTATTTTGGCCCGTTTAAATCAGGGCCTTTTTGGCCCGAACCGCTTAAACCGGCTGTTAGGGCTAGCCGAAGGGTTAAGGGCTAACCCGCTAGCCCGCTATTTTATTTTTAAAAAATAAATATAAATCTAATATTTTATATCTACTTTTATTATCTACTATTACTAGTAAATTTATTTTTCGAATTCACATCTCCCACATTTTTAAGTTTAACTTTATTAAACAAGCTATAAATTCTTGAAAGCTTCTTTTTTATTTATTTTATTTATTACTTAACTTAGTTTTCCATTTTTACTCTGAATAAGAAAATGTCGCATAAGCTTATTAGATTATTTAGGATATAAATTATATTTCTAAATAGTGGTAAATCTAAATTTATAATTTTTAATGCAATGAACTTATAAAAAATCATGACTTTTTTAAAATTAACTTTAAATGTTAAGCTTAAATGTTATATATGCTCAAGTTTAAAATTTTAGATTTAAATTATTAGTAATTACGAGAAAAAAGTGTTAATTTTAGGTAGCTTTAGTTATTATTATTATTTTCTAAATTTAGATCATAAAAATATTTAATTTTATAAATATGTTAATGCAATGTAATTAGAAACTTTGCATGAATTTTATTTATGAAGAATAGTTTAACTTAAAATGTTAAACTTAAATGTTATATATATTCGAGTTTAAAATTTTAAATTTAAATATATAATTTTTAATTTTTGACTATAGCGATAGTGGCCCGTTTAGCCCGGCCCGCAGTCCGCTAAGTTAGGATTAGGCTCCAATATTGCAAGCCCGTTTAGCTCAAGGCCCGGCAGTGGTCTCTATAGGGTTAGGACCAACCCGTTTAACATTTCTACCTGTAAGTGTAACTCAAGGTCTTGCGGTCCATATATGCAGGTGACTAGGCCCGACCACTAAAAACAAAATATATGTTTATGGCTAGCCTCAATCCAACCCATACATGTACAAAAATTTGGGTCTGTAAAAAAAAGTCAGGCTACTCCGGCCTGTTAAGTCATTTGGGCTGGGCCTATCTAAAAATACTGCCCAACCCGATTCAAATTTGGATTTCTTTGGATCGACCTCTTGATCGAATTTAATTTTGTCACTCTCTACTTGCAGTTATGTCGAATAAATAGCTAAGTGGATTTAGCTTTGACAACGGGTCCATTTTCAATTACAGCTGTCAAACGTCTAATCAGAGCTGACTAGGCCCAGCCCCAAAGTTCATTGTTTGATGAAATGCCTTAATCAATAGCCTACCTTGGGGGAAATTTAAAATAACAAAAAAGATGGTCCAGGTCAACATATGTTGATTAGGACAAGACAAATGAAGATGTTCTTTGTAGATTGTTTAATTAGGAAAGAATTGTGTTAAGCAGGACCTACCAATTACAAGCTTGGGCATGTCGGGAAAAACAAATAAAAAAGAAACATTACAAGTTAGTTACAACCTTCGCCATGCTGGGCGCGGGCCGTGAACGTCACTTTTTTTTTTTTTTTTTTTTTTTAAATAGTACAAATTCGGGCAGAGAAGGGACGGGTGGATTCGAACATCAAACCTCCTGGCCTACAGCCAGAGTCTTCACCACTGGACCAAAAATCCAATTCCCTATTAACGCCACTTGTTTATGAGTTGGCCCATTTTACCTATCTCGAATTCGAATCTCAATTTTGAATTATAATTTTTGAGTTTCGAGTCAACTCGAATTTAGGACTAAATTAGAATCCAAATTTAATTTATATATTATATATTTCAAACACTATACAAATCTTAATTGTATATGTGACTAAAAATAATATAATTAGTTGATGTATAAATAACATTTTAATTTCGCAGTCTATTATAATAAAATTTGTTGCAAAGAGAATTATAACATTGGTCATAACAAGTTTCACAGTTTAATCTCATTTCAATGTCATCGACATTTTTGAGTAGTTTTGAATTGTCTTATGATGTGTTTAAACTTAAAAGAACAATATATTTTTATCTCAAAAAAAGAACAATGTGCTTTTGATTTTAATATATTTCACTATAAAAATATTTTGCCTTTAGTTTTTGTAATATCTTTAAAGTAACAATATAGTTTTGATAACTTATTTGGTTGGGAGTTGTACTTGTGTTTCATTATAGAATTCTTTTGTTAAAAATAAAATTGGAATTTTACTTGAAATATATGGGTTTTGGATCTAAAAATATGGGTCCGAAACACAATCGTGCCCAATTTATCGACAAATTTGGATTTTTGGATTAACTCGAATTCAATTTGAAAATAGACAAATCCAATTCGTTTAAGTTCGATTCAAAATTAATCAAATTAGGATCAAATTTTGAATTGAGGTTTTAAAAATTCCATTCGAATAATTCGATTCGAGGAAGTCGAAGAATTGAATTCGATTCGATGAACACCCCAAGATGTGACACCCTCAAGCCCCAAATGCATAAACGTGATCTTTTAATATGGTAAATATTATGTACGTGTCAATCATTCGATTGGAATAGGAGATAAAACACAAGTTTGGAATAAAAGATTTCATCCGCCCCAACCGAGTTGTCGACTTTCTGCACTTTCTAAAGCTGTTGTTTCTGAGCCCGACTTTCATATTTTGAGTCATCCAACGTGGATGAATCCACAAAATCATGAGCAAAAATCTTTTGGCAAGGCAACTTTTCAAGAAACTTTAAAGGTTGTGATTGAATATACTTCCATTTTTGGAAATTTTCTTTCTAGTTGAGAATAATGTGAAAAAATTATTAGGGATATATTTTTTTTTTGGAAATGTGAATGGATATGAAATAAAAATATAATAATGAAATATGATTTGATATGAAAATAGTAAAATAATAATTGAATATGATTGGTTGTTAAAAATATGTGTGAGTGAATAGTGACATTAATTAAAAAATGTGTAATATTGATTTTTTTTTTAAGTGGCTAGATGTGATTATGCGATTGGTGTAAGAAAAAATGAGAGTAGTGGATAGTGTATTTGTTTTGAAAATTTTGGTAAAAAAACCACATTTTTGGGTAAAAAAAAAATTCTCTAGCGGGACGAAAAGTTAAAAATTTTAGGGTGTGATTGGATATACTTTCATTTTGAAAATTTTTATTTTGCTAGAGAATAGTAGTGAAAAACAATTTGGGAGAAAAAAGATGAATTTTGAGAGTGTGATTGGATGTGAAAAAAAAGTAATGATGAAAGTTTATTGGATGTGAAAATAGTAAAATAATAATTGGATGTGATTGGTAGTTAGAAATGTGTGAGTGAATGAATAGTGAAATTTGTGGGATAATGTGTAATAATGATTAGTTTTTTGTGAAAAAATGTGTAGATGTGATTGGTGAAGGAAAAAGTAAGATAATAGTATATTTTCTGAAAATTTTTATAAACAATCGCATGTTTGGTCAAAAAACATTCTCCAACAGAACGAAAATGAATTCTCGCTCACATCCAATCGCAGCCTTAGGTTGTGATTGGTTGTGGAAAATTTTCAAAAAATTTTCATTTTTGAGAGAAAAAGTTATAGAAAGTGTGATTGTTTGTGAAAATTGTTAGTTTTTTTAAAAAAGAAAATTTCATTTCTTTCAAAATTAACTCATTTTTCTCTTTTTTCATACTTTCCAATACCCAATTATATTATTTATTTCTTTCTCCTCCTCTTATTCATAAAAATAATTTTGGTAATTTCTTTAATTTATCACTATTTTGTTATTTTTCTCTTAATCTCGATAACAAAATGTATAAAATGAGATCCATATTGCTTATTTTTGGTTCAATTTTATTTTTATTCAATTTTTTACATTATATTTTACACTATTATTTTCACACAAAAAGAATCCAAAAACAATCAAAAGCCCTAAAAGATTCCATATCACATCAACACAATCATTACCTTCTCTCTACACATCTAACTTTCACTTTTTAAAAAAAATTGCACCACTATTTACTTAGAAAATGAAAGTGGACGGAATAAAAGACAACCAATCACACCTAATATCCAAGCACAACATAAGCTAGCATGGTTATGTTTTTATTGTTATGTTTCATTTTGTCATTATTGGAAACACAATTTAAGATTTATTGATTTTTGTGTGGAAATTGAAATATAGTTTAAGAGAATGAATGAATATCATATGTATATCTTATGAGAAAGAACAAATTGTAGTCAATGAAATGTAGAAAACCTGCAACACCAGTACATAACTTATTTATATTCCTCAATATAAAAACATTATCCTGAACAAATAAAAAAGTGGAAAAAAAATTCCGATAAGACATTGAAAGTCCCAAATTCAGCTCAAATTGTAATGAATCTTCATAAAATGACTGTTTGCTCGATTAATAGAGAAACGAAAGATCAAGGACCCAGATTCTCCCCAAATCGTCAGATGTGACGAAGAAATTCAAAACTCATCTAAGTCAAGTAAAATGATCTTCATATGATGGAATAAAAACACTGGAAGAAGAGAATTATAAAAACTCTAGTAGAAGAGAGGGGAGGCATTTGAGAATGAAATCATGCAAGTTATTCAAAACTCCAAATTCTCTGCTTTATTTTATAGAGAAACACTATTTTCGACTGAAATTTGATATTAAATAAAGGAATAATTACAATAACATCCCTGAGATTTGGACTAATTACAAAGAACCAAAAATGTTTTAAAACTATAAAAAAAAAACCACCATGTTCGATTATGTGTTAAATTTTAGGAGGTAAATGTAGTATTTTTATAAATATTATGGGGGTTTTGATATTTTTTTTTTATAAAGGGGAAAATGTAAGATAGTCAAACGTGTTTTGTAATTTTCAAAAATCTCTGTTTTTTTTAATTAGCCCAAACCTCAGGGTGTTTTTCGTAAATATTCCTTAAATAAACTAAAGTCGAATTGTAAATTTTAGTATGAAAATCGTACAAATTTAATGCAAAATTTATACTAAAAATAAAAAGTTTTGGACAATGACATTGGTCAGGTATTAGTCCCGAACCAACGACTTTTTGGGGCTTTGAGGCTTTTGCTATATTTATCGTAGTCCTTCCCGTCAATTCAATACCTCAAAACGTAACAATCTCCATCTGAACCCGTTCCTAAAAAATACTCCCAGGTCGGCACTTCAAATGTCTCTAACCCCACCAACAATTTCTCAATCCAACATTGAACCATCACACCACCAACAAATCCACACGCAGTCAATCGGATGGATTTGGGGAACCTTCAACGAAACTTCGTACGAGCCGTAAAATCCTCGCTTTTTAAACCACCAAAAGTTCAATTCTCCTCCGGGCATAAATTCTCATCCTTCACTTAACAAAAAAGACAAACCTCAATGGCCGAAACAAATAAGATATTCTATTCATATTCGCTCAACCAGACAACGCCCTTTTCTGACACAAGTACAATAAAATCATGCCCATCATTTGTGACACCCGTCCGAGGTGCCATCAAGCGCTGAATTTTCTCCGCCCTGTTTCGCATAATAAAGAATGCTTTCCTCTATTGCGTCCGTTGGTTCCGAGGTTTCCCTGTTAATTAATATTCACAGTTGGATTTCGTGTTCCCCATCCATGCATGTGATCTGTGTTTTGCTTCTGCTTTTGGCTTGATCGAGCTTGTCTACTTTTATCATTTTTTTTGTGGTCAGTTTGAATGTACGTACGTGCGTCTATGTTACTCATTACAGCTTGTTTGCTATTTGCCTACTTGTATTATAATGTAATAATAAATTTTGATGTTCATTAAGCCAAATGTGTGTTAAAAATGTTCTGCCTCTGGGTTGTCCTGTTTTGAGTTTGAATAGAGAACAAAACAGAGTTTCATGGCAGTTGCATACAGTCCCCCGAAGACAAGTGCACAACATGGCATCATCATTCGAATCAATCAAGAACTTCACCTGCCATTATCTATATATAATTACTTCCCCTGTTTTCGCGGTATAAAATTAGGGTGTAAGAATAATTATATTATTCTCTATTCGAGTGGAGATTGATTATAAAAGTTGATTTGAACTCGGATCGTTAATATAACAAATTAAATTTAAATATAGTTTTTTTTTGTTTTATAAGATTTGGATTTCAATTTGAGCTGATTAGATTAATAAAGAAAGAAAATACAAAATGTTGACTAAGAAATAAAACTATTTCGGATTCGATTTATATTCAACTTAATTGAAGTTGCTTGATTCATTTAATAATCTAGCGATCTTGAAATATATATTTTTTTAAAATTTAATAAACATTCATTTAAATTTGAAAAAACTTGTGTTCAACTCCAATCAATTCCTACACTATCCTATATAAAATAGGGTCAAGAAGGAGGCATTAGCTAGAATATTTATTGCCCCATGGCTAACTTTGGTGTTATATGGACGTGTGTCGTACAACAACAATCCAAATCTCCTATTCTATTTTTTCATTTCATCCGTTATTTCAATACATTATATAAATGACGCTTTCACGTACAGTTACGATATTATCTTTTCACGTGGTATTCATCCGACAAAATATGTTTTAGATACACATGATCTTCTGTTTCACTATCTACTTATAGTTTATGGTCGTAGCACCTTAAGAGCTCACTCCCGGTTCCTAAGATCAGGGACTCTACTTTAGATTTCTTCTTTCTGATGCCTCTTTACTATGAGAATCTTACATCTTCTTTGCCGGATGATCCGTCCTCGATACCCCCCTTAAAAGGAAGTCGATGAAGGGGATGAGTGGAACAGTGGAGTCTACAGGACGCGGTTCAACTAGGAGACTATTGGAACAACACGTATGTTCGCTTATTTTTAGCTTCACCGCAAGTGTATGCGGTTCGATTTATAGAATAGGGTTAGCAAGGTCGAATCCACAGGACTAATAAATTAATGCACTAAATCGAATTGTAATAATTTTTATATTTATTTAGAAACCAGAAAGTTGATGGATTGGTTTTATTAATACTAAGACTAGAAATTTGTCCTAAAGAAACAAAGCAAAGAGTGGATTAAAAGATCAAGTGAATGAATGGATTCACGGGTTATGATTTCAATTAATATTCCATTTTATTATTTTTTATCAAACCAAAGTTAAACGTATTCTTCCCTATAGACCGATCACAAAAGTAATTTACCCTCTCCCTCGAGATGCATGTGAAAGCGTTGATTGGAATATCTATGCTAGCATCTCTACTCAACATGAGATATCCAACTCCCAAAAGCTCAAAAGATTATAAAGCCTCACGAATATTCACAGACTTCTCAATCATGCAAGATATTCATGTCAAGTACTCATAGATCTAGTATTGAAACTCATCGGTTAGAATTATGAATCAATACATCAAACAAGTTAAACCAAACGCGTTTTGATAAAAACAAGAATTAAAGCAAAGTACTTGAATAGGGTTTAAAAACATTAATTTTGATTGCAATTAATCATCAAATAAAAGTATCCATTAACTTACTCTCAAAACCTAGGGAATCACAAGAAGTTTAGCTAGACATAGAAAATAAATAATTCATAAATAAATTATCCATGTTCATGTCTAACTAATTGAAAATAATAATACTATGGAATGAGTGAACTCGGGGATGTTGACAATCTCTCGATCTATCTTCAATTCTCGAAGGTGTGGTTGCGGTCTTGATCGATCTCTCCAAATCTCCGGTGGAAAATTGCTCTTTGCTCTGCTCTCTAGGGTAAAAATCAGCATGTCCTTGTTTGTGACCGCCCCGTCTCTATTTGTACTTCGTTCGGATTGAAAACCTAGTTCGAACAGGTCATACTGTTTTTCCGCACAGTGCATGGGGTGGCGCCAGCGACGCACGCCACCCGTCTTTGGTGCCGCAAAAATTGTGAAACTGCTGAAGGACGCACGGGCCGTGCTCTAGAGCACGACCAGCCCGTTCTTGTAGTCGAACTTTGAGAACTGATCTTGAGTAGGCGCATGGGTCGTGCTAGGGACGCACGTCCTGACCGTGCGCACCTGCTAAGCTTGATATCAGCTTGTTTTCTGTCGTTTCTCACCCGGTTCGTCTGACTTCTTCCCGATTCAACTCCAAACTTCGTACATTACTTCAAGCATTGGTGGTTCTTTATCGCAATGCTCCAAATTATTGCAAAAATGCTACAATTATCAACAAATTCCTATAAAACGAGCAAAGCGTAATACCCTTTCCACAAAACAGGAATAAATCCCTATTTACTCATGTAATGCATGTATAGCAACACATTCTAGCCAAAATTAAGCCCAAAATACATGCAAAATACATGCCAATCAATGAATAGACAAGCCAAGGAGTGAATTCAGCAAAGCTCCATTTGATAGTAGGAGAGATGCCAGGGGACAAGCTTCTGTTTCCCCCGATTCTGAATCAGATTCGGGACCAGCATTCTTGTCTGTTGGATAAGTCTGTAATCCTCCGGATTACCTCCAGGGGTGAGAGGCCCAGTGGGAGTGTGTGTTATGCCAGAAGAGTGCAACATTAGATAGATGTAACATGTACAAAATGATACAATAATTATACATGTGATATTTATCTAGTATATTAAAACTAGGGGTGTGCACGGGACGAGACAATTCGGGGATTTAGATATCTCCAGAATCGTCCCGAAGTTCGGAGATTCTAAAAAATAAATCTCCAGAACCAAATCATAGAAAAATAATCTCCGTCTCGAACCGTACCAAAAGTTCGGGACGGTTTGGGATGGGGATTCGGTTGTAGTGGGATGGTACGGTATGATTCGGTTTGGGCCGCAGATTCGGAGATTAGTCATAAATAAAACATACAAATTTTGAAGAAAAAAAGGAAATCAATATAAAAATCAGAAAGCGGATATACTACTAAAACCTTTTTTAGTATGAAATTGATATGAAACGAAAATTTGTATAAATTTATAATCTCAATATCTCCTACTTAACAACGTAACTTAACATAATCAATAAAATTATATATATAAGTTATGTGATTTGATAAAAAAAATTAAAATATGATTTTTTTATATTGTTATAATATAGTACTATTACTTGTTTGTAGTGTGTTTCTCTTTTAAGTGCAATTTACTAATTATTTAACTAATATTAATTTTAAATAATTTACTCCATTATTAATATTAAAGTTTTTTAAAATTCATAATAGTTGCAAAGATTATGGTTTTTTTTTAGCAATATATATTTTATATTCAATTTAATTTCAAATAATTTGTAGTTAACTCAATATTAAAATATAAATGAAATAGAAATACTTTATATGTATTTATATAAAATCTTTAAAATCGGTTCTAGCCGGGTCTTCGGTTCGGAGTGGTTGATCACAGTTCTCGATACGAAAATTTGAAAAATCTCCAGAACAGTCCAGTTTGGGGAAAGTCAAAATCAACAGATACTTTTGGTTCAAGATTTTTCGATCCGAATATAGGTTCAATTTTGGTAATCTTCAAATCCCGACAAATCTATTTAAAACACCTTATAAAGAACGAATAGAAGATACCTTACCTTTTTTTTTTAGAGCAGAAGATACCTTACTATGTTGCTTTAAATAGGAAAACAGACCCTTTATTATGAACAGAAGTCAAAGCATTAAAAAATGAAGGGGGGAAATAAACCTAATCATGCTATTCCCCCCTAATTCATTCTTTTTGTGGGCAAAAGATTGATCATCACCACAAGCAATTGGCGATCACTAATATCATTATTACGAAAATATTAGTTACATCATTTATGACATTAGAATATCAAAAACCCACCGTTAGATCGTGTATTGTTACATATCTTTTGATTTGTTTCCAAAATGATTTGATTTAATTAAGTGTTTTGACTTTCTTGGTTACTTGTCATAGGATTATTTATGAAATAAGGAAAATTTGATTATTGAAGAATTGTGTTGTAACTTGACTCTCAAACTATGTTTGAATATGGAAATATTTATCTTTTAATATTTATGATAATATTGGTAAGGAAAAATTTTAGAGTTCTACCTTAATTATATGTGATATAAATCCTTGTTCTTGTAGATATCTATTTCCATGTTTTGTATGGACTTGAGAGTTGGAAGCGCTTATATAAAGAAAAGTCGACCCTCACAATTTCGACACACATGATTACAACAATTCGAGAGAAATACACGAGAAATTCAGATATTCGAGTTTGAGAGGGAAGAAATAATAATCGACGTTCTACACAGTTCGAAGTGTTATCTGAAGTGATATTGCACCTCTAATATACGTATACACCTTCGAAGATTACAAGTCCTTGTTCTAGTTTTCATCCATCTTTTGTTTTGATTTAGATCTGAAAAGTCTGTATTCATATTGGTTTTGGCGAGAAATTTTACACTTCATAGATCTACTCATAGATAAGAGTTTTAATAATTATTTCGTACTAGTTTTTTTTTTTTTTTTGAAACCACCCAGAGAGGGTGTAGGGATTAGGCATTGATCCCTAACCTGTGTATTAGAAAATTGGAGTTATTACAAGAGTATCATTGATTACAACGAAAATATCTATCTAAAACAAATGCTGAAAATATGTATCATCTATCAAGAAGTATCCTATCAACTACGTATGTTTCATTCTACGAAAGTATGGAATATCCGGTGATCAACCCTGGCGGCTCCTAGAATGTCTGGGCAATTCATTACTTTGGAAGACCGATCGTGTCTGCCGCCCCATATTGGCAAGAAGTGCACTACTTTGTTCCCTTCTCTATAGATATGAGAGATTTTGTAGTTCTTCGTAGCTAAAAAATTCTTGATTCTGACCAACCCGTCCTTTAGCTCCCAATGACCAATGGTATGGAGAGAGAGTGTTGAGACTAAGATTAAGGAATCAGATTCAATCCATATGTGATCATATTGCTGCAGAGATAGAATTGGAATAGCCAGATCAAGTGCTGAAAATTCTGCAACTAAACTACTGGTGCAATGCTCAAGAGGAGCGCAAAATGCCTGTATTATGTCCCCATTTTGGTCTCTTAACAAACCCCCTGTTCCAGCTCTTTGTGAAGAATCTTTGTAGGTTCTATCTATATTCAATTTGACATATCCCCTGTGAAGGTTTATGCCATCGAATAGGAAGATGATATTGATAGCTGGTATTCAAAAAAATAAAGCCAGATTGGGCTGCAAGATGAGCATAGCCCTTCCAATGCTGTGCTTTCAAAATTTTGCTTTTGTACAGTAACAGAAGATAATCATGAATATTGTGTATTATTTTCCTGTAAGTCAAAAGCACCTCCTTCATGTTTGTTGTAATTCCTAGCCTTCCAAATGAACCAGAATATAATGCAAGGTATTATGAATGTGATGTGTGGAGTGTGTGCAAAAGGTGTGGTATTTTTCCAATGTGAAAGAAACAAAGGTATGTGCTCTTTGTGTGGGAGTGGCACATTTATCCATTCGCAACATGCAACCATACCTTAACCACATGGGGTTCAAAAGAAATAAATGGGGAGGCTTTCGCGATGTAAGAAGAGCTCGATTGAGAATGAGGGTAGTAGCAAAGACCAACACTTAGAAGCCAAAGCATAGTTTCGTGTTGTATTAAGCGATCAAGGGCGATCTATTATTGATCAATCTCCACATGAATATAGACATGGAAGGGGTAAGAAGTTTATTCCACACAGCAACAATAAGAGGGGTTTGAGGGGATGGAGTTTTCATTAAGTGCCAGGCAGAAGTTAAGGAGAAAGAGCCATTAGGAGTGGTTTCCAACGTGCAACATTTTTTAGATCGAGAAATAGGAATCGCATTATTTTGTAGGTCCGGTATCCCCTACAATTCTTTGGAGTCTATTCTCGATCCC
This sequence comes from Rehmannia glutinosa, assembly GCA_016081115.2. Classification (NCBI taxonomy): domain Eukaryota; kingdom Viridiplantae; phylum Streptophyta; class Magnoliopsida; order Lamiales; family Orobanchaceae; genus Rehmannia; species Rehmannia glutinosa. The sequence continues at coordinate 480,556 of JABTTQ020002040.1, forward strand.
AAGTGTTATTGGACCGAAAAAAAAGAGACGAAACATTCTCGAGTGCCCTCCATAAATTGAGGGATAATCGAACACAAAGGTTGATTATCAAACCATATATCAAACCAAAAGCTAATCTCCCACTACCCAGGCTCCAAACCATATTCTGTTGCATTATACTTCTGACTTTACAAAGCCTCTTCCAAACCAAACTATCAGTAGGAGACATAGGGGCAATAAGAGCAGGCATGCCGCCTACATATTTCAATCAACTAATGAATATTTCACCTTGTTGGATCGTTTGCAAATATTATTTACTTGGAGACAAAGTTTATTTACGTGTTTTTCTATTGATCCACCGCGAGTCGGTATAATTATTATTGTCACTTATACCAATACTTTACATCGTTCATTTATCCTTGAATATCCTGGGACCATTAAAACTTTCACCCACTATATGAAATCAATTACTTCAAATTAGGGATGACAACATGAAGGGTACTCACCTATTTAAGGGTATCCATACCCAAATCCTATAATATTTGGCACTACCCGTACCCATCCCAAACTCATCTAAGAAATTACACCTATTAAACATACTGCGTCTCAAATATATTTTATGATGTCCGCATACTATCCGTAACCCACCCCCCACGCCCCAAAAAAACCCATTTATTCTATATACAATTTATAATTATATGAATATTGAAATGATTATTTAATGGGCACCCTATCAAAAATTAATTATTATATAAGAAAATATCTAATATGTTAAATTCTCCGTAATATTAACAATTTCTCATGTTAAAGTTACAAGTCAAGATAATCGCCATTATTTGTCAAATAAATCAAAAGCAATAAATAAATACAAAAAAATAATCATGTTGGGCTTCCAAAAAAATGTGTTATGCCAAGTGAATTAGTGAATGTTACTTACTAATTATTAGATGAAAGATATAATTTATATATATATATATATATAAATCAATATGCATTTATGTTGTTAACGAGTTCGAGTAGTGGGTATCATAAGGGGTATATTCTTACCATACCCGTTTTATATACGTACATTAATTTTTCATCTCATACCTTTTTCAAACCGCAAAAAAATACCCATACCCATCTTATTAGGGTCTTGGTGGGTGGATCCCATATTTATTGGTCCCGTTGTCATCCCTACTTCAAAGAAAAACATCTAAAGGAAAGACAAATTATTATTGTGTGGCTTAACCCAATTATAATGAAGGCAAGTAATAAAAGCCCAAGCATTTCAAGAAAACTATCCAACATGGTAATTCTTTTATAGGTCTAATGGGCTTTTATGGTGTCCTTATCTTGCATAAGATCGGATAATTGCTCAAATTCCAAATCTATCTAATCATATCTCATTCCTAAGGTATGAAATCTATTCTAATTTTTTAGCCTTGCGAATTTTGATTATTCTTTGTTTTCTTATCTAATTTGAGCATCAAATGATTTTTTTGGACAACTCGGTGCTCTAACGACATGTTGTGCCATAGGCATTGGTCTAATTCATTTGTTGACTTCCAGCTGGAGATTTGCAGAATAAAATGATATTACATCAATAAAATAGACTTTACATATCTCTCAATATATATATATATATACTTTACATAGGCGGAACTCTGAGCTTAAACAAAATCATCATACCTAAACAAAATCTCATTAGCGGCAATCATCATTTTTATATATATGTAAAATCTATATAGAGAAATAGCGTCCTCCTATCGATAAGGAGTTTTTGTTCCCCCTAGGGTTCTGTTAGGATTTTCCCCGGTCTTTGTCCCTCGATGAGGTTGTCCGACAACATCTTCCACCCTCTTGTCGTCCCTTGAGCCTTCTTCTCACCTCGATCTTCTCCTTCCCCCTACTGTCATCTCATCCCTTTCGTCGAGTCTAGTTGTCTAGGGTTTTCAGGTTTCCTGCGCGTCGACTGCTTCTAGGCTCTGTCCAGATCAGATTTAGTGGTGGTTTTTTCGATGGCAAATCTCGCGGATAAAGAGGTTGTTGTCCTGGATCTGGATGAACTCGAAGACAATGAAGGCGACCCGGCCACCCCTCCTAGTCACTGTATGGCCGGAAAACTATGCTCAGAGAAGAACATAAATATGTTCTACCTTTTGGAGGTCATGAAGAAATCGTGGAAACTGAAAAAAGGGTTCTCGACTCGAGAATGGGGGAAAATCTCTATCTCTTTCGATTCGAGGATCCTAATGACAGAGCTTGGGTTCTTCAGAATCAAACTTGGCATTTTGAAGGATTTTTATTTGCGATCTGAAGCATAGCCGGAACGGAACAACCATCAACGATCCAAATAACTAAAGCCTCTTTCGTCTACGACCTCCCAGTGGCATGCATGAACAAAAAGGCCCTCACCCTTATAGCAAAACAAATTGCCTAATTCGAAACATGGGACCCCCCGGAAGATGGTTTATATGGAAGATCGGCGAGGTTCAAAGCAACTATAGATATTATTAGGACCATTAACCCGTGGCATCACAACTAAAATAAAAGGTGATAATCTATGGTTTCGTTAAAATATGAAGCCCTCATCGATATCTTGTTTCGGATGTGGAATTATAGGTCACCACTATCGATCGTGCGATGAATACGATAGCAATGATGCTCCCAACCCTCTCGATGCCAAATACGAACCATCGTTGAAAGCCTCCCCATACAAAAGAACCTGCAATCCATCTTCATCTAGCCCAAAAATCTATACGTCTACCGCTCGAAACCTAAACCTAGCCGAACCCCAAAAAAAGCCATCCCAGCAACCAATATTCAATTCCCCCACCACACCCCAGTCCCCAGTTTCACCTTCACAAGCTCAAACGCACAATCCACAACCCAAAAACCTCACCCTAATAACTACAATCAAATCCCTAACCATCAGAACAACCATCCCCGATCCCAACCTACCCCTCTGAATCTAATACATCAACAAATAATACCAGAAAGGAAAAAGAAACCCCAAGGCTAACCCTCCCAAATACACAACAACCCCTCCAGCCCCCCATGCACCTTGCACTAACCCCCGAACACACACCACATATTACCTCAACCAATATACCATAAGTAACCTCATCAAAAACCCCATCCACATGGCACAAAGCTAAAAAACGACCTCAAAACCACGCCCATCCCCGCCAAACCGACTACCAAAGTTCCAAACAAAAGAGAACTACAAAAACCCTTTACCTTTAACCCGGACTCAGCCCAAATGACAAAAAAAAAAATACTACAATTCTTGGATGATTTCTACATGTCTTTCCAAACGGCGGAGATGGCGACGAAAGCGATTCCACCGATCCCAATGAGTTGCTATAGTTGAAACTATCGAGGCTTGGAAACCCCGAACAGTTTAGGTGCTTAAACGAGAAATCAATCATAAGCTCCCAAATTGGTTTTCCTTATGGAAACCAAGTTAGTTAAAAGTGATTTTGAAAAGATACGCAAATCAACTTAATATGGATAAGTTCCACTGTGTTGATTGTGATATGAGTTTCAGAGGAAGGAGGAGAGATCTATGTCTATTGTGGAAGGATTCTCTCGAGATCAACATTGTATCTTCATCACCGCATGCAATCGAGCAAAGCTATTTAGCAGGGGAGAACAATGGCATGGAATTTGTCATGTATATATGGGTGGCCGAAGATAATTTGAAATTCAACACTTGGCGAGCTCCTTCGACGAGGAAACCCACCTCGGACACACCGTGGTTGTGTCCGGGTGACCTCAATGAAGTCCTTTTTCAAAATGAGCAAATTGGGGGCAAACCAAAGGATAATTCCAAAATTGAGGTTTTAGAGAAGTAGTGGATTTCTCATGAGTGATTGATCTCGATTTTGAGGGCTTCAATTTTACGTGGACAAATGGGCAAGCGAGATGAGAACAATATCCAAGAGATTGGATCGTTGCATTACTAATATTTAGTGGATTAGTGAATTTCCGGAATATCGAGTTGAGCACCTTACTAGGTATCTTCCGATCACCGCCTGTCACATCGCTTGCTCTTTTGGTCTAAACGGAATACGAACGGAAGAAATGGGGAAAACTCTTTCTCTTCAAAAAAAATATGGCTACATGACACATCTTGTAAACCATTTGTTCAAGACACATGGGAGGATTCAATCTTGAACCCATCACCTGCATCACTTCGTGACAAAATCAAGTTTGTGGGAGTGTCTTTAATTGGCTGGGAGAAAGATATTTTGGAAACATTCAAAGCCAAATTGCAGTGACGGAGGACTAAATAAGCCGTATACAAGCCAGAGCCCCCACTCACGAGAATATTAAGGCGACTATAAGTTTGGAAGGCAAAATTAATGAACTTCTTAAGCAGGAAGAAATAATGTGACACCAGCGAGCTCGGGCCAATTGGATTAAAGATGGGGATAAAAACACAGCCTTTTTTCACATGGTGGCTAATGGTAGGGAGCGTAGAAATACTATTGATTGGATTCGGGATGGGAATGGAAATAAAATGGACGGTACGGATCAAATTGTGGAGATTCAAAGGGGATATTTTCGAATTTTGTTTCAAACCACACCTAATCTCGCGATGGACAGGGCTCTTGAGGCAGTCGACTCCAGGATTTCTAGCAAACTCAATGACAACCTTTGCGCGCCATTTACGAAAATGAGATAACGGAGACGCTACCTCAAATGCACCCCCTAAGGCCCCTGGCCTAATGGTATGCCTGTTCTTTTCTATCAAACTTTTGGGTCTCATGTTCCTCCGATATGCATACGTGGTTCTTGGCATTTTAAAAGTTGGTGTCGACTCTCCCCGCTTAATAACACCCATATTGTCTTTATCCCTAAAAAGAAAAATCGGGAACTCCCGGTGATTTTCGACCTATTAGCTTATGTAATGTGATTTTTAAAATTATCACTAAAGCTATAGCTAATAGATTGAAAGCCACTCTTCCCCATCTTATTCATCACATCAATCGGCTTTTGTTCCGGGACGCCTTTATTGCTAACAATGCTCTTCTCTCTTTTGAAATATTCCACGCCATGAAAAATAATAAATCAAAAACCGTGGAATTTTTGCGATGAAGCTTGATATGAGCAAAGCCTATGATAGGGTGGAATGAATTTTCCTTGAGAAAATCATGTTGAAATTTGGTATTGGCTCCAATTTTGTGTCCTCATTATGCGTTGTGTTTCAACGTGTCTTATTTTGTTCTTTGCAATGGAATTCTTGGTGCTCCCTTTAATCCATCCCGAGGCCTTCGACAAGGCAATCTCCTATTTCTCTATTTGTTTCTATTTTGTGCGAGGCTTTTCTCACTCTTATTCAAGATCGAAAACAATGGCGAGAATCCATGGAGCTCGATTTGCGGCGTGCCCCCGATTTACTCACCTATTTTTTGCAGATGATGATAGTGTCATTTTTAGCCGTGCAAACCATGAGGAACTTGATGAAACAAATAGTATTATTGTGAATTATTGTGAGGCGGCAGGCGACTTGTGAACTTTGAGAAATCGGAGATTAGTTTCAGCAAAGGGGTTCTTTTGGAAAGGGGTTCTTTGGATAAAACAGTGGAATTGACCAACGCAGGGGTTCATTGGGTTGACAAGAAAACGGTTTATCTAGGCCACCAGCCCATTTGTCGGTAGATCAAAAAAGGTCTATTTTCGGTCTCTTCTAGATCGCATCCGTCGAGAAAAATTTAAAAGATTGGAAAGCAAAAACTCTATCGGTTGATTGGCAAAATGGTTCGATAAAAGTGTTCACAGCAATCCCTACATATATCATGAGTTGCTTGAACTCCTCACGACATTTGTAATAAGATTAGCTCCATTTATTTCAAATTTCTGGTGGGGCCAACCAATGGTAATTTCTTAACTACTACTCAAGGCTACAACCCAGGTTTTACCTGGCGAAGCATACTAGCAAGTCGAGAAATTCTCTATAAGGGAATCAATGGACGTTGGAAATGGCTCTTGTATATGTGTTTGGCACGACCCTTGGATACCGGACAATGGAAATTTTAAAATTTAGGATCCGAACACCACCTGGCCTATTGATCTTCGAGTTAGTGAACTGATCAATGCTGAGGAACATAGATGGGAGTCCGACTTGATACAAGAAATATTTACCCCAGAGGAAGGCTCTAAGATTCTTAAAATTCCCATTCGAAACTTCTGGGGGTGGACAGATTGGCGTGGCATTTTTCTACTAATGGTGTTTACTCGTTAAAACTGGTTATAGAGTGGCAATCTCAATGGATGACAATCCGGAAAATAGTCCATCTCATTCGGGAGGTCCATTAAAAATATGGAAATGGATATGGAACCTCAAAGTACCTCCCAAAGTGAATAACTTCCTATGGCGGGTTGCGCACGGTAATATATTCGTCAAGACGGCCCTTTGGAAAAGAAAAATTGTGATTTCTCTGTATCACGGAAGATGTGGTATGTCGGATGAAACTCTTGAACATGCTCTAAGGATTGCCGTGAAGTGATTTTTATTGGCATGCTTCCCTCTCCGATTTTCCCACCTTGCCAACATTACTCGAGGCCTCTATTTTGGATATGTTGAACAAGTTTCACAGATCGAAGAGGAAGGCATTGGTGAGCTCTTCGTTGTGCTTCTATGGACTCGGTTGTTTTCGGGAATCGGGATCATGGATCGGCGAAGAGGTAGCAGAATTTAGTACCTTCGTGTCAATCAAGAGGACTCGTCGATGAAACATCTTGTGGTATCTCCCAAAAGTAATCTCATCGTTAGCTTTACTAGGTGGGGTTGGATTTGACAATGAATATAACTATCTTCCCAAAGATCATCCTCCTGGTACATGGTATGAAAGAATTGCACTGTTTTCTATTTGATACATGGATTCTAAACCTGGTCTATTCAGATATGGGCGTGTTTATGGATTGAACGAGATTCAAGTCGGGAAATGGTTGATTTTTCGGTGTGAAAGAATAATAGCCTTAAATCTTGAGAATGAGAATGTAGGGATTGTTGTCGTTGGTAGTGATATCGCTATTAAAGAAAGAGATCTTGTCAAGCTCATCCTGCAGTAGTGAAAAACTAAACGAGAGTCTGCGGTTGGTTGTTGACCAACGAGAAAGCATGGAGTGAGAAAGATTCACAAAGTTATTCCTTTCCTTTATTTCTCATCTTTCTTTTCGTCTTTTGAACTCTCGGGATCGGAATTGGTTTTCCTAGTAGGAAGCACCACGACTTCCACTTTGACTCCTGTAAACCCGATTTTCAAATTCACGCGATTACCCCAATTGTTAAAAATGACAATTAGGATTAGTTTGTCATGAGGCCTAAGGAGGGCTAATTTACACGCACGGACGATTCGTAAAGGGCCGCACTCTTATTCGCGGGTGGCGGTCATAAGGGAATTCTTTTATAGAAAAGTATAGAAGTGAAGTTAGGACATGCCCCTTAGATAGCCGAAAGGGGCCACCTCATAGTAGCTTTCTGCCGAGCCAAGAACCTTGCCCGGCAACAATAGCTGATTCAATAGCAGATGGTCTTGGAAAGAACCTTTCATTCGATGCTTCTGATTCAACTTCCAGACAACCAAGCAAGGGTCCGAAGGAGGCGCATAGGGTTAGCCCTACTGCGACAAGCATTATCGGGAACGATTATCCAGGAAGCGGAAGAAGGTTGGAGTGACACGCCTAAAATCCCCCAAAATCAATCCATAACGCTTCAGCGAAGAGATAGCGCCGCTTTAGCGGCTTGAACCCCGATCAAGGAATACCAACAATCAACTAAGTAGTTGACCTCTTACACGTTCGTGGGTATTCCAATTCATACCATACAAAATCTTCTAAATGAGATAGATATAGTGAGAGGGCCTATTCTATAGAACAAACTCAAAAAGAAGGATCCGTATTCCACCTCGCTGACGCAATACTCTTTGTCGAGTTGTATGGCAAAGTAGATCAAGAGAAGGGATGATGCCCAGGCAGATTTGACCCGATGCCAAAAGAGGCCAAAGGCCCGAACGCGGGTATTCTCAAGTGCGTATTCCCGGGGTGATGAGCCAAAGACAACCTTTACCAGGTATGGGGCATTGAATTCCGCTTTCAAGGTGTACCTATTGTCGGGAAGATAAGATGAGTACCTTCTTTTGAGTGCTAGTCGCCTACCATCATTGATATAGGTTGTTCTCTGCAAGAAGTCCTTCTTATACCTCTTTATCCTTTTGATAAGGATTCAACAAAAGAAGCATCTTCACCTTCTTCATCGTGAGGTGCAAACCGTAGTTATGTTTGAGCTCTTCCTCAATCTTTCCAACCAACAAAGCAACTCTATTCGGGTCAGCGGGTTGCCATATTATTATTATTATAAAGAAGACGGACAAAAGAAGGAAGTGATAATCCGGCGTTAATAGCAGGTCTAATTCCGCGATAAAGAGCTCTTTCCAAACAGATTTGTCCATCGAATGGAAATTACATTAGTAGGAATATAAGCCAAAACATCTCCTCGCTTGTGTTTCAATGACGGGTAAGGCGGTCAAGCTACCCGTGGCTTAAAAACTACATCCGTGCAAAGAGAACAAGCCCCAGATTCAATTGAGACAATAACGTATTTTTACCTTCAAAGAGGGCATTCTCGGCATTCGGACTAGTTGCCTTTCCCGCCGATGATCGAGAGTAAGGGCTAGTGATCTACACTCTTTGTCTTGAATCAGGAGAGGAAGGACAAGAGCTCGGGCAACAACTACCAAAAGCGAAATGCAAGAATCGCTTACTAGCTATCGTGAAGAAGTAGAAGGAGCCTTAAAGGCTGCGATCCGATACTTGACAAAAGAGTAGTGTTAAGTCTCTTCATCATCGTCTGTGTGACGGACTCGGTGTGGGTATACCTTATTCACATTCATCCAAACGAACTATTCATTCAAAAAGGGATTTTGGCCTTAAATTATGATTAGTTACACGGAATCCAAAGATGTGGAATTTCAAATGACAAGGCGGGAATGAGCTCGGCCTTGATATATGAGCAACACTATAACCAAGCTTCTCAATAGCTCGGCTATATGATTGATTCGGTATAGAATAGGATGAACTCATGTTGGATAAAGAATTTTCTTTTATAGCTCAGTATACTTTGTTTATGGCTTTTTCTTGATGAGATTTATGCGCTCGGTAAAGATAAATAGTAAAGTTCTTGAAGATCCCGTGAATGAGCTCTCAGATCGTTTATATACTCAAGAGCTTGGTATTTGTTTTCGACGTGGATCGACACGTTAATTAGATAAAATCTGATAAAAATTCTGACACATTACAACGGGCTGTAGATTCCCTATAACGGCTTCCTAAAAATCCGAGAACCCTAATTAGTTCCTCTATAAATACTCCTTGGCTAGGTATCAATTAATTATTTTTTAGATACTTTACACACTGTCATTATACATTCCTTTTGCGCATTCTCTTCCTAAAGCATTCTCTGACTTAAGTGTGTCGGAGTGGGACGCTGCAGCAACCCTCGGCCCCCTTTGCGGGTAGTTCGGCGGAGTTCAGCGGAGTTTGTGTGGTGGAGCTCGGTGGTGTTAGTATCTGGGGTTTTTTTGTCGTACCAGTACATGAAGTCGGAGTTCCAGTACTCGTTTTATTTTCTAAATTAAATCTTCCTACTCTCTAGCTATTCATACAATTACCCAAAAAAAAATCATCACTTCCACTTTCTTTTGGCATTTTTAGGTATTAAAAAAATCCTGGTCAAATTGAACTGTTGAATTTATAATCGATAATTAATTCCTTTTCAACTATTTCATTTTTGTCGATGCAATGCCTTTATCGATTAGGGATGGCAGGCGGGTTTGGGGCGGGTTTGGCCAAACCGGGACCCGCCCGCTCAAGGAAAGTAAGACCGGGACGCCGCCCGCCTCAAGACCCGCCCCGCCCGCCCGCCTCAAAACTTGGCAATGGGTCTAGACATTAGACCCGCCAAATATATTTTTTAATTTATAATAATTTATATTTTTCTATTTATGACCAATTTTTCAAAAGTAATCAAATGCCAATAGGTTAAAAAATAAATAAATATAATTATGCAATTTATTATACCTATTTTTTTAGAATTGGCTACTATTAAGATTTATTTTAAAAACAAATACTATTATACTACATAGTACTCAACTAATACTTAAAATAAATATTCAAAGTAGAATATTACAAGATATTATATTAGTAAATTAAACATTAAAAGTAAATAATATTATATTAGTACTCAACTAATATTTTTAAACATATAATACTCAAATTTTAAAGTAAATAATGCAAAATTATTTTAATATATATTTAAAAATTAATAAAAATTAACATGCGGGCGGGTCCGGCGGGTCCTATAGGACCGGGACCCGCCGGACCCGGGCGGGTTTTGTAACCTTGGACCGAGACCGCCGGGACCCATTTGTCCGGGTCCAGGCACCCATCGATCGGGACGGGTTTAATGCGGGCGGGTTTGACCCGCCCCATTGCCATCCCTATTATCAGTAGCCTATCTCGAGGGGGTGAATTAAAAGGACAAAAATGATGGTCCACGTCAACGTATGTGAGATTATGGACAAGTGAAGATGTTCTTTGTTTAATTAGGAAAGAATTGTCTTTTTTTTCATTTAATTAAGTAGGACCGACCAACAACCTTCGTCATGTTACGCGCACGAGCCGTGATTAAATCAACTTTTTATAGTTATTTTTCATTTAATTATTAGGAACACAATTTTAAGATTTTATCGTACTTTGTGTTGAAATTTTGCTTGGATGAATATATTAAAATCAAACTTTATATAGGTTTGCAAATGTGGATATGTTGGTTGAATAGTTTTGAACGAGTTTTAAATATGAAACTATGTGATGAAAATTGAATTTTATTTGTTTATATGTGTATATAGCATATAACTCTTGAAAGTTGATAGGGTGTGGATCCACTTATATATTTATGTTTAAATATATATGATATTATATCTATAAGATTTGTATGGGTGATTCTATTGATATGGTTTGAAAATAATAATAATATTTATTAAGATGATAAAGTTGATACTGGTAGATCCGACAAGTGTAATTTAAATGAAAATGAATGATGAATTGATGATTGACAAGTGATACATAAGAGTCATGTATAGGATTGAAAATTTTAAATTATAAGATTAAAATATTCTTTTATGTGAAAAATAAGAAAATAAAATGGCATTTTTCAATAAAAGTTATTCAAACAAACATGATTTCATATTTATGAATAATGTAAAACCAAGAATAAACATGCATTTGGAAATGAAACCATACAAATATTTAATATGCTCCAAAATGATATCTACTTTCTTCTTGTTAATGGTGTTTGATTTTCTTGAAAATCAAGCAGAATAATTGGACAGAATCTAAAGTCAAGGCGAGAATTAAATTTTATCTCTGCAAGACGAAATTGCCCGTACAAAGTATTCATGGTTCTATGCAATTGTTTCTAAGATACAACGATTTTCGAATTTAAGTTAGCAACACTTCAAAACATAAGTTCCAAGGAACAAAAACTATATATGCTTAAGAACTTTCAAAGTTAAGAAGAATAAGAGATGAGACAATATGCAGAACTATTTTATTTAATGATGTGAATTAAATGGTCAAATGGGGGTCCTTTTGAAATCTCGGGTGCCCCTTCAGACTGGGTCATCCATTGGTTCAGAATGGTTTGAATCATTAGATTGTGTCCTCTAACAACATCCATGCATGATCCAGTAGTCCTGATCGCACCCATTCGAATGTACATTTGCACACTAGACATATGTGCCGAATCATTGGTGTTTAGTTAGTAATATTCACATTAAACCAATTTCCAACATTTCTTTTATAAACATTCTTTTAGAGTAAAATCTGAAATAAATAAAATAAAGCTGAATTTCAATTTTAGTATGAAAATTGTACAATTTTAATGCAAAAAGTATAGTAAAAATAAAATATGTGGACAATGACCTTGGTAGGACCAACCAACGACTTTTGGGACAACCGATGTCTCAAACCTTTGCTGCTGCTTGTCAATTTGTGACTCATTCCTCAACTTCCTTAACCCCAATTCTCAACCCACCTTCACTTACGTCATCCCGCGATTTGAGAACCTTCAATGAAACATCCTACGACCGTCGTCAGATCCCCGCTCTAAAAAGACAACAAATTCAATTCTATATATCCTCATATTTCACTTGCCTTAATTCTTACAAGTTTCCTTCTTTACCAATAACACACACAAAAAAAAAAAAAAAACCACAATGGCCAAAACCAACAAAATATTCCACCCTTGTTCGCCATTTGTGACACCCGTCCGAGGAGCCATCAAGCGCCGAATTTTCTCCGACCTGTTAGGGATAATAAGGAATGCTTTCCTCTGTTTCGTCCGTCGGTTCCGAGGTTTCCCTGCTAATAAATACTGACCGTTGGATTTCGAGTTCCCGCAGTGTCTGTGAATTCAAATGCTCATCCTTGTCTGCATGCTTTTGGCTTGAGCAGTTGAGCTTGTCGTTTATCATATTTTTTTGTCAGTTTGAATGTACGTCCATTACAGCTTGTTTTTGTTTTTGCCAGTTTGTATTATTATAACGTAATAATATTACTGTGTTTTGATGTTCATTTCAGTTAATTAAATATATGTTATAAATGCTCTGTCTCTAGGTTATCCTGTTTTCAGTTTCACTTGTCCGTTAAACGTAGAGCTTGGTAAATGGCATTGTCCGTGGTGGTCAGACCGTCACCATTCGAATCAAAACATGACTTCACCCGTCACGCTATGTTCCTGAAACTTTCCCTGTTTTCACTGTATAAATGTAGGATGAAAGAATAAATTAAATTATTCCGTATTATAGTCCAGGTTGATTGTCAAAGAAGTCGGATAGTTATATAACAAATCAAAATTAGGACATTTTTTTTTCATTTTATAAGATTTGGATTTCAACTCGGGCCTAATTAGATCAATAAAAGAAAAAAAAAGATAAATTATATATTAAAAATATAATCTACTTAATTAAAATTCACTTAATTCAATTAATAATCAAGATAGCTGAAACACAATTCTTCAACTTCACCCAATTCGTATACGATCCTACGCTACAAGAAAAAACTAATTTATGCCGGTAAATTTAAAAATATTGGTGATTTGTTGGTAATTGGTAAATATAGTGTTAGGTATCTATTCACCTCGGATAATACGAACCAGAGGCACAAATACGGACTCAATAAAGATTCCTATTATACGAATAATACTCTAGGACTTTAAATTGAAATTACAAGACAAAAGTAGAAATAAAACGAGTATATGGGATAAAACCCTAAAACCGAAATATTGATAATTTCGGCTCAGGACCAGTAACCCAAACCACACAGCAGTCACCAGAGAATCACCAAAGAGCCAAGATGGAAACCCACACAGCCTTCCACAGAAAAGCCCTCAGAACCAACACAAAGTCGCCCAATCGAACCACAGTAAACCCTAGAAAACAACTCACCAAACCCCAAACCCTCGATCTCACTAAATCTGGAGGAAATGTCCACAAAGACGGTGAACAAGTGAAGAAACACTCAGATCTTACACTCACACCCAAAATCACTGAGAAATATCACGAGATTTGTGAGATTTCTAGAGAGAGAAATTATCGCACAGAGAGACGAAGGATCGAGAGAGTTAGAGAGAGAAGTGAGATATCAGTTGTGAGATTAGGGTTTGGGTTGGGGTGTTTTAGTAGGGTTAATTAAGGGTTGAGATCAAACCTGAACAATGGACGGACATGATACAACTAGAGGATCCGCGGACAGGGAATCGGATCCCCGATCAGGAGTTCATGACCCGGTCTCAACAAATGGGCAACACATGTATTGGGCCTATTCTTTATTGGGTTGCCTGTGTGGGCTCAACTCATTGCAAATGGACCAAATGAATATAAGGGCCAATAATACAACAATCTCCACCTTTGGCTCATTAGATTCATTAGACATACTTTGGGTTAACAACTGGTCATCATCATCGCCTTAAATGCCTGCTATACACAGAGTATAGTAGGACTTTCACCATAACCAACACTAAGCTGATTACAGTACCAGCAAACACTAAAGTAAGCTGGATTTATACAAGTCAGACCTAAGCAAGCTTTTGGTCCAACAGGTTTTAGGACTTATTAGCAAACACACAGTAAGCCAACAAGCCCTGGGAAATCACCAAGGACAACCTAGTCACCGATGTCAAAATTTAAAATTTTTAAACATGTTTTGAACTTTGATAGAAGGCGTACACACTTAGTACCCATATCAATTTGGATTGTATTCGGATGCCACTTTTTCAAGACAGTTATGCCTTTTGAAACAATATCCCTTATAAAATGAAACCTAACATCAATATGTTTTGTTTGTCATGAAAAACTGGATTCTTACAAAGTGAATACCATCGAGAATCGAAAAATACTACAACTTTTTGTTTTAGAAAACCAATCTTTAAACAAGTCCTTTGAGCCACAAGGCTTCTTTTAAAAGCCGATTCTTTGCAACATATTCGATTACATTGTTGTGAGCCACAATATGTTGTAATCGAGATTTCACTAATGCGGGAACCACAAAGTGTAAAAACATATGATGTTGTAGATTTTTCGCTATCTCTATCATTTGCATAATTTGAATCAACAAAACCTTTCAAAATTATGCCATTTTCACTCTTTGAAAAACACTGACTATAATCGTAGAATGCCTTAAATATCTCAACAGCCATTTTAAAGCATTCCAATGCACCATACCAGGATTAGACATGTATCTACTCAAACAAGACACAGCATAGGCAATATCAGGCCTAGTACTTACCATAAGATACATTACAGATCCAATTGCATTTGCATAAGGAATGTTTTTCATAGCAAAGATTTGAGAATCGGTTTAGGGGTGATCCCTACTTAACACAAAATGAGAAGCTAAAGAAACATTCACAGATTTAGCATTTGCCATAGAAAACTTTTGTAAAATCTTTTCTATGTAAGAGGACTGGTTTAAGTAAATGACAGATTTATTTATGTCTCTTTCAATGTTCATACCCAATATTTTCTTTGCATCACCTAAGTATTTCATATCAAACTTAGTACTCAAACAATGCCCCGACATGATCCACAGGACTTGAGGCATGGACTAGCAATCAAACATATCATCAACATATATAAGCAGGAATATAGGAATATCAGCATCAAGTTTAAAGTAAAGACAATGGTCAAATTGACTTCTAACAAACTTTAAATCAAGCATGCACTAATCAAATTTTTTATTCCATTGCCTGGGGATTGCTTAAGACCATACAAAGATTTTTGAGTAAGCAAACACAATTAGGCTTGGATTTGTCCTCAAAGCCCTCAGTACATTTCATATAAATTTTTTCATCAAGTCCCCATGTAAAAAAGCAGTTTTTACATCTAATTGTTTCGATTCAATTGAACCGAGCACACAAAGCAAGCATGATTCTCACGAGTTACAAATTTAACAACGAGAGCAAAGATTTCGTGTAATCAATCCCTTCCTTATGAGTAAAACCTTTAGCTACCAAATTGACCCTAGCTTTAAACCTAACACCTTGACTTCATTTTTGACCTTAAACAACCATTTACTATCCACAATAGACGATTAACGAGGTTTAGGAACAAGCACCGGTATTATTCACATGCAAAGAAGTCATTTCATCTTGCATAACATTCATCCATTTAATGAGAATCAATGAGACTTAATAGCTTGACCAAAGGTTTTAGGCTCGTAATTATCAATAGCATCAAACACGAGTAAAAAACATAGGAGGTCATGTGAAAATCAGCAAATCTGTTTGGAACTCTAACATTTCTCCTAGTTCGTCCCTAGTTAATACATAATCACCAAGTTCATCTTGCACATCATTAGCGGGGAGCATTTTGTATTAACTTCAGGGGAAATCATCATGATTATCATGCAAATCATCATGTCGTGTATTATTATCAACATGCATATCATCATTGTTCACATTATCATGCATAGCATCATCAATAATAGTATCGTGAGCAAAGTAATAACAGGAGACATGTTAGAAGACTCCACCTCACTTGAGTACTAGTATTTTTGAAGTAGTTTGAGGAGGAGAAAGATTGAAGCAAGGAAACTCATGTTCATTAAACACCACATCCCTACTAATCACAGGTTTTAAACCCAGGTTCCCCTTATACCATAATCGAAACCTTTGACACCTTGAGGATATCCTAGGAAAACACATTTCACGTATCTAGGTTCCAATTTATCATGTTTTTGGTGTACAAAGGTGAGCATCCAAAAACTTTGAGGTTTGAAAAATCAATTTGTTTTCCGGTCAAACTTCTTCAGGATATTTCCCATTCAATGGGGATCAAGGTGACCTATTTATCAAATAGGTTCAGAATAACAAGCTGACTTCACCCTGTAACTTCTTGGAAAGACTGAGGTAGCCAACATGCTCCTCACCCTTTCCAGGAGAGTTTGTTCATCCTCTCAAAGAACCCCATTTTTTGAGGGGAATAAAGCATGATTTGTGCCTCTTAATACCAAATTCCTCACAAAGATTGTCCATCATTTGATTACAAAATTCCGGCCATTATCAGTTCTCAAAACCTTTATCTTTTTACAGTTTGGTTTTCAATGAGGGTTTTCCAGGTTTTGAACTTATCAAAAACATCGACTTGTTTTTCATTAAAAACACAAACACTTTTCTCGGAAAAGTCATCAATGATGGACAGAAAATATTTGTTACCACCATGTGTAGGCACGGAGGAAGGACCCCAAACATCGGCATGCAAGTATTCAAGCACATCACAATGGGATTGATTGTTTAGGTTGAACAGGGAAGGAATTTCACCTTTTGTTGTTTACCATACACACATGAATCGAGAAAGATAAAGTGTTCAACTTATCATTTCCAAAACGGCCTTTATCTCGTAATAATTCAAGACTTTAGCACTAATATGACTGACCTTTTATGCCATAAGTCAGTCATATCATTCACAGCAGAGTTCACAACTTTATTAGCAGAAACAGGCACAGAGGATTCAAGTTTAGCATGTAAGACATACAAATTTCTTGTTTTTGTTGCCTTAGCAACAATCATAGAACCTTTAAGAATTTTCATAACACCATTCCCCATTTCCCTTCAAGCCCATCGATTCAGCGCAAAGACAAGAAATCAAGTTATTACTAAGATCGGGACATGTCTCACATTTTCGAGTTAAAGTACAACCATTATCAAACTTGAGACAAACATTTCCAATACCAAAAACCTTGCATTTCTTTTCATTTGCCATAGACACAGAGCCATGCATCACTTTAGTATAATCAGTAAACATGTGCCTATATGGTGTCATGTGAAAGGTGCATCTTTGAATCAATTAACCACTCAAGTTTGATTTAGCAAGATTATTCACGAGTTCACAGAATCATCACAAGACTCCACAATCATAAACACATCACCAAGATTATCACTAGTAGAAGCAAGATTGGCTTGTTCATTGTTCCGAGGTTTTGATTTTGGTTCCCTTTTTAGCTTAGTACATTCCTTAATATAGTGACCATGTTCCCCACAATTGTAACATTTTCTATTGTTTTTAGGCAGACTTAGACTGTTCTTGCTCTTCCCTCTCTTCCTATCATTTTTGGTTATTAGATGCATTGCGGGATCTACCCCCTCACATGCATCACTTCCCCATTTCCCTGTTTGTTCCTTTAGAAGACTTAAGGTCTAATTCTTACTCTTCAAACCATTCACAACAGTTTCTAAAGAAATTTGATCCCTACCATACTTGATAGCAGATTTCACATCACTTTGTAAGAATCGGGGATAGCATTCATGAGAATAATAGGGGAGTAATCATCAATGTTCTTATCTCTCGATCGGTTTTATATCTTGGATGAGTTTTGTAAAAATATCAAGATTCTCATCCATATCTTTTGTCAAGTCTAATTTGAATCAAAATTTTTTCAAGTAGGAAAAGTTTTGAAGCGCAGGTAGTATCGGTGTAAAGCTCTTCAAGTTTTTTCCATAAATCTTTGGCACTTGACAATTTTCCAACCTTTCTCGGACAGAGTGGAAAGATTGATATAATTGAAGAATAAGCATATTCATCAAGTTCGATTTTAAGTTCTTGAGAATCTTTCTCACCATACTTGCCTTCAATGATTTTTAAAACATTTTTGTTGAATCAAGATACCTTTCATTTTTTGTTGCCAAATAGAAAAATCAGTTTTACCATTGAAAGACTCCATATGATATCCGAAGCAACGGCCATAGTTCAAGTAGTGCAACAACAAACACAAACACACGGAGCAATGCAAGAAGCGCAGGATATAGCATGACGAATATCACAAGATCACGGATATCGCGAGGAGACCACCACGAGAGATCACACGGGATCCAAGCGATATTATAGAGGACCACGAAACACAATATCACACACGGGTGATAGAATCAAGATCGTAGTATAGCAACAAAAATTAGAGCGGGATTACTAAGGACTCAAGTAAAGATCCCCTTCGCACCCGAGGATTCCACTACACTTGTATGATGTAGGGTCGAGGGCTTGATGCTTAGGGTTTCTCAACCAAGAGAAAAAACAAAGAGAGAAAGAGATAAGAATTTTTACCACGGAAGCTAGTTGCAGGATAACCAACTCGACAAATCACCACAGGCAAGAATCACCAAGAACCGGCCAAGAACCGGAAGCACCAACCCACACGAGGCGGATAGGTGCTCGATACCATTTATTAGGTATCTATCCGCCTCGGATAATCGAACCAGGCACAAATACGGACTCGATAAAGATTCCTATTATACAAAATAATACTCAGGACTCGAGAAATTGAAATTACAAAGACAAAAGTAGAAATAAAAGAGTATATGGGATAAAACCCTAAAAACCGAAATATTGATAATTTCGGCTCAGGAGATAACCCAAACCACACAAAGAATCACCGAGAGAATCACCAAAGAGCCAAGATGGAAACTCCTTTGACCTTCCACGAAAAGCCCTCGGAACCAACACAAAGTCGCCCAATCGAACCACAAGAAACCCTGAAAACAACTCACCAAACCCCAAACCCTCGATCTCACTAAATCGGAGGAAATGTCCACAAAGACGGTGAACAAGTGAAGAAACACTCGGATCTTACACTCACACCCAAAATCACCGAGAAATATCATGAGATTTGTGAGATTTCTAGAGAGAGAAATTATCGCACTGAGAGAGAAGATGAATCGAGAGAGTTAGAGAGAAAGTGAGATATCGGTTGTGAGATTAGGGTTTGGGTTCAGTGTTTTAGTAGGGTTAATTAAGGGTTGAGATCAAACGAACAATGGACGGACATGATACAACTAGAGGATCCGCGGACGGGAATCGGATCCCGAATCCCGAGTTCATGACCGGTCTCAACAAATGGGCAACACATGTATTGGGCATGTTTTATTGGGTTGCCTGTGTGGGCTCAACTCATTGCAAATGGACCAAATGAATATAAGGGCCAATAATACAACATATAGTTTCAAAAAAATAATATTCTTATTTTATAGGCAATTGCAAAATTTAATGATAAAATTATATGTATCAGAAAATTATGTTGGTGAAGTGTAAGTTTTTATTTTTTAATAGTTAACGAAATCAAATGAATCGGTATAATATTTCTAACTTTGGAATTTTGTGAACCTGTCCTACAACATAGTACGCTTTTGAGACTGGTCATAGTCCCATGTTCTACGGCTAGAAACAAAAACTAGTTGTGATTTGTGAATTATGGTAATAAATAAATCGAGAAATAGGATATTATCCATTACTCTTGGATTTTGTCCACCGTGTGTGTGTGCACGCCATTTTTGTCCACTTAATGCGGCAACTAACTAACTATCTATCAATTTGTACTCCAATAGTTGTGAGCCCTATGTATTGATCCAGAAGCGATCCCATTTAAGTGCATATTGTGTGTTTATTTAATTTGTATGATTTGAATTTTGTTTATGAATAATATGGAATTATGTTTTGGAATACAGGTTATATGGAAACAATTATTTGTAAATCGTTAAATGTTGTATACTATTGTTCTTTGGTAATTAGTGGCGTAGCCACATGAGGACTAGTCTTTGTCTGTCGACCGCATTTGAATTGAGTTGCTCTGTAAAAGTTGGATTATATTACACTTGAACTCGAAGTTTCTATTAAATTTGAGTTGAACCAGCTGAAAATTCAAAGATATAAAAAATTGAGTTAAAATATAAAAGCCAAGAATATAGAATTACATGTCTCAATGAAGGCATTGAATGGATGAATTGTTGCGTTATTTGTTATGTTGAGAGAGATATATATCTCCAAACTTGATAATATATAGCTTTTTGGGAAAACTTATCAAATGAACTTTTGGATCTAAAAGTTAATTTTTCATAATAATAATAGTTGTTTGGTTGTTAATTTAGAATTGACTTATGGATAAGTCACTTCTCCAAAAGTTCATTCAAGATAAGCTAGGAATTTGTGAGTGTGAAAATTAACAATGAATTGCTAAAGGTACGACCTTCAAATTTTCATTTTTTAATTTTAATTTTCTATTTTTCAAAAATTTTGGCTCGATAATCACCCAAGTAGAAACAAATTTTTTATTCGACCGCATTAAAAGTCCAGCTTCCCCCACGTCTTTAAAACGAATGTCACATCAAACCAACCAAATTAATGATTGTCAAAACTTCATCAATAACATATTAACGACATGATGTGGCCGCAAAAAAAATTACTTGAGATAAATTTATCGAGGTGATGTAAATGCGACGCCATGTTATTGCAAAAATGTAATTGCAATAACTTGTAACTACAATCCCCCTAGGCGCACCCTCCATGCTCGCGCCCGAGGGCACGAGAGGCGCCTTGCCGACTCCCCAAGTCTTTGTTCGACTCTCTCATCTCCTCCAACTCATCTCTCCACTCTTTCATGTGTGTATTCTCTCCACTCTCTTCCAAGCAAAATTTTTACTAAGTCTCCCCCAAACAATGAATTCAAAGATGAAGAAAGTTAAAGAGATAAATTTTACTGTTGAAGACATGATCAAAACTCTCTTCCAAAACTTGTCTTTGGTGTAAGAATGAGTAAGAGCCCTCAAGTCAAGCAAATTAGTAAACAAGACAATGCAACATAATAACTCTTATCTCTCAGATCGCTTCTCCCACCTCGCAACCTTAGGGAGTTTGGGGGCTTATGTTGGGGACAAATTCGACTTTTTTATTTATTATTATTTTAATTATTTCACACTTTATTTAATGCTAAAACATTTAATTAATTATTCGATATTATTAGTTAGTATTGGGTCACATATATAATTATCCGACCCACGCGTGATCGTCTTTCTACGCCGCGATCCACTTTATCGTACAAAGCTCATGCGGCTCATCAACCCAGGATATAAAAAGATATGTCTAGTTATTTGTAAGTATTCTAAATTCATTACTTTCAAGTGTATTGAGACAAATAAAAATGTCACTTTTTACCTTTTGAAAGTATTTTTTTACACTAAAAATATCACTTTTACACTAAAAGTGTAATCCGTCACACCATGCAACCGTCTTACAAGAGACATGTTCATATCAAAACCTTGACTTGGAGTGGTAGTCTTGATTTAAGCAACATCGGTATATATAACATAGGTAGGTCGCGCATATGATGATTAATGCTCTTTTTTTTTTGTGTGTTTGAAAAAATAGTTGGTCGGTCTAGGAATGACCGCCGTCCATAAAATGAATCAAGGGCATTCGCCCATCATGTTTGAAGATTGGCCCGAGTTGAGCACTTATCATCAAAGGCAGTCGCGCATATAATGAATCAAAGACATCTGCCGATCATGTTTGAAGAATAGCCCGAGCTGAGCACTTATCGTCAAGGGCAGCCGCGCGTGTAATAAATCAAAGGCATCTACCCATCAATGTTTAATTGAAGGTCGGCTCGAGCCGAGTACTTCTCGTCAGGGGCATCCGCCCATCAAAGTACGATCCACTTCGGAAGTCGTTCAAACAAGGAAATTGCTGCCTGGCCCGCCTTACCAAGCCGTTCACCAGGCGAGTTCGGGATAGTTCCATCGCCCATAAATAAGTTCTTCCGGGCCACCTCGGAAGTTGTTCAAACCAGAAATGACTCGTTTTTTGACTTGAAAGCGGTCAAACCAGGCGAGTTGGGGCAGTTCCATCGCCCATAAATAAGTTCATATGGCCCGGACTTGGAAGTTGTTCAAACAAAAAATGGCTCGTCCGGTCCCGGCAAGTCGTTCAATCCAGGCGAGTTAGAGGAGATAACCGTATTTTGGTAACTCTCAGGAGTCATGTTTAACCTTGAATGCTATTAATAGATTCTCTGAGAATAGTCCTCGGACTCGGAAAGTAATAACGAAAATGGCCGACCCAATAGCGATTCGCACCGCACATGTGATATATGACCATTACGCGTAAAGAAGTCCAAGAAATGTTCGATAAACTTATAGATAATTTGTATCATGATTATAAATGTATAAAAATCCAACAAGCTCATAAATGAGATTCAAGAAATCAGGCTATAATCAAGCTAAAAATTGATATGATTGTAATCATAGAGCTTTTCAAGAAATCCATATGGTGCTAAAAGATGATATCTGCTCATGATCAACGAGGTCTTCAAGAAATCCATCTCGTGATCCATGGAATTATAACGCCGACCATGTTCATAAATTTATAAAGAAATTGAATCTCGAAGCTCATAAGTGTAGTAGTACATTCTCATAATAGACTCAATAAATCCAAATCATAATCGAGTTAACAAGTGACATTTGCTTCAATCATGAATGTGTCAAGAAATCCAACTCGATCAATGAGCTCATCAAGAAATCCACTTCATCTCCAATATGCACATAAATAATGGCCCATAAGTAGATAAACTAGTCAACAAATCCAACTCTTCATCGGTAGGCAAATAAATAATAAGAAGTTCTTCAAGAATTGGGTCTATATTGCTTGCTCCTTGTAAGAAATCTCTCCCGAGTTGCACAGGATGACTAAACATTATTATAGACTCCATCACATTCTTTGTTTCATCATTTGCTTTTAGTAGCATAATTTCTTGTATTGTTTGAAAATCCAATCCCCACCTGGACTCCACTTTGTTGTCCCCTTCGTCTGCCCATAAGGAATTCTGGTTTCTACCTTTTCCACTTACTTTAGCATGAACATATGCACATAGAGCAATACAAAGCTAATCCCATAAATCAAATATATAAATATGCAGAACAAACTGAATAATTGAGCAGACATGCTTGACTTCTTCTCTCAATGAGAACACGATTTCCTTCAGCAATCAAATATTCTAACCTGAGAATGAAGCCCCGTTTGAGAAAAACTCAAATCTCACTCGAACATTCGCATTCATTTTTCCACAATATCAAACACCTTAGGGGCACTGCACATCTCTGTTAGACAAAATTTTAAATAATTTGTCTTTCAGGAAAAACATCAAACACGTCTTAGGCACTGCATTCCTCTTTCAAAGACTTACATCACCGCCATAACATATCTCAATTTTTCTAGTCCTTTTTCAAGAATTGGCACCTGAGTTGCGCGCACTTATGTACAAGGGCGTTAATTGTTTACCAGTGCTTTGAGATAATTGACAAGTATTCACAAGAATAAATCCCAAAAAGAATGTGTTGACTCATCATAAAACATGCATAACGGATATATCAGTAAAAGGCATGAATACGTGACATATATCATTTTCATTGATTCTATTAATCAAAATAGTGTAGGAAAAACTCATCTCTCGTTTAAAGATGCCATAGTATGAATCAAGTGAGGATCTCCTCATAGTAATGACAAGCCTTATCGTGTAATCTTCTTGATAAACCCAAAGTAATATTCGAATTCAAGGTAATCCAAATCTGAATGTTTTCTCACATCCTAACTCGATTTGTTCCCACAGACTGCGCCAATTGGTCAGTCTAGGAATATCTGTCGTCCAATAAACCAAGCTCCGATGTGCGATCGATCTGAGACCTACAAAATCACCATTAGAAGGGGGGGCCGTAAGGGTTTTCCGGCGTACCCACTCTGACGCTCAAGTCCGACGCTCAAGTCAGGATCATTTCAGAGAGAGAATATTTGTAAAATAGAACAATATATCAAATGTATGTATTAGATTCTTACCTGAGTCACTCTTTTTGTGAGTTATTTATAGGTTGACAATTAGGGTTGCGTGTTTACCAAGTTTCCGTCAAGGCCTAAAACCTTGCTAACATATGAACTTATAGGGGTGGCAATTTGAGGCACGACACGATAGACAGCCACGAACCACGATACGAAATTATAGGGTTTGGGCCAAGTGTTATCGAGGGTTCAGGAAGATCTCGAAAACGATAAGAACGATAACAAATCAGTCCATATCGCCCAACCCATAAGCCTGTTAAACCCGATAACACAAATAATAATTTTTTTTACACAATTTTTTCTCATTCTAACTTCCTTAGGGGGCTTTATATGTGATAAATATTTGAAGAAAAAAATAATATTATACTATATTAGTAAATGGTTTAACGAAGTCAAATGCTCTAAATTTCCAAATGAGCAAAAATTAATAATAATTAATTAGAAAATATAAATAAATTTGCTTATCGGGCTTAACAACGGGCCATGCCCGGGCTATCGAAGTTTTTATCGTGTCGTGTTCGGGTTACCATTTTTGGACGAATTAAGTTTATCGGGTCGTGTTAAAGGGTTATCTTATCGGGCCGTCTTTCTTGGCCCGAAATAAAGACGCCCGATTACCACCCCTATAAACTTAGGTAAATTATTCATTTTTGGCCACACACCTCCCAAATTATATTGATCCTATTTGACACGACAAATCTAGCTCATATTGGTCCTATACTTTGAGGAGAATACACTTATAACTTCTTACACAATCAAGTGTCTATTATACCCTTCATATTATAGGTATATTTTATGAATAGAAGTCAAAGCATTAAAATATGAAGGGCAAAAAGAAAACCTAATCATGCTCCCTGACGCATTCGTTTTGTCTTCTTTTTTATGGGCGAAAGATTGAATGATTGATCATCACCTCATGCAATTGGCGATGACTAATATATTTTTTTATAAAAAGATTAATCACATCATCTTATGACATTAAAATATCAAAACCAAATACTATATGAAATCAATTACTTCAAATGAAAACATCCAAAGGAAAGATAAACTATTAGTAAAATAGACAAATACATAAGCGGAAATCTTAACTTAAACAAAATCTTCCTACCTAAACAAAATCTCATTAGCGCGGCAATCATCATTTTTATATACAAGTGAAATCTATATAGAGAAATCAGTGAGCTACCAATATAAGTAATAAATCGAATCTTACAAATTACGATCAGAAATTCAACAGTTAGAAATATTCTATTGCTTCATTCGACCGATTTCAAACATCACTACAAATAAGCTTCTGGTTTTCAATTACCGACAAAATTTACCGATAGATATCATTTTGTCATTAAATTTTAGAGTTACCTACATAATACCAACTAAATAAAAAGATATTATTTTTCTCAAAATATACAGATCAATTACAGACAAATCACCAATAGTTTTTTAAATTTATCAACATAAATATTGTAGGAATTTACCAACAGTTTTAAATTTTATTGGTTCTTATTTACCTACAATGATTTTACACATAATTATTTTACCTATATACTTTATACTTATATTAATACTTTTTTTTGAGATAACACTTATATTAATACTTACCTACATGTAAAGACCACTATAAGAATGAATTAAAAGATGAGGCGTGAATGCTCAGCGCAATAACAAATAATTCAAAACTGGCAGCTTAAATATTAGCGGGTTCAATCCATCGGTCGGGTCCCAATGCGGGATGGGTCGGGTCCATGATTTTTCGCAGGACCGGTCCCCAAATTTGGCGAGAAATCTGTAGGGCCGCCCATTCATCCAGACTACTGACAAGTGAAACTCTGTTTTTTTTCCTATATTCAAACTTAAAACAGGATAACCCAGAGACAGATCACAGAGCATTTCTAACATACATTTAACTGAAATGAACATCAAAACACAGTATTATCACGTCATAATACAAATAAACAAAAAAGCAAACAAGCTGTAATGAGGAGAGTGTAGATGTACATTCAAAAATCAAACTGACCACACACAAAAAAAATGATAAAAGACAAGCTCGATCAAGCCAAAAGCAGAAGCGAAACACAGACAAGGATATGACAGACATCCGAGAACACGAAATCAACGGTCGATATTAATTAACAGGGGAACTTTAAGTCAAGTATTCCCTCCGATCCAACGGATGAAACAGAGGTAAGCATTCTTTATTATGCTAAACAGGGCGGAGAAAATTCGGCGCTTGATGGTTCCTCGAACGGGTGTCACAAATGATGGGCATGATTTTATTGTACTTGTGTCTAAAAATGGCGAACAAGAGTCGAATATTTTGTTGGTTTTGGCCATTGAGTTGTTGTTATTGGTAAAGATGGAAACTTGTGAGAATTAAGGCAAAAAGATGATGATTTATAGAATTGAATTTGTCGTGTTTTTAAAAGCGAGGATATGACAGTTCGTATGTTTCATTGAAGGTTCCGATGACGGAGTGCGTGTGGATTTGCAACGTGGGTTGAGAATTGTTAAAAAATTGTCCAAGAAAATCGGTTGTCCCAAAAGTCGTTGGTTGGTCCTACCAAGGTCATTGTCCTCAAATTTTATGTTTTTGTATAGTTTTGCATTAAAATTGTACATTTTCATACTAGAATTGAAATTCAACTTTAATTTACTTATTTACTTATTTCAAGTTTTACTCTAAAAAGAATGTTTATAAAAGAAATGTTGGAAATTAGTTTAATGTGAATGTTTTTTGCTGGTTGCTAAATCAACACCAATGACTAGACATATATGTCTAGTATGCAAGAAAGTCGCATCTAAAGGGTTGTGTAACTTCGAATGAGTGTGATTAGGGCGATTAGATGCGCATGGCGATATGATCGGTCGGACCAATAACGAACCAAGAGATGCACCGAGTCTCAAGGGGCACCGAAATTCTATAAAAATGACCCGATCGACCATTTAATTCATGACATTCAATAAAAATATTATGTATATTGGCTCATCTCTTCTTTCTTCTTAAATTGAAAGTTCTTAAGCATAGTTTTTCTTCGTTGGAACTTAAGTTTTGAAGTCTTTGCTAACTTAAATTCAAAAATTATCGTATTTAATAGACGATTGTCTAAGTCGTGACACTTTGTACAAACAATTTTCGTCTTGCAGGAGAGAGAGAATCTAATTCTCGTTTCAACTTTAAATTATGTCCCATTCTTCTACCTGGTTTTCATTATAAAAGGTGATGTTCATTAAAATAAGACTTTGTAATAGTTATTTGCCAACTATAAAAATAATTATAAAAGGTGATGTTCATTAAAATAAGACTTTGTAATAGTTATTTGCCAACTATAGAAATAACTCTAAAAGGTGATGTTCATTAAAATAAGACTTTGTAATAGTTATTTGCCAACTATAAAAATAACTCTAAAAAGGTGATGTTCATTAAAATAAGAACTGTGCCGAAGTTTGTTGGTCGGTCCTACTTAAGACAATTCTTTCCTAATTAAACAATCTATTACAAAGAACATCTTCACTTGTCCATAATCCATATTATAAGCTGTTGACCTGGGCCATCTTTTGTTTTTTAAAAATTTCCCCCTTAAGGTAGGCTAGTGAATAAGGCATTGCATCAGCAAAACGAAATAGTTGCAAAGGAATTGTCTGATGTTATAAATTCAAAAGGTTCAATTTGACGGGGATAAAAGATTTTTTTATACCTAAAAATGCCTAAAGAAAGTGGAGGTGATGATTTTTAGGGTTCAAAAGGTTCAATTTGACCATTTTTTTTTGGTACCTAAGTGCATCTACAATGGTTTGGGGTTCAAACCTCTTTTTTGGATCGGCGATTGCCACGTCAATCTTTACATCAAAAGTAATATCTTTACGTCAAAAGTAAAAAACCTCAATTTTTTCTCCAATCGAAAAACCTCCTACCAACTTTATACTGAGGCCCCACACTCAATACATTTATCATTAATAAATCTCTAACAAACCTTTTCTTTAATTTTACTTTTTCAAAAAAACTGTAGTTTACAAACCAGGTTTGTGATAAAAAACCTAAAACCTACCCTCCACAATGATTAGAGGTTTTTTGTAAGATTTTTTCCTCCACAAACCTCACAAAAGAACTCTATTGTAGATGCTCTAAAGACACCTACATAAAGTGGAAGTGATTGTTTTTAGGGTAATTGTATGAAGAGCTAGGAAGCTTTAATTTAGAAAATAAAAGTATTGGAACTCGGAGTTCATGTACAAATTCATGGGAAGGAATATGATTGAGTTTGGCATTGATACACAGTTGGATTCACTATCTCTTCATCACTTATTATAATACTACAAATCATTAATACATATTACGTTTATATTGATAATGTATTGTATATATGCTATTATGTATTAGTAATGTTGCAATAATAAATGAAATATCAATTGCAATTAGAAGTCTCAAAATGAGCCCGGCATTCCGCCGAAAAAATCGGGCTGAAGCTTCAACTCGGGGAGGCCCATTTGGCCCAAAAGTCTATCAGGTTCGGTGGGCCGAATTTTTATGGATTAGGGACGGACTTGGGTTTCACAAATAGCAACCCGGTGAAATTTTGACTCCCGGCGGACTTTCTCTTTGGCAGGAGTGACGACGATTGGGCCAGGCCCGACTTTGACAACTCTAACAAGTAATAAAGAATCCATTACATTGTTAATAAGTTTTCCTTATATTAAAAGCAAGTCGTTTGTCAAAGCTAGATCATCCAGTTAATTAGTTAGGCGAGAATAGAGATACATGAAAGATAGCTCATCGGATCTTGATGGATTAACTTTGTGCTTCAATGAATAGAAATTTGTGTTTTCATGATAATTGATTCGGGTTTGATCACATTCACGTGTTTACTCTCCTAATGTACTCCTAAAAAGAATGGTAGTCGATGGAGCATATTTTGTTTTAAAAAGGTTGGGCTAGTCAATCGACTCGATTGAGCAAGACTTGAGTTCGATTCCTTTAATTTAAGAAAGGCCCCAAGAGATTTTGAGTACGACAACGTGCGTTTTTAGACTAGTCATAGTCCTACCATATTCTACGGCTAGGCAATCGAAACATAAATGTTGGAAATTTGGTTTTGATAAAAAGCGTTGACGACTTTGACCAAATTTTAGGTGGCTAAGAATTTAGTGCGGAGGAATTAAATTGTGAATTGTTAATCTACTTTTTGAGTAGATGTTAGTCGTATTTTATATTTCTCAAAATTGAATTTCGGTGATGAGTGAGAAATTAATACGATGTTGCCACGTGAATGGGCATTGTGTATCTAGTATAAATACTAGAAGGTGTTATTGGTTGTATATCTTACTATAACACAAGTGTATGATCACAAATGGGCTTCAATCGAGGCCAGATCCTTTGGGCTCGGGTTCGAGAGTTTAGTTAGTTTTGTAACTTGAAAATGGGTTTGGCCCAAATTCAAGTAATGGGGGCCTCATGAATTTAGACATTGGAGGTGTCCAAGTTCATGTGTGTGTGAATCTAGACATTGGAGGTGTACAGGTTCATGTGGCTTTTGGAGTTTGTAACTCCTCAGTGGTGGTCATAAGAAGAGGTTGTAACTCATGGGAGTTACATATGATGTTAATGCCCACTCTCTTTTAGCTTTAATTCCCTACAAGTGTTGGAAATGATGACTATATAAGTGTCTTGGGCGTTTTTTTGCTTATAGGGGTTAGAAGAAAGGAAGAGATGGAGTTAGTATACATAGAAAAAGCATATCTCGCATATTCTTCAAGTGTCGGTAAAAGTGTCGCAACTTTCCGGCGAACATTTTCAAGAACATTTCATACACTTTTCGTGTCGGCCATGATTCTGCGCTCCTTCGAGGTTCGAAAAGGTGCTTTGTGTCGAGGTACTACCGCACACAAAAGGAGGTAAAAGTCGTTTTATCTTTGGGGACATTATGTGGACCGTGAGCACTACCGGGACGTATTTGTCTTGCGGATAGAGTTCTACTCGACTCAGCTTTTGTTCTACATCAAATTCATGCTTCTCCGGAGTTGGATTCCATTCAAGACTTGTAATAGTTAGGTTTTTTACATTTCTTGTAATTTTATGTTTACATTTTGTAAGCCATCTTGAAGGCTTTTCCGTTGTAACCATTGTAAATATTTTCCAACAATCACAAGACAAATAACGTACCTTCACAATGGCGAGGAGAAGCGAGAACCTTAGCTTCTTGGAATGAATACTTGAAGAATCTTCGATGGATCTTTGGAATTGTATTTGTTGCTAAAAACGATGTGTTTGAGCATGGGGCTAGGATGGTGATTTCTATGTCGTAACTTTGTCACTTAGGACTTAGTTGTATACTTTACTATATGTATTGTGTGGTTGGTTTGAAGTGAGGATGTTTTCCAAAATGTTCATGTGTTGAAAAGAAATACGAAATGAGGATGTGATTCAAGAGGTTCGTTATTTCTAGTTTTGGATTGAGAAATGGATGATTCAAAGAATCAAAAATGTGTTGAAACTAGTAAGAAAGTTTTAAGCGATCGCATGATATTCGTCTTTGAAGGGATGTTGTTTAAATGAAAAATTCCAAATGGTTAACATCGTTAAGATGTTGTTACCAGGTTGGGAAATTTTCATGAATTCCCTAAATGCATATTTGGAAGAAATTTGGATTAGTAGCTTTGATTGTTTGGTGAAAAACGAAGAAAGCAATCGAGGGCCTGAAGCTAAATCCATGGAAGTCTTGGTAGAGACTCGAGTAAATTGTGTTGGAATATTTTTTAAGAATTCTAACGGATCAAGCATATGCGGGTATGACCACACTTCTGTCTCACTTTTGGATTTCGAGCTTGAGTTGCGATTTAAGTGTTGCGAGAAAGTGTTATCGAGTGTTACAGAAGCAGACAGTGAACGACACTTGCAGGAGATGTTGCCAAAAGTGTTGTAACACTAAGGCGTTTGAGAACCAAGAGTGAGGTCTAAATGTTGTCGAAGGTGTGACAACATCTAAGGTCACACTTGTTGTAAAATGGTTGGAATAAATTGTGGAACAAGGTTTGAAATTTGTTTGAGCGAGTTAACGATATTGTTGGAATGAGGTTCTAATGGTTTTAGAACATCGAAAAGCATTCTAATGCTTAATGAAAAGACCAGGCTATTATTGTGTAAGTTAGAGCGTGTCACTGGAGTTGAACAAAGAAACACAGAATATATAGGGGAGGCCGTGTTAACGGAACCACATATTGAATAAAATCTCACTTAAAGGGGAAAGATAAGACTCCTTACGGTGTGGAAAAATCGTAAGTCTTCTTATAAATACCTTAAAGTGTGGGGTGTTGGCTAAGGTTGCAATACCCTAAACCAAAGCAAGTTAAAATTGGCCCTATAACAGGTCGATTGTGTTTCTATTAGTTATGCACTTAACTTGATAGTGTATATCATTTTATGGTACATAAGTAGGTTGTAAGCGATCCGAGCCGAGCGAGCGTTGTTTGCCAAATGTTTGTTTATTTTTGGTCATGTTCGAGCTCGGCTCGAGCTTGATTTAGTTGTTAAGTTTGTGTTCGTGTTCGTTCATTTTAATTTTTGTTATGCTCGAATTTGTTGGGAACATGTTCGTGAACATGTTCATATTTGAGTTCGTGTTCGTTACGTGTTCGTGAACATGTTCATATTCAAATTTGTGTTCATAAACTGTTCGTGAACAATCAACAATTACGTTCACGCGACGAACAAACAAAAAACAAACAAACAAATATCAATATTTAAATTAAATATTTTTAAATTAAATAACATTATTTATTATTAATTGAATAATAATAGAGCTATTAGCCCGCCAACGAGCTTGTTCACGAACAATTCTAAACAAACACTAAGCGAGCTTGTTCATGAACATTTATAAGCGAACACTAAGCGAGCTTGTTCACGAGCTATTAATGAGCAGTATAGGATTGTTCAAGCTCTGTTCGTTTATTTAACGAGCTCTAAAATTTGTTCGTTTATGTTCGTTTAACTAAATAAGCGAACATAAGCGAACAATATCCGAGGCTTATTCACGAGTAGTTTTTGCGAAGACGCTGCTTGGATTTTGACCTATACATAAGTCGGAAAATCGAAAATGACGGTTGGTACCATAATTGAGTCGATGAATGCTATATTCTTTGAGAATATTTATCCTTGTAAAGAAAGGATAAATGGAAGTTTAAAGCGATTGTATTCGGATGTTTTACCGGAGGTGTTTTGGAAGTGTTACTTACGGTGTTATAACATGCAGGAGCGACTACGAGGTGTATTCTGCTGCCGGATGTTCTTGAAAGTCGCTGCTTGCCGGGTGTTATAACACGGAACAACCCGGTACGACACCTCTTGTCACACTTGACGGAGAATAGTTAGTTCAACACCGAGTGGTGAAGGCGAGGCGAAGTAAGAGGCCTAAGGTGGTTAAGTCCTTTGGACCTGACTTTCTAACATTGATGTTAGATGGAGAGCCAAACTTCGATTAAAGAGGCTCAAGTGGTCGGATGCTCGCTGCGGCAAGCAATCAATAGTGAAATCGAGTCCGTTCTGCCAAAACCATACGTGGGAGTCAGTGATCTCTGCTGGTCATAAACCTTTAGGATGTAAATGGATCTAAAGAAGAAGTATAAAAGCAGAGATGGAACTATTGATAAGTATAAAGCCGACTTGTAGCTAAAGGCTTTAAACAAAAAGAAGCGGTATGACTTCTTTGACACTTATTCTCGATGCTGAGGATTGCGTCTATTTGGGTGCTTCCGCTTAATTCTTTGCTTTGCCGATCTAGAGATTCATCGGATGGATGTCAAGACGGTGTTTACGAATGGAAGGTAGATGTTGAGATCTACATGGAACAAAGCGAAGGGTTTGTTGCACGACCAAGAAAAGAAAGTGTGCAAGTTGATAAGATCCTTGTATGGTCAAAACAAGCTCCAAAACAATGGCATCTTAAGTTTGATAACACGATGTTGTCAAACGTGTATAAAATCAACGAATGTGATAAATGTGTATATGTCAAAGGGACATCAAAATCATTTGTCATAGTTTGTGTATCGTGAAGCGATTTGTTAATCATGGAAATGATGGTCATGATGTTATCATGGACACGAAAAGAATGTTAAAGAGAAACTTTGACATGAAGGATATGGGGCTGCGATGTGATCCACGGGGATAAAAATCAATGAACTCATGATGGAATTATCTTGTCGCAATCATTTATGTGGAAAGTGCTCAAGAAATTCAATGCTTTTGATAGTTCAGCATCAAAGACGCCCATTGATTTAAGTGTAAATCACGGTTGCTAATGAAAGCGAGTAACGATGAAGCTCGAGATGGAATACTCACATATTATAGGCGATCGATGTACATTACAAATTGTACACGTCCGGTGACCGGGCATACCGTAAATATGTTGAGTAGGTTCACGAGCAATCAAGCCACGAATATTGGAAAGCGTTAACCAGGTGTTAAAATACTTGAAGTATACCCTTGGGTATGGGCTATCTTCTGAGATATACGGTGTACTTGAAGGGTATAGTGATCTAGTTGGATTTCGGATTCGAAAGATTCTTATTCCACTAGTGGATACATATTCACCATTGGAGGTGGTGCGGTGTCGTGGAAGTCCACAAAACAAATGTGTATAGCTAAGGTCACCATGGAATACGAGGTTTATAGCTTTTGACAAAGTGGTGAAGAAGCGAGTGGCTTTGAAACTTATTGGAAGATATTCCATGTTGGAGGAAACGTGTGCCTTACGTGATGATTCAGCATGATAGCCAAGTGGCTATAGGAAGCGGCACATAGCAATATGTATAAAGTAAGAAATCAAGACATATCGTCCCGGAGACACAATCACATTAGACAATTGATCTCAAATGGTGTGATGTCGATTGATTTGCGTAAAAAAAAGACAATTTGTGAGATCCTTTGATGAAAGGGCGAGAATCGAGATCAATTGAGTAAATTGCTATAGGGAATGGGCTTAAAGTCACAAAGTAAAATAACCGTCATAGTGGTAACCCAACCATGATATTTGGAGATCCCAAGAACTTGGTTCAATGGAAAACTAAGCTATGAAGGTTATGTTGTAACACTTGGAAACAATGTTTTACGTAAGTCAGCGACTACGATAATCTAGAGGAGTGAATAGATTATATCCATCTTTTTCGATTTCGCCCTCTTTTTCGAACAAAACAAGCTAAGACAATAATAAAAGGTGTGGGAATGTAAATAGCACGCGTCGATTTATAGTAGTTCAACCCACCTAGGGGCTAATCTCTACCACCCCAGTATATCCGGAATGGGTTTTGAAAAAGAAAAAGAATTTTATTGATTACCACAATTAATACAAATTCAACTTACAACAACACTAACACGCCCGAAAGAGCACACACTCTTCTTCAACACCACTTTCAGATTACCACAATCTCTTTTGAAGATTACCACAATCTCTAACGGCACCTTGTAAAGATTACCACAATCTTCAACCTTTAAGAATACCAAATTCTTCAACACCTTGACAAGAAGATTACCACAATGATCTCTTACACTTTTTAACACCTAGATCACCCAAATGTGTTCTTACCACAAGAACACTCACAAGGATATCTTGTGTTGAATGATTACCAAAAATTCAAGATTACAACTCGATAATGAATTATACAATTGAGTGCAAGTGTAATCAAGAATAGCCTAGACCTCAAGAATGTGAAAGTGGTAAGCTAGGTAAATTACAACAAGAATAATGACAATATAAGACCAAGTATTTGCTTGAGTATTTCTTGTTGTGTTTATTATTCTCTCTTATTGTTGTGCTTCAAATCTTCCTCTATTTATAGGAGATGATTGATCCTTGATAGGCTCCTCTTGGAATCGATATCTACAAAAAAAAATTGCAATTAAAATCAAGATTATAGCTGTTAGAAATCAATCCCACAATTTAGGGAAAAACGATCACACTGCAACAGTTAGAATTTTGCTCTCAATCTTGAGAGCGACAGTCGACCTTGATAGAGAAAAAAATGCGATAAAATTACAACGGGAGATCGGTCGCCCGGTGCGGCCGATCGCCCCATGTGGGCCGATCACCCCGACTATTTTGATAGTTAGTGAGTTACATTTCCAAGAAACTCATTCCCAGTGTCCACGCTTCTTGGTTGCCGAGCCTCCAGAAATGAAATATTGTCCGATATTTGTCGAAAATAAACCTCAAGAAATACTCCGAAAAATTAGTAAAAACATTTTAAACCAATCGGGAGTATTTTGGACAACATTAGAAATATAGTTTTGATGTAAGAACACATTAACACAAAATCATCAAAAGTATTGTCGATAAAACTTCAAGAAATACTTGAAAAATAGTAAAAGCAGTTTAGATCGATCGGGAGTATTAGGACAATATTTAGAAATATAGTTTTCAATGTAAAAACCCGTTGACACAAAATCATTAAATGTGTTGTCCAATATTGTGAAAATAAACTTGAAGAAATACTTCGGAAAATATTAAAACCATTTTAAATCATTTGGAGTATTTGGACAACCTTTAAAAACATTGTTTTGGTATAAAAAACAAAATCATCAAAATCATGATAAAACCATTTATCTATGAGTTTCAACCCGTCCCTGAAGCAATGCCAAGTGTTGAAACACATGCAGTTGTGGTGAGGCTAAGTCATTTGACTTTTAATGATTCCTACACCTCGTTGAGGCAGAGTATAACAGGATACTCGGATAGGAGATCACCTATGTTAGTGAGAAGTGAGGGCCGCTTCAAAGTAACACTTATGAATCCAAAGTGGTGTCCATGGCCGAAACGGACACAAGCGTGAGAACGAGGAGGTTGAGACTGCGTACTGTGTTAATACTATTGTCTCGGTATACACCGTGGAGGAATAGTTCATGGCATTACGTCACTAGGCCGCAGATGTGCCTGATAGTATTGACTATGGAAGGTTCAAAGTCACAAGCTACCTTTCTCGGATGCAGTATTGTCTTGAGGGACTGTTTGCTGAGTCTGCATTCATGCATGCATTAATTTTCACTCATGTAGGGGATTGTTGGAAATTTGGTTTTGATAAAGCGGCGTCGACCCGACTTTGACCAAATTTTAGGTGGCTAGAATTTAATTCTGGAGGAATTAAATTGTGGTGTTAATCTACTTTTTGAGTAGATGTTAAGTAGTATTTTATATTTCTCAAAATCGAATTTTTTGGTGATGGTGAGAAATTAATACCACGATATTGTACGCGAATGGGCATAGTTTATCCTAGTATAAATACTAGAAAGGTGTTATTGGTTGTATATGCTATAACCTGAGTGTATGATCACAAATGGGCCTTGAAGCCGGGGCCAGGCCCTTTGGGCTCGGGGTTCGGTTTGAATTAGTTTGTAACTTGAAAATGGGCTTGGCCCGATTCAAATAGCTGTTAGGCTTTGATGAATTTAGACATTAGAGGTGTCAAGTTCATGTGTGGGTGAATCAGGCATTGGAGGTGAATACAGGTTCGTGATGTGGCTTTTTGGAGTTTGTAGCTCGCCAGTGGTGAGGAAGTAAAGTAAGAAGAGGTTGTAAGCTCGGGGTTTTACATATGATGTTAATACCCACTCTCTTTAGCTTTAATTCCCTTTACAAGTGTTGGAAATGATGGCACATATAAGTGTAGGCGTTTTCTTATAGGTGGTTAGAAGGAAGGAAGAGATGGAGTTAGTATCACTGAAAAAACGCGTATCTCTGCATATTCTTCAAGTGTCGGTAAAGTGTCGCAACTTTCCGATGAACATTTTCCAAGAACATTTCATGCTGCACTCGTGTCCGCGTCGGTTCTCGCTCCGCCGAGTTCGAAAAGGTGCCTTTGTGTCGAGGGTCTTCTCTTGGCACAAAGGAGGAGTAAAGCGATTTTATCTTTGAAGACATTCACGTCGAAGCCAGTGAGCACTAGTCGGGACGTGTTGTCTTGCGGATGAGAGTTCTACTCGACTGGAAACTTTGGTTGCAAGCCGATTCATGTACGGGTTGGATTCCATTTAAGACTTTGTAATAGTTAGGTTTTTACGTTTTCTTGTAATTTTATATTTTCTGTTTTTTGCAAGCGTATTGAAGGTTTTCCCGTTGTAACCATTGTAAATATTTTCCAACATAAACTACTTCAGATAATAAGGGTGGAGGAATAGGATATCTAGCCATCTATTACTGTTTGGATTTTGTCCCATCGTGGAATGCCATTTTTTCTCCATGTAATGCGGCTACTGACTAGACGAAATCGCTATTATGTTGTGCGTGTATTTCATACTGACTAGAATTGTTTTTCTAGGCCGCCTGACAGAAATTTGGGTTATTTTGGTTAGTAGAGTCGAGATGATGACAAAATTAAGCTCGGGACCAATATTTGGGTCGCGATGGGCCGGGGTATTTAGGCCCAAAAAAGGTGGGACTATTTGGCGGCCCGATGGGCCAGGCTAGATCGGCTTTTTTGGCTCCGTCGAATTTTTGTACATAATGTATATATATGGGATGGGCTGGGTCAACTATTTTGGTCCTAACCAAACCAAATCGACCACCCAAACCGACCTTTTTTTTTTTTTTTCAAAAGCCTGATGGGCTTGGGCTGGCCTGTCGACCCACTGGTTCGTAGGATCTCTTTAATTCCTTTTCCTAAAAATAATCATACTTATTTTATACATTTCCCCAATATAATTTGTTTATCCCAAATAAAATGATTTAACACAAAAGGAAACTCTTTACAATTTTAATGTTATATTATCTTAAATGTGTGTATATATATAGGGCGACTAGACCCGTAATTTTAAGGAGCTAAATAGTTTTGGGGGCTATATCAATAAAAAAATAAATATTTAGTACTAAATAATAATATTTAGAATAAAATATACATATAAATAATAAGTTTTCAAAAAAGTTGGGGTAGGGGGACTTTAGCAATGGGAAAACGCCCTATAT